>LS514501.1:1267694-1319787 GCA_900490845.1 Pristionchus japonicus
GCTAAAACATTGCGTTTCGTGCACTCGACAGTACAGGAATGCATTACTGGCGTGCTGTCTCTTCAACCAGGAGAACACGATATCTTGTGAATGCCTTGCATGCTCACTCGAGTTTGAAAGGCAACGAGGTGACTAGTCACTTCAAAGCATCGCCCTGCTCATTCCTTGTACTCACTCGTGCCAGAAGCTATACATTTCCATAGAAAGTGGTTAGTCAATTAGTCGACTTTGAAAGGCTGATGCTCACCCTATGCGCTTTTACTTCTTCCTTACCTCTTCTGAACGAATATGTGTTGGATGAACGATGGACGGTCCTTGGAGACATTGTAGTAGCAATTCGAAATGAGTGTCCACTCTATTTTGCGTGTTTTTGCTTCTTTACATGAAAAGAAAGATGCATTGCTCGAATGTGTCAGAAACAGAAAGCTCCACTTTCGAAGTAATAACTTCTTCAACTCAGCTATTTATCTCGCTTGGTAATGGGAAATAATGATGAAATCAGCTCGTTAAATCATAAATATGCTCGTCTCAGGGGACGTATAGTTGTTACCTAGAAGCGTAGGCTTGCTTTCTCGATTCTTCTTTCACAATATCACATGCTGCTACCATCCTTCTCGCTTATTACTGTAATGATCATTCATCGTGTCGAATAAGGCAAGAATCCATCTTTTCCTGAAGCCACATCCGTTTTTTTAGATTAACTAGCCCTGTTGTTCATCCTAACTAGAGATGCTGAAGGAAGGGGGAAGGGTGCGCGGCGAAGAGAGGAATGAGAGGAAGGGGAGAGGGAAATGAGTGAACCCTTGCGCAAGGGTTTTGAAATCACTCAAACCATTGCGCAAGGGTTGGTCAGAAGTGGCTCGTATTCAACCGTTTGATTTCGGAATTTCACAGAATGTATCTTCTATTATCATAATTAGCTGGTGTTATCATTCCAGACCACTTTCCATAGCTTAGACCCATAAGGGTTTCTAAACTGTCAATTCTTCCTCTCTCTTCCAGCGTAAAAACACGCATATCTGCTCTTTAGAAAGCGTTCCTATGATTTTCAGCGATTGCTAGTCTAGTTGACGCCAGAAAGAGACACAATATCGATCTCAGCGGGGAGGAAGATCAGTCAAAAGAGGAGCATGCCTTTGTGATCCTATGCTATGTAAAGGTGGTCTGGCAAGCCTTTGTACGCCAGTGATGCTAATAGGATGCACAAAGTTGAGAAAATCCGATCTCAAACGGTCGAAAAAGGTCCAAAACAAATACAACCCTTGCGCAAGGGTTCTACAGTAATCCAAACCCTTGCGCAAGGGTTCACTCATTTCTCCCTCCCTTCCCTCCCTCTCATTCCTTGCTGTGAGAGAGCGGCAGGGCCTTCCCTCTCCCCTTCCTTCAGCCTCTCTAATCCTAACGCGGTTGTCTGACAAATCGAAACGTTCAGAGAGCATTCGTTCATGCAAATACGAGTAATGCTTTGACCTGTTCAGGGTAATGGCTACGAGTGGCGGCAGAGTTGCCAAACTGCCGAATTGCTTCACGCATACGGTAGCGAATTGCAATTATCGATTTTATAATTAAATTTGTCCATACAAGTTAAAAAGTTTCTTTGCAGGTAGAATCAACGAAATGCAGAGTAGTAGTTCTTTTTGTTCTGGTGGCCTGGGCTGTGCTAACAGCATACATTGCGAAAGTGAGTTCAGTTAGATAATCTTCATAAGTTCAGATAGACGGAAAGCAGAACAGACGAGTTCAATTACACGAAAGAACCCTTTTTATCAAGCTCACTTCAGGTACACGAGTCGCTATATTATCTCTTTTTCATAATCATGCTCGGGTTCAAGATCTATGCAACGCTGGTGTTCACCTTCAGCACAACGGTTGAGGTGCGTGATCTAGGTGTTGTTAGCTCCATGGCCAAGTTCGACTCCCTCGGGAGAAACTTCTCACTACATTAGCCTATGAATACTGTCAATAATGTTGAAGGTGAGTGAGGAATAATGAGTAATTTCAGGAGCCCATTTTCATATCAATCTTGGCGTGCCTCATCACCTCTGGAGTGGCGACAATCTTCTACAAGCCGTCTGCAATTGTCACGTTAGCACTCACATTTCCCTACATCGCGATGTGCTTCAGGCAGCGGGGAACGGTACGTGGCAATTTTAGTCGGTGCACGCACTCGGGTATCAGAATATAGCACGCTGTAAACTAAAAATTCTGCACCAGGTGCGCGACGGTTTCAAACAATAACAACAAAATAATAATCTCAGAAATTCTGAAAGCAATTTCGGGCGTTTAGTTCTTGCCGCGCGCGTGGTGCAGAATTTTTAGTTTACAGCGTGCTATATGAATAGCATTAAACGGTGCATGACGATATTCTTCCGAGTAAAGGGATTAATGTTTCGAAAGTTTGCAAATATCGGCTCACTGACCCGTTAGGTTGATGCTCAATTGACTGCCGTAGATGAATCGATTTCTGATCGCGGAACTAGATCGGATGAGAACCGACTGGTTGAGAACCATTTGCATATTAATGAGGGCGTGAGACTTATGTAATAGACGGAATATTCAAATGGTTCTCATCCGACGGTTCCCATCCGACCTAGTACCCTGATTGCAGATGCACCGTATCCTCTCCTTTCTCGCGCTGCCTCCACTACTGCTTCAAATCACCGACTTATGGCTTAACCCTGCATGGGCGACCGCGTTCTACCTACATTTCTGGATGCCCGCTCTCACAATTCTCGCATACAAGCTCACGAAGCTGTCGTGCAACAACACCGGCAGCTGCAGCAAGGCCGTGAAGGTTAGCAAAGCTTACGATCGGCCTTCTCTTGATGATCAACATCCCGTTCGAAAGTGAGAAACAAAGACCTTTTGTCACTTGTGGAGTTCCCGAAAGAATGGATGTGCTTCACTCATTCTATCATGCGTTTTGCCCTAAGTAGGGGTGCTGTTCGGAGTGGATGGTGGATACCCTTCCGGAGAACTCCACAACTACCGACCGTTTCAGGCCCTCCTGTTCACCCTTTTCTGCCTGTCGGCAGCGCCAGTTTTCGGCGGAGCATCACTGGCAGCGATCTCACTCGCGCGACAGGAGTCGCAGAGGTAAGTCGACAGACCAAAGTTCTCCTTATTTATTGAGTTCTTGCACCATCTGAGCATCGAAACAGCTGGAAAACTCTGATTTTTCTCTCATCAGACTTATTCCTTAGGTTGATCGAAGCTGTGGTGATGACAATGGTTGGCGGGATAGCATTCAACGCGGTACTGGTCGTCTATGGAAAAAAGGTACGCAAAGTCAAGAGGACTTAGCTTCATCTCACACACTCTTTGACCATGAGTAGCATTCGAAATATGGGTCGTCGTCTCTTCATTTCACACACTCTCTTATCTTTCTGACCGGTAAGAGAGTGTGTGAAATGAAGTGACGGCGACGCGTAGGGCGACGCGAAGTCTAATCATGAGTGAATGAGCAATGGACGAGTTATTGAACTTTTTAAAATAATACTATTCCAGAAGCAAACACCGGCAACTGCTCGAGCCAAATGCGATGGAAGTGAGCTCAGAATGCAGCTGAGCAGGATCTTCGGAATTATCGTGCTTGCATTGTTCATGGTAAGTGGCTTGCTTTCTATTGGCCCTAATCTTTGCTGTCTTGCAATGATAATTTAAATTGCGTCTACTCGGATATGACAAGAGTAAATCACTCAGAACATATCAGATTGCTCACTTTTTTTAAAAGTTTGTTCACAATTGAACCATTTCAGTGCCTGGATCTACTAATCATCTACAAATATCTCGAGCACAATAATCAAGACAGCACCCTGGCTCTTCTTCCGGTTGTTCTGCTCATCTGTCTCCACTTCTGGGCCCAGTTTCTTCATGTACCCCTGCGAGGATTGGTGAGATTTCCCTTGAGTAATTTACTGATTTTAAAGTGTTGATTCACCACCATGTGATACTTTTCTGAGTGAATTCCCTCACTAACTTACCTTAACGTGGTCCAAATATAGTCTAAGATGTGTAATTTGCCGATATTCTCCACATTTCAGACCCCGAACTGGCTGTACTTCCTGTTGATCCTCGCATCATTCGCTGCCGCTGCTTATTTGGAGCCTGCCCCGAAGCATCAAATGTATATCAACGGAATCGTCAGGCCCATTAAAGTGGCAACGACTAGAGAAGAACTGAGGGAGGAGCACCTTCGATCAACTAACTATCTCGCGGCACTGGAGTGCTGCCTGGTGCTGATCTATTTCATGATGGCAGCGCTTGAACAGGTAACATGCATGGTAGCGAACGAGCAATTATAAAGCGACTTCTTTTCTCAGGCCGATAAACAGCCTTCCCAAGGAGAAGAAGAACGCTTTCCGGAAAGAGAAGAAGATGGAATGCTGCCACTAGTCGAGCAGCAACCCGCAAGCTCCCTCCCTCCGCCTGGCCGAAGACTGAGTGATGCAGAGAGGCAGACTCAAGATAGGTTGGTGATTGTGTTTGTTTCGATCTACACTGTTTATAGTACTCATCCATCATAACATGGTCGTTTTTAGTTCTTACATTCTCTCCTGATTCATATGATAGCTATTTAAGGCCTTCGGAGAAGCTGGTAGTTCCTCTCCCAACTGAGACCTGCTGTTCCGGCGAGTACGACGAAGAAGAGAGAGAAGAATCTCCGATGCACGCAACGCTCAATCAACCGGATTGAAGATGCTTGCCTTACTATTCACTGTCCTAGCAGTGGTGTCCCGCAGGACTTCGTGTGCCTTGAATAACGGGATAACTTTACCTTTTTACCTTTTACTATTCAGTAGAGTTCGAAATGACGGGTAGCCGCCTCTTCATTACACACACTCTCTCACCGGTCAAAGGACCGTAGGTCGAACTCTATTGTGCATTGTCTCACGTGTGTGTTTGTGATTTGACTTACAAATCCTGGTGCTCAGTTTATAATTGCTGGTGTAAGTTTTCGTGCTATCCAGGTTCATTTTCGAGTTCTTTATCGATAAAGTGTTTAGTAAAAAAATTATGGTTCTTGACCGTTCGAGCCGTTTATATCGGCATAATACCTTGGTCATTCTATTGTTTTCAATGATCATTGATCATATGATGACCATTCAGATTCATCCCTCACAATGGCAATAGACGGGACTCCGAGCAGACAGAGGAAATGCTTCGCTCATTCGGTAATCCTACTCTTACGTAATTTGTTAACAAATAGGATATTGTCATATTGTTGGTAGGCATAAAATATTGCATTGATAAGGGAGCATGGGTGTTGTTTGTCTATCACGTGAAACCTATCCAAGAAAAGAAGGACTCTCACCCCTTTTATGCACGCATCATCTCGTAAAGGCGTTGGAGAGACACGTACTATGCGAAACAGTGGCTAGTAACGTGTTGCATTTGAGATTCCATTTTCAGATAAAATCGGCTCGATTTCACTCGATAATAATCAGCTCGTTAATCGCCTGGTCTGTCCTCACCGCCCTAACGTTCGATGTGAGTATTATCTCTAATTATTCACTACTGGTATTCGACACTGTTCAATAGTACCTATCACTACTTGCCTCAGTCCGAACCTCCCTACGTTACTACGCGATAACCTCACGTGGTCATGTAGGGCTTGTTACAGAAACTAACCTCAACTTCATCTCGAATTATTTTGAAACTTTAAATATCTTGAATGAACAATGACTGCTTGCTATTAACAGGGAATCAATTCTAAATCCACTTCTCTCAACCTCTTGATTCTGATGATAATGGAACTCTTTGCGATGATCGTAGTTGCGTGCAGGAAAACAATCGAGGCAAGTGAATTATTAGTTCTACGACTCTTCAAGACAGGCGCTGAATTGTTAATGAAACTAATCGATGTATTCCAGGCACTGCTATTCATATTCACATTGACATGCGTAATCGGTGCTGGGATAGCCGCAATTGTTCACCAATCGTGTCTGATCATTGCTCTGGCACTGACTCTGCCCTACATAGCGATGTGCATTCGACAAAACGGAATGGTATTGTTCCCAAATTCAAAATTACCTCTGAAACAGTAACTCAGATGCATCGACTAATCTCATTTCTCGCTATACTTCCTCTTCTTTTGGAATATATTGAGATTTCTTCTGAAAATTATCGAAGAGACAAAACTCATTTCGAGTTGTGGGTTCCCGCGCTCACAGTTCTCGCTTACAAAGTGACCGTGCTATTATGCGGATACTTATATCCCAGGAAGGTTAGCCATTTCGATTCGCCTTCACTGACTTAGCAATGCGTATTTTAATGGACCGTAAAGTTCGAAATGCGGGTAAACGTATCTTCATTTCATACATTCTCTCGTCTCTCTGACTAGTGAGAGAGTGTGTGAAATGAAGAGACGGGTACCTGTTTGATAGTTGTTTTCCAGTGTTTCCTGCTCGGACTTGTGTCGTTTTCTTGCGCCACCATGATCCTGGGAGCATCCGCCGCGGCAGAATCTCTTTCATGGTATCTGCCGCAAACCGTTCCGGTCTGGTGGTTCATCTTTGCCCTTTTTGGAGGATTCGCCTTCAATGTAGGCATCGTGATCCACCGATGGAGGGTAAGCTAGTACTTGTGGAGTTCACCGGAGGAGTGTGCGTTAGGCAATCTGATTTTGAAGAATGAGTTGAACATATCCATACTTCCGGGGAACTCCACAAGTGCCGAATGTCTGACCTTTCTTCGAACCCTTAACTTCAGAGACAACAAACGGGTGTGAGACCGACTAGAAGCGAGAGGACCATGCTGATCGCGAGGCTGCTTGAGATTTTCCCGATTGTTGGACTGATCGTGAGTTTCACATTCTCTGCTCTAACCATGAGTTTATTCATTCCAGAGCGTAGTTCTGCTGGTGTTCTATCAGTGCCTCGAATTTTTCGAAAACCGACACAAAGCCATACTTATTATTCTGGCTGCGCTACTGATTTGCCTCTACTTGTTCACGATATATCTGCACGACCCCATTCGAGGAATGGTAATGAGTTTTTGAAACTAGGCTTTGTAATAAATTCACCATTGGGCTTTTTGAAAGAATTTAAACAATGCTCTTTCAGACCCCACACTGGCTGTATCTTCTTCTCATCCTCGGTTCTTTCGCTGCTGCTGCTTACTCGATGATCGTTTTTCACTACAATTCTTACGTTTTGGGACTCTTCCAATCGTTGCATCAAACCCAAGAAGGTGCAAGTGCGCTGAATAAGCGATACACGGCTTGGTTCGCTGCGCTGGAATCTATTCTGTTTCTCATCTACTTCACGATGAGCGCGCTACTGAAGGTGAATTGATTTTTCCCTCGTGTTTCTTATGTTGCTTTGCTTGTTTTTTTTTCGGGAAAGTGGGCTCGGAATATGAATAATAAATATTTTCAGGAAGATCAACAACCCTCTACAGCCCAACCACCACAAGACGAGGAGCAAGTCATGCTGCCTGTTGTTGTGCCTCCACTGGATGGGCTCGATAGGTTAGTCGTCTTTTTCCGAACTGTCAGGCCTTGTGAGAAATACGATGAATAACGTTTGATTCTTTGAGGTTACCCTCGAAGCTGCCTGAACCGCCCAGGCCTCGCTGCGCTTCAGAACCCTACAGTGAGAGCGAGAGCGAAGACGTTCCTCCTCATGCAACGCTCAATGAACCAGACTAGCCTTATTGATGTTTACGTTATTTATTTGCCCATTGATCTCATTTGTTACCAGGTTGTGCTTGCGATACCACAGTTGTTCTTGCCTCTTGCATAAAGCATTCCAAACACTATTTCATGATTATTGCTCCTTCTCAACCGTACTCGACGGTTCAATACCTCTTTAACCTTGTTATTGTGCTAATTGTTTTGTCTAGTCAGAGACAATATTTTCAGATGCAGCAATCCGTGTTCAGAAATGCGAGCAGTGGCACGCACGGAGCTGCAGAGTGCCTGCCGTGCGCGGTAAGCTTCTCACACACTGTGTATAGGTATAGGAGATTTGAGGTGTGAACAGTAGACTTTTTGGATGTATGAGCAGTGTAAAAGAGTGTCTGCCTTGCGCGGTATGTGAATCTCAACCAGGGGTGTGAAAAAAACGTCACGCACTCCTCTTCTCGCTCGCTCTCTCGTCTGTCTGAACGGCGAGGGAGCATTGCGAGACGAAGTGCGTGAAATTTTTTGTATACTTCTGATCTCAATCACTATCTCTTGTAAAAACCTCTAGAACTAAAACTCTGAAACATCTCCAAATCTGTTGTTAAAAGCAATGTATGTCATCTTTTTTGGAACGTTTTGGTGCACGAAAAAATATTACTACTGAAAAAAGTTCGCGTTGATCACTGAAATTTGCTTTGCAGCAGCAGTCTCCCACCACTCAAACACTCCTTCTCATCTCACTCATCGGATGGGCGGCCACGCTGGGAGTGTACTTCTGGGAATGGTCGGAGGTGAGAGTTTGGAAAAAGAGTTTGTCCTGGTCGAAAATATGATTTGTTTTCATTGTTTTCGGAAAACATGAATTTGAAAACTTACTGATCATGGTTATTTAAGCATTTTCGCACGCTGGAATCATAAAAAGACAGTATACCTCGAGCTTGGGTTGACGAAAGGGCACTGTTAGTAGAGCGCACAATAAGGAAATCGTCTCTTCATTTCACACACTCTATAACCAGGAGAGACAGAGTGTGCGAAATGAAGAGACGATTACCCACTCTATCACGCCTCTCACGTAAGAATCGACTCAGTATGACTGAATCTGTCAGCGAGCCGAATTTTGAAGTCTGGCTTTCGGCGGTTTTGGGCCCTCCTAGATTCCCCTAGGCCCCCTGTGAAAAGAATTGTGATAGTGTTGATTCCCCGAGGCGCTGCAGGACCGGTAAGATGCAGCCTGCCAACTTCAAGACCGTGTTTCTACAACATAAAATAGAGTTCGGGACCTGTTTCGGACGGTCCAATTGATGCTCTATCGACCTACACCGATTGCGAATCGATAACTTTACTCTTCTTCGAGATAAATCCATCGAAGTGTATCTCAAAAACCGCTCGAAAACCCACGATTTTTATTTCATATTCGGATAGCTCTCATCAAGGGCAATCGAATGGTACCCCTGAAGTCCCAAATTGGTGAGGAGTAACTGGTGTTTCATGCCGAAAAACCGAAAAATGAATCAAAATCTTAAAAATCCAATCAATGGCGAGTGAAACGCAAACCCATTACACTCTTTCGAGGGCAATGACGCGGTCTCATCTGCATCATTTTCATTTGAAGTTGGCAGGCTGCATCTTACCGGTCCTGCAGCGCCTCGGGGAATCAACACTATCACTATTCTTTTCACAGGGGGCCTAGGGGAGTCTAGGAGGGAAAACCCAGACTTCGAAATTTGGCTCGCTGACAGATTCAGGTCGATTCATAGGTGAGAGGCGTGCTATCTGCTAGAGCTCAGCTGTCACATACATTACTTCACGTTCAGGGCGTTCGCGCATTCGGCATTCTCCTGCTCCTCTGCTTGATCATGCTAACAACGAAGATTATCGGCAATACTGGACCCTCTGAACTCAAGTATTCCGAAGATTCCGAGCCGCCCAAATGCGCCCGAATGCCCGTGTACCTGCTTTTGATTTTCGCTACGATCATGATTATTGTGACTGCAATTCTTATCTTCTTCGACCCAATCCCATCCATTCTTCTCCCATGCAAGATGGTGGCTGGTTCGCTGTTGATACCGTACCTTGCCGTGTTACATTCGCAATTTTGCGTTTAGTCGATTGTTGAGCTCGTACTCTTGTAAATTATTTCCGTTTTTTGTTGTTTCATCCTTTCATAATCGTTCTCACTTCACAAATCAACAATTCACAAAGTTTGCATGGTCCTCATTCAAGATTCTTGCCCTGAAAAGAACTGATTGTTATCTGTAAATACTGCTCGTTGCTGCTATTGTACATACGTTCGGATGAAGCATTGAATTATTCATACTAGCATGTCGGCCAAATTGATCGAACCGTACGAAACGATGAAATACTTCTAAAAAAAACGAATATTGACTTGTGAGAGAGCATGTGAAACGAAGAGGCATTTCGAAAGGTTTAATTCAAGATGGCCGCTATGCTACTGCTGAACAATCGCGCAAGCGCTCCTCGTCATGAACTCGGAGTTCTACAATACAACCCCGGCCGGATACGATATGACCCCGGAGGGGCCGATATGCCTGGAAGTCATGATCCCGACTACTACGACCTCAAAATTCCTTCATGGATAGCTGACTATGTTCGTTTCATACTTGCTAATTTCGGTAATCTTTCAATCCCGATTATTATTCTATACTCGGTCTTATGGTTTGAAAAAAATCTTTAGCACTTCGTCTCACTAAGAATTATGATGTAGGTGTATTGAATAGCCAAGTCGAAAATCCTTTTTGAATACAATTCAGAAGACTTTTGAGACACTCCAATATGAGTGCTTTCAGGTCGAGTCAACCCCGCGACAATTTGCACTCCTCTTCTCGATATTGCTCTGCCTCTACTTGTGCTTCATGAAACCGTTCGGGGTTAGTTCATTCTCATCTCCGAATTGTGAAAAAGAACTTTCAGGACGTCTTCCCTTTGTCTCCCAAACTCATTCCATCGCTCATGACTCTATGCCTCGCGAATGCCGTTTACGATATTGTCCTTGTGACGTTTCATACACCCATTATGATGGCAGTGATTGTTCTGGGCATGACGATTGCAGTTGGAAGCCTGGCGCGAATGGAAAAGGCAGGCTGTATTTTCGAAATCCCCAACAACTGAAGCGAAACTAGATTACAAATAGTATAGAAACGGTAAAAAAGATAAACAGAAACTGTGAACGTTCCGTTACTGGATGCACAACCTACGTTTTCCGGAATGGTATTAAAGTATTGGCAATGGTCATAGCAAGACCGCAAAAGTTATGGCCGCGAATGACTAGGAAATGGTTATAACTTAATTCTCAGTTGCACGTCCCCACCACCTGCCTCATCGTCATTCCCTCCACCGCCCTCGCCATGCTGGCCAATCGAGCGCATACCGAGATTCGATACGCACTTCTTCTTCCTGGTCTCGTACTAATCGTCTACAAATCAACTGCCATTGCATGTTGCACGTCTATGGAGGCGCTGCGTGATAGGGTAAGACAGAAATTTTAACTTGTTTTATGTGGTATTCGGAATTGTCCGGGAAAAGATAGGAATGTTGAGATATTTGAGAAAAATGCTTCGTTTTTGAGCTAATTTTGCAGGGACTCGTCAAGGGGGTCCGACTGTTATCAATGACAACAGTACTGATAAGTGCTCCTGTTGCGGCAGCTGGCTTGACCTACAATCATTCCATCATCCAATCTGGAGGGCTCCTCTACACGGTGCTTGGCGTGGCAGTGTTCAATGCTTGTCTAGTGGTCGATCGATGGGAAGTAAGTGGGATTTTTGGACGGGTTTTACCTCAGTTTTTAGCACCCTTTGAGTGTTTTCAAAAGCTGAAGGTTTTGAAATATCAATCAAATCATTGCAGTACCTAATTCCGGCCCTGAACGGATGTAAACATGAGAAGGGAATACGAATATGCTGGGCGACTGGCGCTTTTCTGTTCAAGGTGTGCACAAACCCTCTCCCCCATTGTCCGCGAGTTTCTAAGAGAATCATTTCTTTCAGATCGTAGATTCATACGCGGTTTATCAATGTCTCGAGTTTATCAGAATCCCAATCATTCCATCAACTTTCATCACCATTTGTTTCTACTTCACTCTGATTTGCCTTATTGATCCGATCCGTGGAATAGTAACCGTCCCTTTCCGCTTTCATTCAAAAATCGATATCATCGCAGGTACCGAACCTGTTCTACTTCATTCTGACGGCAGGATCAATGTATATTGCAGTCTACGTCATAATTCAAATCAAAAAGGTGAAGACAATTCTCTGGCAATTCTCATGAATCTTGATTTCAGTACGAATTACTCGAATCAAACAATAATCTGTCGATAGATATATCGAGTGAGGAGGCGTCATTCCGACGAGAAGCTGCTTGGCTAACGATACTGGATTGCATTCTCTTATGTATTTACTTCATGATGACTTTGCTGGTGAAAGTGAGTACAGAAAAGGTTCTCCGAATTCGTGGAGTGGAGTTCGGAGTGAAACGAGTTCTGCCTGCATTTTTTCACGTTGATGAAAAAAACTGTTAACAAACTCGTAATGTTGAACATTTCAGACCGACAAAAGAGCACAACTGGCAACAATAAGAGCGGAGATCGCACGGGTGTGAACGGATTAGGATGAATTATTGAATAACTGATTGAAACTCATCGATGTACGATAGGAAATTGTAAAAGAGGTGCCAGCTGAAACGGCGTGTTCTTTGATTTTACGAGTGACATTCACTTTTACAAGTATTATTCTTATTTCGATCTCACAATGCCTATCTTAGGTGTATTTCACGTTGACTCTTGTCTGTGTCGTATTCCTAGAATAAAGTTAATTCATTAAGCTTTGCACATGTCCCATGTCTACCTACCCGTTTGCAACGGTGTCATACTTCTGTCTATCTTCTGTCTATTCGGATACTTGAAACCACCAAACAAAAAATTAAAAGTTTAGAATAAAATAATGCCTACGAAGACTCTCGACTACTCCTACAATGCCGAAACGGATGGACCGCTGTGCGAAATGTTCGAGATACAGACTCCCCGATGCCTTGATAGAATGGTGAGTGGTGCGGATTATGCACTTCAATTGTCTGAGCGAAATTCGCTTGAGCATTTTCCCGAGCAAGAATGAAATGATTTTGATTGATTCCCTTTATAAATTGTTTTCCGGCAGAGTTGAGCATTTTTAGACCACAATTTTCAGTTGCAATCTTCTCCGATGCAGTGCTCCCTTCTATTCGCTGTGATCGTTTGGGCAGCGACTATCGGACACTACTACTTCAACGAGTGGTTTGAGGTAATTGATAAAGGTTTTCTCGATTATCTGAACATGAAGCATTTCAGGGAATAACTGCTGCTGCGCTTCTTCTACAACTAATTCTCGTCGTGCTCTTATCGAAAGTAAAGTGCAAAAAGGTAATCATACTTCCCTTCTCTACTTTGGTACTTTGGTGATTGTCATTTCTGATTGATTAGATGAGGTTCTCCTCTATATTGCATCCACCATGTATACCTCGTAGGCAAATGAGAAGACACTTCTTCCCAATCACTCCCTATTCCAGCTCTTTCTCCTCGCTCTCGCCATTCTCATCAGCGCCTTCATGCTGCTCGGTTCCAATCGACTTCCTTCAATTCAACGACCGCTCATGATAATCTTCTGCTCACTCTTTATCTCATGCATTGCGATGTGCTGTCAACTGGCACAGTACGACGACCTACCCGACAAGCCTGGTGCTGCTGCAGCTCAGGAAAGACTCGCTGCAGCCTCAGCTGTGGTCGCCAAGCGGGCTGCTGCTGCACGTGCAGCAAGGGCTGCAAGTGCAGCTGCAGTGGACGTAAGAAGGTCGGAAAGGCTGTTCTCGAGAGATGCTGCGTGTGAAGCAGGCACCAGTTATGGACAAGCGCCCAGAGTGGCCGTGGCACAGAGGCCGGCTTGCTCGGTGAACTTGAGCTCAGTAGGAAGCAAGAAGGAGGTACATGCGACTCTGTTTCAACCTGATTAGGAATCTTTCTATATTTTTCAATTGTAAATAATTTGGACGTGTATTGAATAAAGCCATCACAATTCCTTCTTTTTTCCATGACCATGTAGCCGTTTGCAACGGTGAGATATCTCAACCCAGATTTCTTTTCAGAATATTTGTGAATCTAATTTCAGAACCCATTTGATCAAATGACAACGAACAATGGCTGCGATGCAAACCTTGATCAACAATTCGCACACTAATTCACTCACTCGAGCTGACAATGCTGATTATCAGTTATGCCATCAATACACTGTCTCGAAAACAAAGGAAGATGAGGAATGCGCGGGAATGGTAAGGTTTTTGTCAATTTTGAGGCTGTCACTTGTTTCGTCTTTAGTGAAATACAAATGAAACGTTTCAGGTCTCAACATTTCCTCGGCAGGTCGCTCTTCTGCTCACAATAATCATCATCGCTGCTATTTTATGGCTAATATTTCTCTGACTTACCTCAGTCTCTTACTCATTCGCATCTTTCGACCAAGTTTTCTGTCTGTATATATTTGACCTCAACGATTTTGCCTTGCCATTGCTCATATTTTCGGATAAAGTAGCTCACCTCAAATGTTGAACATTTAACCTGAACCGTTCAGATCGGTTTCATATTTACTCTTTCACGTTTATGCCAGTCAAAATCAGAGAACGTTCCTCTCAGTCTCTTCTTCTCAGCCATAGACTTCGAAATACGGGTAGTCGTCTCTTCATTTCACACAATCTCTCGTGTCTCTTACCGGTGAGAGAGTGTGTGAAATGTAGAGACGGCGACCCGTATTTCGAACTCTTCTCAGCCATGATAATACTGATGGCGGGAGGTGCGGCCCGTAACAAAGCCAACAGCACAACTAACGTAACTGTTAGGGAAGAACCCATCAAACTGCCTCGCTGGTACACTGAAAAGGTGAGATTTCAGAAGCTTTAATCGTATAAGATATAACTCTTAGGTCGAATCCTCGCCCAGACAAGTTGTCCTCATTCTCGCGTTACTATTCTGTCTCATCACTGCTTTTGCGAAGAAGCAGAATCAGAAAGAGCAGGTTTGCCACGAACTTTTTAGTCAACTGCTATCGATATTTTTTACAGCTATCTTATCAAATCATGGGCACTGCGGCATTTATTGTGTTATCAATTGCTGACATGACCTACGATGATTGGATTCCGGCTTCTCTGATATCGATCGTTGCTGGAATTTTGACATGCATCATATTGGTTGCGTGTCTGGAGAACTCATCAAAGGTTCGCTCTAAGTGCAATCGCATCGACAACAACAAATTGCAGATGCTTATCGCAATCACATCAATAGGGGTACTCCCTCCAACTTTGATAGCCACGTTAGCTAACAAACTGGATATTGGCATTCGAATCGCTCTTCTTCTCTCTGCTTTCACGTTTACTGCCTACAAATCCACAGTCTACGTAATCAAGGGAGATGTGCTCAGAGAAATGGTGAGATTCGCCCCATGCACTTGGTCAATGCAACCATTGTTGATCATTGCAGGCCCTTGTGAAGATCATTCTCTACGGATCAGCTGTTACAGTATGGGTCTCGACCGTTGCGGCGGCATATAGCGCGTATTTATCCGTTGAGTGGCTTAGAGGACTCATGATTGCACTGTCCAGCAGTATCTTATTCAACGCATGTCTGGTCGTGCTGAGATGGGAGGTTAGTGAACTACAATATTTAATGATAGTATGATGCCTTTCAGAATCCCAATCCGGTCGTTGATTCAAGGAAGCATGAACTTCGAGTTCTCGGAGTTGTTGGCCTATTTGTGATGATGGTATGATTTTACGTTGTTCGATTCTTGAACTATTGGATCATTCAGGTTCTAAGCAATATCGGAATCTACGTGTGTTACCTTTCGCTGGAAGCTGCCGTATTTCTGCCAATAACTGCTCTAATTGGTCTCTACTTTTTCTTCATCTATCTACACAACTCGATCCGAGGATTAGTTAGTCATTTTCTACTTTAATATTTTGACAATGAACGATTTCAGACACACGATGCAGTGTATTCCATCATCATTGCATTATCTTTCCTGTTTATGCTCAAATCCGTGGCTTCTCTTGAACTGTCGAAAGCTTTCAATACACGCGAAATTGGCTGGGCGCTTGAATCGAAAAGAGCAATGACCGAATCCTTCGTCGCTCTGACCTGGTCTATGATCTTCATCTACTTCATGATGGGTCTTCTTGTCAAGGTGATTTTTTCGAAACTATTCAGAGCCACTTTCGTCAGAACCTTTCTGCATATGGGTACTACGGGTGCGAGAGAATGCTAAAAATGACGAGAAAATCATTATTTTGAACTGAAATTCAGACCGATGAGCAACCGGATGATGAGCCGGCCGAACGTTCCCGAGATGACGGCCAAATACGGTGCCGTGCAGCAGCTCCGCCAGCATTTGCAGCAACTGTCGCAAGAAGGGCAGCTGCTGCACGGGTTATTTCTGCAGCAGCTGTAGCTGCTCCTGCAGCAAGACCCGAGCAAGTGTTCTCCTATGACAGCTCGTGTGATGCCGGAACGAGCTATGGATCGACTCCAGCGAGTGTTATGGCACATTCGAATCTTCGAAATTATCATCAACCAAAATCGGAACACGCAACACTGCTTCAGCCTGATTAGAAACTATTTTTGTATGTAAATGTTGGATGTGCCATTGCCTTGCCTTGCCATTGCTTGTATCATAAAGTATTTGAACCTCTGTGATGAAAATTGATACCGAACCGTCCGCAACGGCTGTGTACTTATAATTCATTTTTATTTTTATCCATTTTTAAGAACCAAATTTGTTATAATTCAGTGCAATGTCAGTCGTAGTAATTAGCGGCGCGGCAGCTGCGAGTACAGTAACGCGCAATCGATTGAATACCAACAGTCGAACCGAGCAGCAATATAGTACGTCGCATTGGAATATGGAGAAGGTCAGATAAGTTACTCATCTCTTTCATTTCTTCCAATCTTTTTTGAGGCTGACAGAGGGCCGATCATCAAAAAATGATCAACTGGAACTTATTCCAGGCAGAAATCTCGTCCAGACATGCCATGCTACTTCTCGGCCTACTATTCTGCCTTATTGCTGCATTTGCGAAGAAACAGCAGAACCAGAAAGATCAGGTTTCGCTTAGAGCAAACTTTTCGAAGATTTTGAGTCATTTCAGATAATAGGCCAAATCCTCTTCACATTCGCGTTCATGGTCTTAGCGATAGTCGATATTATCCACGAAGACTGGATTCCGGCCTCTCTCATTTCTCTGATTGCTGGCCTGCTTACTTTCTTCATTCTAGCTACTTGTTTGGAGAACTCATCGAAGGTGGACAAAATACCCCTATTTCTGAATTTTTCTGCTACTTTCAGATACACATTGCGATCACATCCATAATCGTGCTTCCGCCGACCTTGGTTTCTGCACTGGTGAACGAACTGGAGAATGGAGTTCGAATCGCGCTCCTTCTCTCTGCCCTGGCTTTCGTTGTCTACAAAATCATTGCGTGTATACTCAAGCGCGGTTGGCTACGAGAGACGGTGAGACTAACCTCAATGCAACTAGAAATGACTAAGAATTTTTCATTTCAGTCACTTGTGAGGGTTCTCCTCCGCGGGTCGGCTGTTTCTATGTTGATTGCTTCCCTTCTGGCTGCGTATGGCCCAAATCAGACGGTATTTTGGAGAGGAGGATACGCAATTGCATTGACAAGCTGTATTGCGTTCAATGCTTGCCTGGTCGTGATGAGATGGAAGGTGTGTAAATTCGTATGATATTTCAATGTGGAAAAATGATCAGAACCCCAACCCAATCGTCAACTCCAAAAGACATGAAGCCAGAATGACAGCACGACTTCTTGTTATTATATTCGTGCTAATGGTAAGCTCGCAGTTCATCTGCTTTGAATTGCAATATTCAAGCATTCAGATTGCAAGCAGCAGTAAGATATACGAGATTAAAATTGCTCATGAAATCACCATCTTTCTGACTACAACCATAACCATCTTTCTCTACTTTGTGTTCATTTATCTGCACAATCCGGTCCGAGAATGGGTAAGACAATTTAATTCGTATTTATTAAAATAATCTATTCAGACACACAACGGAATCTACTTCTCCCTCGCTGCATTTGTTTTCGTAGCAATGATAATCTCAGTTTCTCATCCCCACATCGCTCTTTCAAATGACCGTACGGAGAACAGGAAAACCAAAGAGTGCTTCATCACTCTAACTTGGAGCATGCTCTTCGTATACTTCATGATGAGTCTGCTTGTGAAGGTTATTAATCTCTTATTTTAGCCGCATTTTGCAGCGTTATAGAAGCAAATATTGAAATCATTCATTTCAGACAGAAGATCGTGCAGACAACGATGATACCTTCCAGCGACGCGATGACGAGCAGGAGTTGACCAGCGCAGCAGCTGCAGCAACGATAGCTGCAGCACCTGCAGCAGTGATCGCAGCTAGACCCAAAAGAGTATTCGTGTGCGACCGCTCGTGCAATGCCAGCACGAGCTATGCATCAACGCCCACTGTGGTTGTTTCGGCTAGACTCGTTTTTGCAACCAATGTTCATAAGGGGGAACCTGATCGAAAAACGGATCATGAAACACTCCTTCAGCCTGATTAGCCTAATGTTTTTGTATTCTATAATTTTCACAGGGAATGACTGAACAAATCCATAATAAATTTATTTGATGAATAATAGAAGCAACATGTTTATCATCACAACATGCAAAGTTTATGAAGTGTTCAATCAGTGAGGCTGTACTCATCTTCCAGAACTTCATAGATCCTTGCGTATTTACGCGTCTGATTTATATTTTCCTGAAGTACATAGGTTTAGTTTCTGGTATAAACAAACTGTTTGCAATCTCACATCTGACTTGAAAATCGAGAGCGCATTCGTTGTGAGGTACTTCTCGAACATTGTCTTCTCCAATCTAACATGTTGCTGGATTGTTTCTCGGATGATTTTCTGCAATTAGCCATTTTGCGGTTCAAAAAGTGCCATTGTTTTTCGGAACACTGATCTGTTTAAGAGACCGGCTCTGAGAAAATTCACCATTTTCGCCCTTTTCCGGACATTCCGCCAGGACTTTCGATTCAGGCCGCCATGCTCACATATGTTGGAGGGCCTTTGACCTTGTTTACAAAAATGATGACGTCACTGGCCGAATTGCGAAATGCGGCGTGCGAGGTGCGCGCCAACTTTGAAAAGTGCCTTTTCACAACTTTTCAACGGAACAAGCTGGAATCAAAATTCCTTCTGCATTGTGACAAGGTTGACGTAAATGCACAGAAACACTATCCGGATATTTTTTAAGGTGAGTCTGTAGCCGATTTTGCATCCCAAAATTTTAGTTTTTTCGGGTTTTCACCATTCCGGAGTGGCGTCCGCCGGCCCAATGGGGGTATGCACGCTTACCTCGTGTCCTCTCGCACCAAACGCACCACACTAGAAATGATTTGCGACAATATGTTTTTTGCAAATTGTCTCTGAGTAATCCGAAGTCTCTCTCAGGCCGGTCTTCTCGGGATTCTTCCACTCAGTATCTATGAGATTTCTGAAACAAACCATACACACAGGGTCAGTAGGCCATATTGTGAATATTTATCGTCATAGGAGTCGATTCTGCGACTATGATTTTTTTGGACCATGACCCGGGGTTCATGGTCTCGGAAGAGGCCACCACCATGAACCCGGGGTCATGGTCCAAAAATGGTCCGAAAAGTCATGATGGAGAAACTTCATATACTATACGGCATTGCAGAGTGCAGTGAACCTACAATCTACCGTACCCCGTACTACCGTAATCTGACAGCAGTGGAATCGTAAACTGACTTTTTAAAATACATGCTTGAAAAAAAATTTACAACTTCTCAATGAACCAAGATAAAAATCATTTTCATGTTGCAGGGTGTTAGTTATGATCAGCGCCTGCTGTGCCAGTTTTCCTCCAAATATTAGCAACGTTATGAGCATGAAGTATTTGCTGAGAAAATCGTCATTTTCGATTCTCTATTAATTACAAGAGCTATCTCTAAATTCAAGCAGAATATTTGCACGGCACACCATGATCATAACTAACACCCTGCTCAATGAAAATTATTTTTATCTTGGTTCATTTAGAACTTGTAAATTTTTTTCAAGCATGTATTTTAAAAAGTTAGTTTACGATTCCACTGCTGTCAGATTACGGTAGTACGGGGTACGGTAGATTGTAGGGTCACTGCACTCTGCAATGCCGTATAGTATATGAAGTTTCTCCATCATGACTTTTCGGAACATTTTTGGACCATGACCCCGGGTTCATGGTGGTGGCCTCTTCCGAGACCATGAACCCCGGGTCATGGTCCAAAAAAATCATAGTCGCAGAATCGACTCCTATGACGATAAATTTTCACAATATGGCCTACTGACCCTGTGTGTATGGTTTGTTTCAGAAATCTCATAGATACTGAGTGGAAGAATCCCGAGAAGACCGGCCTGAGAGAGACTTCGGATTACTCAGAGACAATTTGCAAAAAACATATTGTCGCAAATCATTTCTAGTGTGGTGCGTTTGGTGCGAGAGGACATGAGGTAAGCGTGCATACCCCCATTGGGCCGGCGGACGCCACTCCGGAATGGTGAAAACCCGAAAAAACTAAAATTTTGGGATGCAAAATCAGCTACAGACTCACCTTAAAAATTATCCGGATAGTGTTTCTGTGCATTTACGTCAACCTTGTCACAATGCAGAAGGAATTTTGATTCCAGCTTGTTTCGTTGAAAAGTTGTGAAAAGGCACTTTTCAAAGTTGGCGCGCACCTGGCGCGCCGCATTTCGCAATTCGGCCAGTGACGTCATCATTTTTGTAAACAAGGTCAAAGGCCCTCCAACATATGTGAGCACGGCGACCTGAATCGAAAGTCCTGGCGGAATGTCCGCCCAATGGTGAATTTTCTCAGAGCCGGTCTCTTAAAAGGCTCTTTGCTATAAACAGCCAGTTCGCGATTTATTTGATGAATACAGTAGTAATTTGAACTTACCTGATTTTGCTCACTCATAACAAGCATGATCATCGGAATAAACTCTGTTCGGAAGTGGACCAATCCGTCGAGAAGGAATCTGATTTTATTTTTATTTTTCTAATATTGATAATTGCATCCGTATCACCTATCATCGTATCCTGGGGGCATGTCATATTTTGTGTATGGAGCAAAGTCAGTGTACAAGCAAGCTATAAATTCAGTCGAACCTTTCAGCACCTGAAACTGTCATTATGAAGTCTATTCAAATTTGCGCTTACCTCCAATTCCCACGGTTCAAAGTCTTCAATCTTGCGCGGGCATTTCGTGCTATAAACGCTGTACAGCAACTCGAAGGCAACGAAGAAAATGGGTCTCTGAATAAAATATTGATAGAAACTCAAAAAGTATTATTATAATTTATAACCTGCTGTCCTGCCTCACCGTCGAACGATCTTGGCCCATCTTCGATAACTCTCAAGAGTAATATCCTCCCATCGAGAGACTTTTTATCGTCCATCATGTGTGTAGTCATGGCAAGACGAGTGAATCAAGTACTACTCTGAATGTACAAAATAACAAACAGAAAAGAAAGCTGTGAGAAGTCACTGTCACTTAAAGCTCCGAGTAACTAGTATGAATCCATTTTGACTGTTCTTCGCGTCTGTTTGATCTTGCTGCATTGAATGCTGATGAAGCACTGCTAGAGGGTACACTTCGTATTCCATACTTTCGATATAATTTATTGTGAGGAGAGACGAGAGAAAAAACAGTTGGGGGTTATACCAGTCCGTTGAAGTGACGGTGAAGTAGGGTTAGCGAGCAGCTCAATCGGCTAGGTTGTACTCCGATTCGATACAGCCAAACTTGCTCGAGTAGGCTTGATCAAAACAATGTTTGTTTTTCTAGGATTTCTGGAGAGAATACAATCAATGTGCGAGTTGACAATTGCATTTCTATTACATTTTTACTTCGATTAGTGCATCATCCCTTTCATGCCTTATTTCAGAATTTGCTACTAGAAGCATGTAATCCATTGCTCAAACACCACAAATATCTCTCTTTCACAACTGTCAATGAGATGCAATTCACGAACAATTATTATCACTTTTATCGGCTGCTCTGCTCTGCAGTTAGAGGCTAATCACTGATCACTGATCTTTGATCTTTGATCTCTGATCTTTGATCTCTGAGCTACTCCAAGATCACGTCTATCCTCTCGAATTCCTCCACAGCCTTCGCACTCTCCAGTTCCTCCCTTGTCTCGTGCAGTCGGAGAATCATCTCCCCCTCGTTCTCCTCGTTGAGGTTGACGACGACTTCCATTTGGCCAAGGAAGAAATGTTGGTGCTCCCAGTATTCCTCAATACAATACAATTCAAATCAAATCAAATCACCTCAATTCGATTCAAATCAAACCAAATCTAATCAATTCAATGCAATTCAAATCAATTATGTATCACCTCTTCCTCCCCTTCCTCTTCCTCGGTTCCGTCCGCATGCACGGCGATCATGACGATGGTCTCGTCGTGGATGATCTCGAATGCCTGGAAAGAATGAATTTCGGCGCTTATCGGCCGGGAATCCTTTCTGTGGACGGTTCTGAGCCATCGAATCAAGCAAGTATTCAAATTTCATGATTGATTGCCCTGGTGGACATCCTGCACACCTCCAGTCCAGGAATGGTCGAGTAGACCTCTCCGTCCTCCAATCGGATTCCGAGAAGAGATAGGAATTGGTGTTGCGTCTCTTCCGGACAGCGATCGAGTACAAGAGATCGAAGGGCAGTGGCCCGAGTGGTCATCTTCTGAAATATTGTTTTTAATCTCTCTAAATAATTAATAGTCGATCTCATTCCTCGGCACACTACCCAGTCTAAGTGGTATCAAAAACCAAAAAACAGAGAAAATCCGAGAAAAGCTTGCTTCATAAATGCGCAGCACGGCCTCAGCGGTGTAGCCGGCCAGTGAGACGAGGGCCATTCTGTCAATCGTCAAGTGCACGCAAACGTCGGTCAGTGACAGCAAGTAGCTGTCCTGCATGATGAGCTGGTCGCCACGCTGGTTCTGCAATTGCGTCATTCCCCGTCTCGCTGCTCGCTCGGAGTGGTTCATAAGCTCCAAATCTCTCACCGTGAGCACGATGGTCAGCGACTCGACGAAGGTGTGCATCACCGCATTGAGAATGTTCAGGTGCACGTGTTGCACTCCCGACAGCTAAAACAGAGAGACATGCGGGATTTCAAGAGGTTGCTCTCCTCATTTCGCGTGCTCTCTCTCGCCTACCTGAGCAGTGAGGGAGAGCGCGAAATGAGTAATTCGCCGTCGGAAAAAAATATATTCCGTGCGGCAATCGCGCCAAACTCCGCCCACTCTCTTTTCGCGAAAAAATCAGCTGGCTCACTTGTATCAGTAGCTTCTCTATCTTGGCAGTTCGCAATAGTCGATGGAAGACCTCCGGAATGTAGTCCTTCCCCTTGCGCAGCAGGATGCATTGAGAGTGACTGAAATTCGTTATCATACTACTGATTATCGACCTCCCTCGGCATGCTCAGCCTCGTCACAGTGGACTTTGAAAGACAACGATGTGACTAGTCACTTCAACGTCTCCTCATTCCGTGTGCTCTCTTGCGCAAAAGCGGTCGATTTACATAATAAGTGACTAATCACATCGTTGACTTTCAAAGTCGCAGTCGATCAGTTCTACAAATCGAAGAAGGTATCAAAGGTTGACCACTTACGTTTCTCTCCAATAGCGTCGCGTGCTGAGCTGAAATGGAGTTCTTCACACACTCTCTCGCCTCTCCGAGATCATGCGACTCGTATTTCGAACTCTGCTCTTAATTCGGTAACAAGAAGACTGTCCACGACGTAAGAGAACGCTTCTTCTACCATGTTGAGTCGCTTGTTCACACGAGCAATCATTCTGTCCTTGATCGGAAGGAAAGTGAAGATGAAGCCGATAACCTCATCCGGGAGACTGAGCAGTCCAGTTGGCAGGAGGCTCTGAACGAAAAACGATAACCACAACAACAACAACAACAACAACCACAACAACAACAACCACAACAAGAAAACGCACTTTGAGATGGGCGGTCTCATCCTCTCCTTCCTTCAATTTCTCCTTCAATTCGTCATTCTCTGCTTTCACATTGTCGTTTTCGCGCTTCAGTTGAACCATCTGTAATCCTCTCATCGTTAGCTATTCCAAACGCAACTTCCGTTCACCGGACCAGCATCCCTCTCATTCCACAGCTCCGCCGAGGAGGAGGATGGGGGAATGAGAGGAGAAGTGAGAGGCTGGTCCGGTGAACACAAGTAGAGCCCAATTCTTTCATGCTTCAGAAGACTAAATGCAGATGCCTCACCATCAGCAACAGCACGGGAATCAGGACGAGAGGAGACGGCTTCTGAATGGAGCCATTGGCAATGATTGAGACTCGAAGGCTGGTCGCCGTCTCCTCATTTCACGCACTCTCTCGCCTCTCTGGCCTGTGAGAGTGTGTGCGAAAGGAAGAGACGGCGAACTAATGCAAAGGAAGGATGTGGACCTGGCTGCTGGAAGTGTCTTGTCCGGTTCTTCCCACTTGCTCGGACCCGTCATGAGCGGCATCAGAAGCCTGAACGGGGGCAATCAATGGCTGATACCGTAATCAATACAACAGTAATCAATAACTACCGTATACCTGCTCGGGACTATCGAATGTGCGAGACATGACAGAGGGAGGCGTCGACCACTCACGAACGACGGGAATGAGTAGAATGAGGGAGAGGGAGATGAGGTAGAGATTAGAAGGATATAATCGAAATTTGATTCGATTGCCTGCTGTAGTGTCTGGCCACTGTTGCTCTCAACAGCTCTCGCTTCACTTTCCGATGCATAGCACTACAGGTGCAGCGACTAGATAGGTTCAATGAAATTACTGATTAACTCACTTGACAGGGGGTTTAAGTACGAGCTAAGTTACGGAGACGTGAAGAGAGAGGAGGGAGAATCGACGGGGAAAGATAGATGGACACCAGTCAGTTCAGAATACAAATTAGGCATTTTATCAGCATCATCAGCGCGTCAAATGAGAGTCAGTGAGATTCTACTTGTCTTTGAGTGACACATTTACATTCAGGACAAAACATCGCACATTTGCGGGCAGGAAAGGACAAGGAAGGGTTAGGCGGTTCAGTGGGAAAGGATTAGGTGCCCACAAAGGTTAGGGACGGGACTGTAGGTCAGGGGACAGGTACGGTAGGTCACGGTTGGGTAAGGATTTATCCAGGCATTGGAGAGGCAACGGGAACAGGCGATCAGTGTGATTGTATCAGAGCGAAGAGAGAGGATAGAGGGGCGGATGGGATCAGAGCTAGGATATCTAGGAGATGAGTCATGATGGACGTGTCTTACCGACACACTCCGAGGGCGAATAAGAAACAGAACGAAAATGGGATCAAAGGTAGTACGAGTGAAAACGATTGGGGTCAGATTCTAAGAATGCGAAGCAGATACTATCCACGCTATCTTTCAACCTGAGAAAGGTAGTGCCTGGGTGGGAGGAACCCCGCACACTAAATCATCATGGGGCACCCGAGACTACCGCCTTTCACAGGAATCGATAAACGGGCCGTAATAGAATAGAATAATCAATAGCATAAGGGGAAAAGGGGGTTGGAATGTGAGAAGAACACCTCGGGGTCACCGGCGTGAACTTATCACAGGGAAGAGTAGCATGCATCTCAGTCGGCAGGGGGATTGGCGTGGTTGTCTGATCGCTTCTTTGGTGAGGGTGAGGGGTCGTGGGTGTTGGGTGAGCGCAAGGCAAAGGCTAGAAATAAGGTGAGAAATGAAAATTGGGTTATTATTGAATTCTGAAATTTCGAAGAGAAAAATGAGTTGGTTATCCGGAAAGCTGGATTTTATGATTAGGACTGCGTGACGAAAACAATAAAATTCTGCAATAATTTAGAAACTGTAGTATGATATAAACAGAGAGAATGTTGAATGCTTGAGGCTCACTCTTCTTCGTCAGAGTCGGGTGGCATAGGGAGAAGTCGACGGGGAAGTCGTCCAGGCTGGGTGAGAAGCTGATCATGGGGTACATCACTTTCATCTAATTCATAATTAGGATCAGCGAACTCCTCATCAGGATCGGCAGGACAGGGGAGTAATTTACGAGGAGATCTCCTAGGCTGAGTGAGAAATGGCCCATTGGGTAAATCAATGTAATGTGATTCTGAAATGGATTCAACAAATTCTGCATCACAATTGGCTGGAAGAAGTCGACGGGGAAGTCTACTGATTTGAATTAGAAGAGGATCAATGTCATCTAATTCAGATTCAGATTCTTCATAAACAGAATCGTATGGAGTAGGACTGGATGTTTTAGAAAGGGCAGGATTCGGAACAGTAACATAGTGAGCTCCATTGGAAATTTGATGATGGTGAAGTTCAAGATTAGGCGATGGGATTGAAGGAGATGAGCATGAACTGTACTCATGTTGAGACGAAGATGAATAGTGATAGTTGGTAGAAGCATAATGAGGATAAGAGGGAGAGCTGTGAGCATGCGAATTAGAACTCTGGTTGGAAATGGTGGAGGAGAACTGATATTGTGTAGAATGGTTCGATGGAGGAGGGGATGGGAAAGGAGTACAGATAACTCTGGAAGAGGATTGAAAAGGAGTTGATCTGTAATCATAGCTTCGGCAACTGGAGGAAGTGTTTCGAGAGCTAGAAGAACATGAGTTTGGGTAACGGAACGGGGTTGATCTAGAGGAGTAGAGATACTGTTGGGTTCGTTGAATATTTGGGTGCGTATGTAGATAGAGTGTTCCTGAAGACATACAACGATCAATAGCAAAAGGGTCAAGGGAGTCTGGAGCTGAAATAATAAGGTCCATGAGTGACGGAATACGTCGATTTGGACTGGAACTTCTGAAATGAGAGTGAATAGTTGGTCCCTCGAAATTGTTGATTTCTGGAGAATGCTGATGTTGATCTGAAGATTGAGAGCGGGTGATAATGGTGTCAGGGATTGGTGCGAGTTGTGTATTGGGAGAAGAAGAAGAGATATTGGAGATCTTTTCGGTGGATGAATCAATCGATTGCATCGGCACGAATGATCTACCATGGAGGGATTGTTTGAGGGTACGAACAAAATCTTCAATTTGAGTGAGACGCCAGTCCACAAACTGTTCCCATGGTGAAGGAATAGAATGTTGACTGAGAAGGTTGAGAGTAGTGTGCACACAATAAATGGATTCTAGAAACATAACGGAAGTGACATCGCCATTACATAAATTGAGTAGGTCACGATGGCGATCTTTGTCGGGAACAGGGACGAATGAGGAGTAAGGATGAATGTTGGAGGGCATGATGTAGAGAGGGTTGAATGAAGGCGAACTACGAAACAATACGCGGGAGAATGAGTAGGGATGAGAAGAAAACGGTAGGTAAGTTAGGTAAGAGGCAAAGAGTGAATAGGTTAAATTTGGGAACAGGAGGTTTTGGCACGATGCACCAATTTGCGGGCAGGAAAGGACAATGTAGGAATTGGATAGGCGGTTCAGTGGGAAAGGATTAGGTGCCCACAAAGGTTAGGGACGGGACTGTAGGTCAGGGGACAGGTACGGTAGGTCACGGTTGGGTAAGGATTTATCCAGGCATTGGAGAGGCAACGGGAACAGGCGATCAGTGTGATTGTATCAGAGCGAAGTGAGAGGATAGAGGGGCGGATGGGATCAGAGCTGGGATATCTAGGAGATGAGTCATGATAGACGTGTCTAACCGACACAGCACATGCATTCAAGCAGTGCTGTGCTGAAGTAATAACACATGCGTTTACATAGAAAAACTGTCACGGTAGTAGTGCCGACAAAGATTTCAATCAGTGAGGCTGTACTCATCTTCAAACGAAGTCTCCCAATATGCTCGGGAATAGTTACGGTTCTGGTTCACTTGCTCCTGTAAAACGATGTGTTGCAAAGATCGTTTGGCAGTTGGTCTCACATCCGATATCACAGGGGTGTTAGCCACAGCATATTTCGAGAACATTCTCTTCTCTAACGTAACAAGGTGCAAGATCGATGATTGAATAATGCTCTGTAAAAACAGTTCACAATTGGTTCGTTGCTTTCTAGTCGCTGACTTGATGTCTCTCACAAATAACTCGCATGATCAACGGGAGAAACTCGACTCTAAACCGAATCATTCCATCCAGAACCATTCTGAAAGCACTGTATGTTACTATAAATTATTTATAGTTGCGGGAAAATATAATAAAAATAGACATACCTGATTTCCGGAGTCTTAAATTCATTATTTCCATTATACCAGCACAGATTGTTCACGAAAAGAGCTGCATGTAGCCGTAAAATCTGTAAAAAAAATTTTCAATAATGAAAGATATGTAATGTACCTCCAATTCCTTTGCTGTAAAATCCTTCTCGCTGTTTGGGAAAGATCCATGGCGGTACAAAGAGTCAATCAATACGAAAAATGGAACATTCTGAAATGGGGATGCCTTTTGGGAAGTTGTAAAATATTGTTTAAAAATGAAATTTAATACTCACATTTAGATTAACTGCCCCACCAACCGATGATCCTCTGGAGATGTGATTGAACATCAAAGACCTTAATTCGGACACTGCTCCTTGCAAATCGCTGTCGATTGATAGAGACTCGTCCATAGCAATAGGAAAGGGCAGTGCACTATCGCCTAAAATATCAAAGCGAAACATTGCATTTGAACAAATGTGAGCATTCACTCAATGGAAAGATAGCGGCCGTGACAGAGAGAAGGAGAAAAGTCCTGGTACTCTTTCAAAGGACTCTTTCTTGGCGTCTTTTGGAAGGTTTCAATTGCGTGTTTTCGAGGCACCGCTAGAGGGCAGATATTTACAGAAGTAAACGGGGAGGAAAGCGTTCAAAAATGGGGAACTAATCGTTCTCACTGATTTCAGACAAGGGATGGTGAAGGAACTAAATACTTCTTTTATCAAACAATATTCACAGATGAGTACAGAATGGAGTTGTGAGGATGCGATAGGGTTTCGTGATATCAGTCGTCATTGCAAGAGGTGAGAAGAAGAGGGGTCAGTCAATCAAAGTAAGTAAAGTACGGAGAGATCCATGAAAAATCGTAAACTGGAACGAATCTACTTTAGAGGGAGAATACAACGAGTTGTGAGAGTGCGAAATTGTATTTAGTTGGAATCTATTGCAAAACAAAAGAGATATCTCTTTACTTAGTCTTCGGGGTGGAACGAGTGGTTCTCTTCGCAACCTTTTCCTTGGCTGTCTTCTTCACTCCTTGTGAGCTCTTCTTGATCACTTTCTCCTTTGGACCAGTTTTAGTCTTCTTCGGCTCGACCTTCTTAGGAGCAGCCTTCACCTTCGTAGGCGTAGGCTTAGCCTGCCTGGAAACTGCCTTAGTCGTCTTAGGCTCGGCCTTAGCCTTGGCCTTCGCAGGTGTTTCCTTGGTCTTCTTAGGAGCTGCCTTCACCTTCTTAGTCTCGACCATCTTCGCAGGCTCATTCTTAGCTTTCTTGGTCGTTCTCTTAGCGGGTGATGCAGACTTCTTCCCTGAAAATTGTGTAAATCATTCATTTTTTAGCCAAATGATTTGGTTTTTGATGTTTTAAGGAAACTGACCATCCTCGAGCTCCATCCACGCGTGCATCAGCACATCTCGAAATTGGTCAGAGTGCGCGCGGTCAGTCTGAAAGTGAAACTGAATGAGCTGTCCAAATGGAACCAAGAGACAGAGCTACATACCTCAAACACCAAGGCCTGTTCGAAGCTCGAGATATCCCGATTGTCGCACACAAATAGGGCGAAATCCGCGGAAGGAGGCGTGACGAGACGGGGCGGATAGAAATCAGCGGCGTCGTATGGGCGGGTGTGCTGCAATTGTCTTACTAATATGTTCCAGTATGTTTCAGCACTTATAACGTTATCAGGCTGCTCTGTACAACTTTCATGCTCCGCTTTCCAGATTAGAACAACTTATTTTGCTCAAAAAGTTCTCCAGACGGGGCGGATAGAAATGGGCGGCGTCGTATGCGCGGACGTGCTTGAAGAATCGTGTTATGGCTATTTGATATTTACGGAACTAGGTCGGATGAGAACCTACTGGATGAGCACCATTTGCATATTCCGTCTATTGCATAACCCTTATCTCTCGCCCTCATTAATATGCAAATGGTTCTCATCCAGTCGGTTCTCTTCCAGTCGGTTCTCATCCGACCTAGTACCATATTTACTCATTTGACGCATCTGTGCGAGTTATTGTGATTTCAGTGTGCGCCTCTGTGCGAGTTTGCAGTAATATTCTTGCTTCCATTAAACGTGAGGTTGGCATAGGACAAAGTGTGATTAAATTGCGCCATTCCCAACGTTTTCGCGCTTCTCTTCGCAACTTTTTTTACTTCATCATAACTTCCATGACTGTTCCGGTCGCAACATCAACCGCAACCGTTTTCATTTCACGCACTCTTTAGCAGGTCAGAGTAACTACAGAGTGCGCAAAATGAGTTCAATGCAAACTCACTCCACTATTCGATGACACGGTGGCCACGCTTTGCTACATATCGCAATCCCTTTATTTTGTACGCTCTCTCATCAGCCACGAGGGAGCGTATGAACTGAGGATACGGCGGCCCGGATATCAAAAAACTCACTCCACTATTCGATGAGATTGTGACCACTCCTGCCTTCACGCTCATTCTCGCAACTGTGCACTTTCTCGACGTGCAACTGCTTGCGGCAGGGCAGGCTGAAACAAGCATGGAACTCATACTCATCGTCTCTTCATTTCGCGCACTCTCTCATCACTCTTTCGAAACAAGGCAAAACGTCCACTCACTTTCTAGCCGATTAGAGAGGCGAGAGATTGTGCAAAATTAAGAGGCAATTACGTATTTAAAACACTATCGATCTCCCACCTGAGATGCCGCGCCAGTAGAGAGGAATCGCGCTCCCGTCGAGCTTCTTGTCCTGGTTGAACTCCTTGAGTGATCCTGCAGTATTCGGTACTTATTTAACGGATTTCCGGCTTTCGATTCGGTCACGAATGCTGTTCATGGGACTCAGAGGTCGCAACTTAAAGAAAGCTATCCACGTACCACTAGGAATCGCAGCAGTCGTCTCTTCTCGCATACGTGCGTTCTGTGTACTGCAAAGGGAAAAAATGAATGACATGATTAGAATCCACGGCCATTATTACTTTCCATTGTTTGTGAATCACATTGTAGTTAATCCACTATGTCTCTGACAATAGATTCAGAAACATTTTAATGAAAATGAAGCAACTCACTTCGTCAATCCTCTGTTCGTCAGGTCGAGATGCACACAGCGGTCGTCCATTAGCAGATCTGAAGGAATTATTTAAACTAATAAATGTTTAGGTCCCAACCAAAATCAAACTGTAAACTCCCTAGTGGTGAGGTTCCCAAAATGCATCAAAATTGTCGAAATATCAATGATGCAACTTACTGTGTGACATGAGGATATCGTTCTTGACCCGAAGAACCGCATCTTTCAGGGCCAAGAGTGTAGCAGGATTCGAAGACTGGAAAGACCATTAGGTCCAATGATGAATTCAGGACACTGGTGGCAAAAGCTCAGGATTGCCATGCTGCGACTGACCGCTCAGAGTCAGCATGAAGCGAAGAATGATAATGTACCTCGAAGATCATCCTCCACCCATCGACGCATCCATGCCGGATGTTGATGACGAGCGCTCCATCCTTGTACGGATCGACCACTTCGAAGCAGGAAGTGGAGCAAAAGGTCGAGACAATCTGTAAAAATCTGTAACGATATAAGGAGGGTGAATGGACAGTTCTCCAAACCCTAAAGTACTTTAACAGTTTATGGAGCTTCAACTATTGCAAACCAGCGAGAGAGTGTGTGAAATCGAGAGGTTTGCAATATTTGAAGCAAACTTTAAATATTGCAACCATAAAGTACTTTAGGGTTTGGAGAACTGTCTATTCACCCTCCTTATATGCTACGGATGCGTGCACCCCGAAACGGAAATCTGCGCGTGTTCCGCATGTTGAAAAACACGTTAAAGACGGAACTACCTTTACCATTACTTTTTAATCTGTAGAATACTGTTTTACTGTTGACGTTCACTCAGTTTGGCGACATTCTACCGAATCTATTTTGAAATTCACCCCAAAATGCAACCGTTTTTCGCCGGTTATGGGAATTCCCGGAGATGAGCAGGAGTGCCGCAATTCACTCACAACTCCATAATCGCGGCTGATTTCCTCGATCGTGACTCTCTTGCCGGTGATGGTGACTTTGGCCGGGCGCGCGTTTGGAACGATCCGGCTGTACTGGAAATATTTTACAGATCAGTCATCAATTGTGTTCATTTCGATGAGAAAGGTTCAGCAAAGCGCACGTTTTCATCGAAAAGCGCTGGAAATTCCTTCCAAAATTTAAAATGCGTGACGCGAAAAGAAAACGCGAAAAAAATCTCCCCAAACGAAGACACTTCATATTTCAAGAGAACTCACCAGATGGTTCACCGTCAGTCCCGTGAATTCGTTCGGAAGTGGAGTGTGCAGAGGCATTTTCGGCGTTGCGGGAGGCATTACTGCAATTAACAACGCACTGTTTATAGAGGATTGAGAATTTATTTCGCAGATAAATGGCGCCCAGTTAGATCAACACACGACAATCGTCGCAACGGTCAACACAGCATAGTGGAGAGGAGAGAGGAAGGAGGAGGAAAGATTAGTGAGAAGGAAGGAAGAGAGGAATAGAGATGAATGGTGCGACCCACTTGTTGTGTACACCAGAGGCGATAGCCTGTCTCTCTCCAATCTGCACACTATCTCCCTATGGCTGAAGAGAGAGAGGGGGAGCGAGAGAGCTGAGAGGGAGACTAGAGAGGGACGATTGATTACCATGATGCGAGCCAGAGATAGGGCCACTCCGGGCGATGCAAGAGAGAGTGCCCTGCCAAGGTCGAGAGAGTATGCGAATCGTGGAGTGTCTCACATCTCGATCGATCTAGTGCCCCGCTGACTTCGGGCGATTGAGGCACTTGGTGCGGAAGTGTGGTGCAGACAGGAACAAAAATGCGATAAAGATCGTCAAATACGTAGAAATCGTTTGCAACGTACACACAAATTGGCAGAATCCGTCTCTGCTTTTTCCAAACATGTTTCAGCCTCAACCATTATTCATCCAAGCATTCATTTATTTCCATTGCGAGACACAGAAATGATTTGAAATGAAAATAGAGTAGGTTTACAGGCATTGGTTAACAGTGAAGTACAATGGGGATTTTTGGGCGGACATTAGCAGTTAATTCAATTACTGAGCATCCTCGACCTCCATCCACGCGTGCATCAGAACCTCCAGGAGTTGGGCAGAGCTCTCGCGATGGATCTGAACAATCAGTAACCTTTAACAGTCTTGTGATTAGCACATTCAATGGAGCTGCATAGACAGAAATCATGATCACCTACTACTATCTCTTCTAATGAAAATGTGAGTGAGTTGTTTACAAAAAATGAAGCCTTTCTAGAAACAACCCATCATCCATTTTGATGCAATTTCAATCGGACTTTGCCCTTGCTTGGAATTGTACCTCGAAGGCCAAGGCCTGAAAGTGGTTCTCGGGATCGCGCGAGTCGCACACGTAGATGACGAAATATGATGAGGCAGGAGTGACCAGACGGGGCGGGAGGAACTCCTTCGCACTGACATCGACCACTTCCTGAGGGGGTTTGTTGTTGTTGTTGTTGTTGTTGTTGTTGTTGTTGTTGTTGTTGTTGTTGTTCAAACTCACTCCGGGTCCAAAATGCGCATCGACTTGTCCCGCCTTGACAGTCACTTTTGTGATCGGATACTTGCCCGACGTGCACTGTTTGCGATCTTCGCAGGCTGAAAAGTCACGGGAATATTTCTGACATCTCACATGTCAACACAGTTTGCGCATGGTTGTTGCACCCGATCGCAATCTGATAAATTTCCAGATCAACATATTTATCCTGGCATCAGGCCTGATCGATTACCAGCGATTCTGCGAAAGTACATCGAGACTGTGCTCCCGAGAACCTCCTTGGCTTGGTTGAATTGCTTGAGCGATCCTGCAACGTTACGTTAGTCAATCTCTCTGAAAACTATTCTGGAAATGCCCTATATTTTGTTCGTCCACGCAATGAAATGAGAGAACTCGACAGAGTGTGAAAGCCAAGAGAAATGCTTACCTTTCGGTGCAGCAGCAGTCGTTTCCTCTCTGATACGGCGGTTCTCCTCCCTGGAAAATGTACGTATAAATACGAAAAATATCGTGCATTTGGGCATAAACTAGAATAACCGAGCATTCAGAATCAGCTGAGTCACTCACTCCGTCAGTCCCTTGTTCTGCAGGCCGAGATGCGCACAGCGATCGTCCATGAGAAGATCTGAATAAATGAATTTTCAATTTTTAAAATTAATGACAATCGTTTCCTTAACCCATGCTCTTTGAAAATTTGTAACAACACAAATAAATTCTATGCAAGTTGTTTGAGTTGAGTTTTGCACCAAAAGTTGTTTTTGGGTGCAACTTACTGAACGACATCAGCTGCTTGTTCTGAACCCTGAGAAGAGCATCCTTCAGAGCCAGGGGTGTAGCCTGCTCTGGACTCTGAAGTGATTGAGCTAGATTGGAGTTAAATTGAAGGCGAATGTTCTCTCTTATGGGTGAAATAATTATGAAAACTGCCAACAATCAATCATAATAACAGCGCTCTCTGACCGGTGAGAGAGTGTGTGAAATGAAAATACGCTAATAGTAACCCACCTTGAAAATGATCTTCCAGCCCTCCAGGCAGCCATGCAGGATCTTGATAGCAAGATTGCCCTCTTCATTGCAGGGATCGATAACCTCGAAGCAAGTCGTGTCGCAAAACGTCTGGACTAGCTGCAAATATCAGCAAATTTTCCTGCTTCATAATCCGGCACGAGAATTGTTGGGAAAGACTACTCAGTAGGAATAGACGGGTCCAACGAAAACAAGAAAGCGCTATTATCAGTTATATTTGTAGTAAAAAGAGGGTGGCCCGATACGAGTTCCTCTATTGCGCAAAATAGGCGAATATCGCTGCCGCAAGCAGTATGCGTTTCCTTAGTTACCTGTCCGCCTCTAAGGAGTGTTTCATCGATGGTGATCTTGTTGTCTTGGATGGAAACCGTAGCTGGTCTCCCGTCGTTACCGCACATGTTGTACTGGAAAACAACTCTTTATTGTATTTTATCGGTTTTATGCATCAAAAATCAATAGAAAAATGGATATACGGGTAGTTCCTTGCGGAATCTCGTCACTTCGCTCGAAATTGACAAAAATTCAACGAAAGATTCTCAATCGACTCCATCGAACTTTTCTTGCGAATTATCCTGGCGGAGTAGGCAATGAATGAACGATCGCTGGTAAGGTTCAACTGATCTCAATAGGGGATATTCGGTGAAAGAATGAATAAATGAAGATAACTCACAAGATGGATCACCGTCAAGTCCTTGAACTCCTTCGGGATCGGCGTGTGCAGTGGCATTTTCGGAGTAGTCGATGGCATGGCTTCGCAAGAAGTTGTTAATCCCATCTTCTCTCGAAACAAAGCAATAACAGCGATACAAATGAAGCAGTAAAGGTAAAGGTAAAGGTATCCCCGTACTCAAGGCACTTGCGTCCTGCGGGAGTAATGAGTAATGAAGCAGCAATGGCGTGAAAAGGCCAAATTTGTAGATTTGCTCAAATAAAGCTAGTTGAACGCTACTTCAAACGGCGAAACGCGCGCGAAATGGTCATATGCGTTGCGGGTTTGCTTCCTCTTGAATATCGCTAGGCGGGAAGAGAGAGGAGGAATGAGAGATGGAGTAGAGAGGCATGGTCCGCGTCTCTCTCGTTGTTTAGACCAGAGCTATCGCTTGCCTGCTATTGAACTGTCAGACTCTCTCCGGCCTGTACGCGCTCTCACGCTGTCTGATCAGAGAGTGCTAAAAGTTGGACGATTGATGACCAGATGTGAGAGATAGGTCCACTATTGCCGAGGACAAGGAACAAAGAAACAAGGGGCGAGGAATGGTCTTACTATTCCTACTGTTCCTTTGACAGACGTAGGAAGAAACCCACCTACACAATGAGAATCAAAAACAAATAAGAAGATGCAATCTTCATCGTACAATCGAAATTCAGAATAAATGGCAGTCCGAAATTGCAATGGTCTAAGGTGAACCAGTCAATTGTACACGTATCGAACATGGAAAATCAAGATTACACAATAATCACGTCGGTGATTAATATCAAATGCATTCGTGAATTCGATAGTCTTCTTTTCTCAAATAGTCCTCAGAGAAGGTCCTTGCAATAGCAGAGATGTCTGAAAAGAACGAGCTAAAAATATCAGATCATTTTTTTCACATGTATTGATAACATAGATGGCATTGTGAAACGCATCAGTCTCCTGTTCAATCATGACTCTCAAACCTTCACGATTTGCTTTCATTACAGTCCCACCCAAACTGTTATCACTGTTCTCAAGGCATAAGTTTCAATCTGTATTCAAGAAAATGCACACTCACTCACTACAGTTTGGCGAAAAATTTGAAACCAACAATTTGCTAGAAATCATTACCTGTTATCACTGTACTTGAAGCAGTGTGCCTGGCTCTTGTATGCATTCAATCTCATGATATCCGGAGCTACAGAGACGAAGGATCGCTTGCCGTCAGTACCGATATCTCGAACGAGAGCCTGACGTTCACAGTTCGAAATGCAATCAGCCGTCTCCTCATTCACACACTCTCTCTCGTAACTAGGTCAGGCGAGACTGTGTCAAACGAGGAGTCAAAGGAACTAGTTTCTGTTGAATTAGATTAAATTTGCGATTTTTTCATCATTTTTTATTTAGTTCTTCGGTCGGCGAACCGAATTGCTTCGAGAGGAAAGACAACAACTATTTGGAAGCGGTGAAACACATTTGAAATGAGGGTCTGAATTTCGCGATGCCCACCACTCACACTTGCTAGAGTCATAACCACGAGGGCATCACCACCATACTAACAGTATTTTGCCCTTTCTCTGACCCAAAACATTTGAGTTTCGAAATTCGCAATCGTGTGCCCTTTCCTCAATAGTGAGCGCTATCTATCCTCATTTATTATCGCACAATCAGCCTAGCGTTCCATTTCAAAATCAACAACTGAGACAAGACAGTTAGATTCACCTGGAAATGCCCTCCACCGGGCGTCATCTCAACGATCGCGTCGTACAGTCGGGAGCCCTTGATGTGCTGCACCTCGATTATCTGGAAGAATATTCATATTAGCGCTCCCAAACGCGTGCTTCCTCAATCCTCAATCCCAAGAAGAAGTGACCGACTCACTCGTTTCGGTCTCAACTTCGCACAGATATCCGCCACTTTCTCCTCTACGAGCACTTCATTACCGGCCTTAGCGACTGCGTGGCCGATTCCATCCAGGTCGGATGTCAGTCTGATATTCCTGCGTTAACTGGGTCTGCCTATCCCTCGATTTGCATCTGCGACGGAGCAGAGGGTAAACGCATGCAAATTGAAGGACAAGCGAGACCCATTTTAGGTATTTTAGGTATGGGTTAGGTATAGGTATTGGACAGTTGCTACAGGAAATTTGGCAATTAGAGAACGATATTTGGCATTGAAAGCTCCTTTATAGACCTCTCCTCATTTCTCCGAATTCACTCTGATATTACACATTTCGCTTCTCGGAGTCAATCAAGTAGATGTGAAACTCACCCAAACGATTATTTTTTGTGACACAGATTGTTATTCGTCTCATACAGCGATAATCAAGGTACAAACAACCATTAGGATTCAACCACTGGATCAAAACAGAACAACAACAAAACTCACTCTACAACCTCCCTGTCCTGCTCACAAATGCTTACGAGAGTGAGAATATGAGTCTCAAACCTGATATACAGCTACAATCCAAGTACAATTCGATCAACTGAATGAAGCACTCACTCTACAACCTCCCTATCCTGCTCGCAGATGCAGAATGAAGGAGGGATGGGGAGTGACCGGCAGCTTCTCTCCCCTGGTGGGAGTGGGCGGAGCAGGGAGGAGCCCTGACAATATGCGAAATGGAATCACTCTCGCTCTCTCGTTTGCTCTCTCTCGCTTTTCTCTGTCGGTTAGCGAAAGCGAGAGAGCACGAGAAACAAGAGAGATTCCATTTCCTCCACGGCATCAGTATCGTTTGATAATCATGTAGCAAGTTGCTTAGTGTCTCGAAAAGGGGATTTCTGATGGGTGCTGTTTGTGTCACTGCCTAGCGGCATTTTCTAGAGAGACAAATGGACTAGAGGGGTATATGTCATTCATTCTGATGAGTAAATGCTTACTTTCGAAACTCCAGTTACTACTTCTTGAAACTTGAACAAGCTAAGGCGCCAGCTGAGGCAATGATTGAGTTTCACTCTCCGATCATTGCCCGTAGGACGAGGGGCGAGGCCTTACCTTGGTGCCCAATCTCAGGATCGTCTGGGAAAAGTCGCTCCTTCCTTGTTGATGTTGAACAGCAAACGTCTCCTTGATGTCGACGAAGGTTTCGAAGAGGTCGAACCTGAAATGAGCTCAAATTGATGCCTCTTCTTCCTTCTTCGGATTCTGCCAACTACTTGTCAGCCAAAGTCAACCTCACTTGTAGCCCCCACCCGCCTTGGTTGGGACTTTGTCTGACAAGTGATTGAGAGAAGTGTGCTCTCGCCAGAATAGCTAGCAAATAATGGCGCGAAAAGAAAAATGTAGATCAGAAAAAATCGAACCATGTCAGGAGCTTCTCGGAGTTCTGTTGGAGGTTGGACAGCGCCTCGGTTGATCTGATGATGATATTTAATAAATTACATAAATTAAATTAAATTAGTATTTATCACATTTTATACCTAAAGTGATCGCACAATCACTCTTTTCCAATGCTAATCTCTATTAGCGCACGTTTGAAACATATCAAGTTTTTACTGGACGATATTTAACTATGCTGATTCGCCTAAATTATTTTTTTATTGTACAGCGCTATCCAGAACTACACCACTTATTCCCGTTTCTTTTTCAATTGGTGTATACATGTGAATCATATATCTCCATGTCATTGAGTGTTGTGATAGCGTTTGACTAAAGTTTATGATATTTTCTATTTTGGAAATTCAAGGGAGTCGCATCGCCCAATCAGGTTTCGTTCTAATTTAGGGTCCGCGTGAAACATGTCTCCATTTCATTGAGCGTCGATACACTAGAACTCAACTCATTTTGAGGATATTTTATTTTTTTCATTGGTAATGTCGACCGAATCACTCTATCCCGTATCACTCTCTGTTAGGGCGCTGGTGAAACATACAATCATTTCATCTTCTGAAGGTTGTATTAGCGTAAATTCAACTGAAACTAACCTCAAACTCCTCGGAATCGAGATCCCAACAAACGGGTTGCTCATGTCCTTCTTTCCGTTTGTTGTGTAACGGACCTGAACGAAGGTTTTGTATTTCAGCTCCCACATGAAAATCTTGCTAAATCTTACATGTTAGAATCATTCAAAATAGTTTACTTCAGTGGTGGGAGTTTTGCTTACTGAAGAAGTTCATGGAATGGATTGGATTTTGGATTTTCACACATTTATCAAGAGTAGGCTCTGATGTGCATGGCCACTTCATGCTTGTCTCAAGAAAGTGGGTCCGATAGTTCGCATGAAGAGGTCTTTCCATCTCGCTTGGGGTCTTCTTCATGGAATGAGAAGTCTAAAAGAAGGGCTAACCTTTCCATACCGCATGCCGTGGTCGCCCATCAGAATCACGAATGAGTTGTCTAGCTGCAAAGAAGTGCTCATTCTATTCTTCTCACATAGGTTTACACACTCAATACGATGGACTGACTTTATGTGCTTCATTTGCCAACGACAGCCTCGCGCTACTATGATTGATCAGCACTAAATGGAAGTTTCACTCCTTCCCTAATTTCCCCCAACAACTCCGTGTATCTTTCTCTTGTCTCGTCTTAATGATCCGGAGCTTACCTTCTATTATGCAAGATCTACTCACTTCCTCCCTATTCCTCTCGAAGAACTCCCTGTACTGTGCATCGGCGTGGAAGGGCATGTCTGCGTCATCATGCGCGAGGTAGGAGGCCCACGTGAGGGCCATCTTGGGGGTGGAGGCTGGAAACTCATTAATTGTTTGGCTGTAATTACTTAGCTAACTGGTCGATTTCGCGAAAAGAGAGGCCCACGTGAGGGCCATTTTGGGGGTGGAGGCTTGAAATAAGGAGATGCATTTTTGCTGTTTTGTCTTCAATCGCTCAAGGAGTCTATTGTTTGGCATTAGACTTGCAAAATGATGACTTCAGAATGTTTTATGATATGGAATCAGAGTAAAACTCACGCGGATACGCTCGAATAAACTTCTCCGTGTACTCGTTGAGGAAGAGATGGGGCTCGAAGCAGTTTTCGGCTCCTAGAGTAGGGGATGCTCAGTGTTTCTCATCATTGAAGTTCGCATGAACACGAGAAAATCTTTATAATGATAAAAAAATCATCACAATACTGCCAAAGTTTCGGGACGTTTACCACACAGCCTCTGCTAAGTTTCGAAAGTCGTGGATCCATCTGTGAGTATACCTTGGTGTCGGTGCAGCACGGCCGGCTTGTCCTTGCCGTAGCGTAGTTGGAAGGGTCTGAATTAGGGATGTCAGAATTAAGAATGACTCTCCTCATTTTCCACACTCTCTAACCGATCAGGCAGGCGAGAGAGTGTGTGAAATGAGGAAAACCATTCTTAATTTTGGCATCCCTAGTCTGAATAATGATTTTGGGAAGTGCGAATCGTACATCAATTGTGGATTACTTGTTCGTTTGTCTTATTGTATGATCGTGAAACACAACCCGGAACTCATTGAAAAAACAGAAACTGCATCTAAGGAGGATATGGCGATGCAATGTGCTACCTCATGTAATGCGTAGCCGGCTGGTGCTTGAACCCCAGACATCCAGGCCAGTTGAAGATGCCGTCGTGCCAGTCCTCCGCCATCATGGCGGTGTAACCAAGCTGGATAAAGTCAGTTGGTGATTAGATCAACTACGGTATCATCCGCAGTGCACTCTAGGCCCACTAAGTCAGCTGTAAGACGTCATGGTGGTGTAGCCGAGATGATAAGAGATTTTTGTGCAGGGAATCGTACTGAGACTGTTGAACTCATCCGGAGGCGCAATTTGAGCGATGCTTGAAACTCGTTTAGATTCTGTCAGAATTCTGTGTCGTTTAGATGTGTCAATTTCGCTCACTTTCTCAAACTCCTACGTGAACTTTAATGATCTTTCGAACAATACGGAGAGGAAATAAGAAAGATACCCAAAAATACGTCCGTCCTTTCTCACCTTCTCAAATTCCTGCAGGATGAACCCCCGCCCGTCCAGCATCGTCCCGCAAGACTCCTCCATCGACCAGTCTCTGCAAGGAGGACTCGGTTAGGAGAGCGATCAAAGATCAGAGATCAAAGAGAAATATGCTCAGATCAAAAACAACAGCACTGTAATCATCCTAGTTTATCGTAGACTTGCCGAGTACAATAATGAAACCAACTGGTAAACCGTCGGGAGCCCAAGCAGGTTCCGCTTCATGTCAGTGACTGATTTGCCTGGAACAATCTTGTTCAGTTCGGATAAAGTTTCAGCAATAAATCTCAATTTTCACACAACAAATAGATGTGTTTCACTAGTTCTTCAAAGAGATTGGCGCTGAGTTATGCTCGATTGCTCGAAGAAAGACGTCCGAATAAAAACGAATTTTGAAGATAGAATTTAGAACAAACCAGTCAGAAACGCGAAGCCATTAGGTCGACTGCTCTCGCCTACCTGTTAAATTTTATTTTATTTTATTTTTGTAAATATTTATTTTACTATTTCGAAAATACCTTATTCATGTACTTCAAATCCACCGCGCCAAACTGCTCTTGCAGATACTTGATTGTCTCCGGGAAGACCCTGTTATTGGCATTGTTATTGTTGTTGTTATTGTTGTTGTTGTTATTGTTGTTGTTTACCTCCTGGCATGCGACGATCCCAGCGAGTCAACTACGAATATGTACACCGAGGGCGCGTTGGGGATGCGTTTGCGAGCAGATTTTGATGTTCTAAAATACAAAGTCTTGAACGATTTAACTTTTACTCGATCTGAATAACCGGCACTAGGTCGGATCAGAGCATTCAGAGGAGGACCTACTGGATGAATAGGCTCCAGTAGGTCTCATCCAGTAGGTTATCATCCGAATGGTCTCATCCGACGTAGTGCCGCATCACCTCTTCGCCACTATTTGCGTGTGCAGAAAGTCGTAGACTGCAACTCCGTTCTGGATGCATCTCGCTTCTACTATGTCGCACTGCAATTCATAATGAACACTCATAAAGCACCCTATCATTATGATTTTCGGGTAATCTGACATCTAATATGATCTTATTCATGTCAACAGTCTGCATTCCTGATGCATCTTGCTTCTACTATGTCACACAGCAACTCATTCTAGTTGTTCAAAAAATTGCATTCATTTGTCCTGAACGATTCTATCTCGGAGAAATCGTTGCTGAAGAAATCGTTTACTGAATGAAGTCTGCACCGAGTTACTGCTCGACTATGGTTAATTTCCAAACAGGTAGCCTAGTATTCATAGCCGCGTGATCGTCTCGAGACAAGATCGTTGCAAGGCATTGCTGATTACGCTTTTTCGGAGATCTAATTTGAAACGCAAATGTACGACAGCATTCTAGCATCACTCTTGTTATCGTCGCTTCTCCCCTACTCGAACCCGTTTGTCTCCCGTCATTTGCACCCAATGTTGTCGCTCCCAAAACCACGCGACAAAACAGCGTATCGGCTAGACAAGCAAAACGATTTCTCGCTCGCGATCAACTGATCCGCCCACGCTGGACGCAAACGCTTTGTGCTACGAATTTCGAAATTGTTTTTAATATACGATACCGGCATAAAACTAGAAAGTAGAGTATTTTTCAACTTGATGAATGTGTGAAACACATTTTGAACTTTGACAGAAAAAGAAACGATAAAAGTAATTACAAACCCTGAATATGTGCTCGTCTTTCAGATCAATCCATCTGCCGGCCTTGTAGGATCGCTCGGTCTCAAACTCGAGACAACGTGCTTCGCAGTGATCGATTTCTGAATGGATACGGTAGATGAAAGGACAGGTTTGTGATATTAGAGGAGAAGCAGAATAAGTTTATTCAGGCGACCGAAAGACACTTTTGTCAGCAAGACTCGTCCACCCTGAGCAAACTACGTGTGTGGAATCAGCGCTAGTGAAGGATCTGCTGTTTTGGGAGATCGTTCGATGAGTAGATTTTTTTTTTGTTTTTTTCCCGTTTTTACACACTCTTCACGCTCTTCTCCATGCTCTATCCAGGGATTTTAACCCGAATTGTTTGGAAAACCCAACCTAGGGACTCATTCGTCAGCACCACTCTCCCGCCCTCGGTGAGCATCGTCCACGGGCGGTACGAGCGGTTGCAGGCACTGGAATGTTTAATTTATTATCGCATATTTGGGAATTTTACACACTTCGACATGTATTCTATACTGCGTGAAGGGATCAAGGCTGGTAAAGCGATGAAATGTAGTACAACCAAATATTATTTCCAGAGGGCAGTTGATTCGAAGTACGTTTCATTGTGTCTTTTTCATCAGCCTAGATCCAGTTGATCAATATGATCATAATTCCAATCATAATTCGCAACTCATCGGATCATACCACGTATTCAGCATCGCCCTCAACTCGTCGAATTCATCTTCATCTTTTTGACCAGACAACCAAAGTTTTTTTATATATCAGTGATGATCAAATTGCTAAATCGAGGGCGGCTTAGAATTTGATGCTTCTCAGAAACATACCCGAGTAAAAACGAAGAAAAATAAGCGTCACGAATTCTCTGAAGCATACCTCATCGGGTCATACGACGTGTTCAGCATTACCCTCAACTCGTCGTTCCACGTTATTTTTTAGCACTTTTCTCATAAATTCGCACTTGACAAAATTGATGAATCTATTATTATTGTAATAAGAGATTGCTGTGAAACATACGCGGATTCATAATTATAGTTGATAATTTCGGCTAAATTTTTGAGAATTACCTCATCGGGTCATACGTCGTGTTCAGCATCGCCCTTAGCTCAACGTTTCTAATTGCTATTGTTTGCTTAGAATTGTTCTAGAGAATCTATTGAATTGCAACCTCATTCTACCCTGATTCTGTTATCGCCAATTGGCTTGATCTTTGATCTCTCCCCCCCCCTCTCCCCTCTCCCACCCGACCCTTGCTGCCAAGCAACACCGATTCGATATAATCGACGGACCTCCGTTTCTAGACGAATATTCACAACATTTCTTGTAAATATGCAAAGTAACGGAAATAAATGAATACATGAACTGTGGTAACAATTTTTTTGGTGATAAGAGCATATTGTGAAACTTGCGCGTGTTCGGAACAAGAAATGCTGGAATTTGGGGATCATTGACTAACGAATTACCTCAGAGGGTCATATGACGTGTTCAGCATCGCTCTCAACTCGTCGTTCCACGTTTCCGGCATCTGCAGTCGGCAGGAGTCGAATACCGTTTCTCTATCTGCAATAGAGTACGAAATCCGGATCTCTTCATTTCACACACTTTCTCGCCTCTCTGACCGGCGAATAAGCAATCTGTGTATGGAATCGTTTGAGCAGACGAAGAGCTCACGCGATTCAGACTACAAAATCTGAAACTAATCACCTTCTTTGTAGTCTTTGTACGGCAACGAGCTGGAGATTGATTCTGAAGACAGCTTCAAATTCAATCGAAAAATATTTTTAAATACCTTCGGTAACGCGCTTCTCGTCCTCATGCAGCGCCGTCGCGTGCTTGTAGTTCTGAAATGAGACAAATATTCGAACGAATCAACTCAATTCAACCTTTTTAGAAGTTATCAATGAACTATTTGGAGGAGTTATCACACGTCTTCTGAGAGATTGCAGGACCCTGAGGAACCAGGAGCCCAAACTTTGAGCTAACCTAACCATATATCAATGGTGAGGTACGTAGGTGAAAAGGAAACTTTGACCCAAGCCGTTTGTCCCAAAACCGGCTTTTAGGTATTGTCCGGTTCGGGACCGGCTATATCGGTTCTCAGCTCTCCGGAGAGCTAGGAAGTTGTTCTATAGCTCAAAAAATGCGGAAATTTCTTCTAATCAAGAAAAATATTTTTGCGAAATTTTTGGTCAAATTCGAAGATTTGAAAAAAATAATAAATAAGTTTTCATTTTAGATAAATAATTCTACTGGATCGGGGACCCCCCCCTTTTCGTGTAAGCCAAAGTCAGTTTTAGATTCCTCATAGTGGTGGCAGTTTAGAAAAATTTCGACCTCGGGTCGGCAGGGGTGGAAAGGGACCTTCCGGGGTCGATAAACACTAATAATCGACGATTTTTCCAAAAATTGTAAACTTTGGAGCCTCAGAACTTTTCCGATCCTGCTTTTACAGAAGGCTTTTCCACTTCAAAAATCATCACAAGTCTGAAATATGTTTTCCTGAAAGTTTAATTGATTTTGGACGACTTTCATTTTTAATTATTTTTTAAATTAAAAATTAAAAAATAAATAAAAATGAATTTTCTCAAAGCGCCACCAAATGCTCAGATTTCATCATTTAGGCATGTTTAAGTAATTGTAAGTCGAATAGCCCTCTGTAAAAGCAAAAACGGAAAAGTTCTGAGGCTCCAAAGTTTACAATTTTTGGAAAAATCGTCGATTATTAGTGTTTATCGACCCCGGAAGGTCCCTTTCCACCCCTGCCGATCCGAGGTCGAAATTTTTCTAAACTGCCACCACTATGAGGAATCCAAAACTGGCTTTGGCTTACACGAAAAGGGGGGTCCCCGATCCAGTAGAATTATTTTTCTAATATGAAAAGTTATTATTTATTTTTTTCAAATCTTCGAAATTGACCAAAAATTTCGCAAAAATATTTTTCTTGGCTAGAAGAAATTTCCGCATTTTTTGAGCTATAGAACAACTTCCTAGCTCACCGGAGAGCTGAGAACCGATATAGCCGAATCCAGAACCGGACAATACCTAAAAGCCGGTTTTGGGACAAACGGCTTGGGTCAAAGTTTCCTTTTCACCTACGTACCTCACCATTAATGTATGGTTAGGATAGCTCAAAGTTTGGGCTCCTGGTTCCTCAGGGTCTTCGTTTTCCTGCAATCTCTCAGAAGACGTGTGTTATAAAAGAAATTTTTTAACGAATTGGAAAAAAAATAGACTAAAGAGTCCTATTACAATACATTTGGTGTGGAATGGAAAGACCAGACGTTCTTTTCAGTTTTTTCAATAGCAAAATGGCTCACATAGTACATGAACAGGCACCACATCCCGACATTCAACGCTGTCATCAGAAGACAAATGAACGTGCCAATGCTTCGAGGCATCCTTCGGACGTTGACTCGATCATATTGCATCTGGAATGGGCGTTTGAATGAATGGATAAAGCGGAGCTTTGCACTCGCGAGAGAGAATACAGCCACGTTTTGAACTACAGTAGAACATGACGGAGAATGGCTGCGATGTCGACAAAAAAAGGAAATTTAACCCGGATAACAAGCTAGGATAGACTCAGACACAGCAAGAGCCACTGGCTCCACTACTCGCCCATTTCTCCCAAACGATCAGACAATCACCCTCGGTTATGTTGATGATTGGCAGTGCTCGTGAGTTAGTGCGCGAGACAAGATGCGACAACAGTGCAAAAAATCGGCGTTTTGATGATCTTTGAGTTTGTATGGGAGCTGCGACTCATAAAACAGCCTAACCTTTGAACTAAAAAAGAGTGTGTTGTTGATAGTTGAGATGGCTCGTGAGTTAGTGCATGAGCGGCAAGAACTCTGTTCATTTGAACGACAACTGAGCAAAAAATTGGCGTGTTGATGATCTTTGAGTTTACGCACATGTTTCGGAGCTGTGGCTAAGCTACAAAACATGCTAACCTTTCAACTAAAAAATAGTGTTTTGTTGATGCTTGGCGTGGCTCTCGTGAGTTAGTGCGCGAGACAAGATGCGACAACAGTGCAAAAAATGGGCATGTTGATGATCTTTGGGTTTGTATGGGAGCTGCCGACTCATAAAACAGCCTAACCTTGTGCAAAAAAGTGTTTTGTTGATAATCGGCATGGCTCGTGAGAGATAGCGCATGAGCGGCGAGAACTCTGTTCATTTGAACGACAACAGTGCAACAAATCAGTGAACCTTGGAGATCCATGTTCTCGTTTATCGCTTATCGTTATAGTTAGTCAACCTGCACGACGATTTAGGTCTGTATTTCGAAAAGATTAGGACGCACTTGGATTCCGGGACGAGTTCGGTTTCGGGTTTACCGGCCTCTCGTTCCCTCCCGCACGTATGCAAGCGCAAGTGCTATAAGAGGGAGGAGGAGAGATCAAAGCCGACTCAATGCCGACATCGAGTCGTCTTTGTGTCGGCTTTGACCTCACGTTCTCTCTCAAAGAGCACGTGCTCGAGTGAGAGGGAAAGAACTAAAGAGGGCTCGGTATCACCGAACCCGAACCAGCTACCCTAGGACGCACTGCCTACTCTCTCACATTCCTAGTTTGATCACGCGAAAATTGATGAACTACGTAGAAGGAAGTTAGTGTGAGATACCAAGGATCATGGACGCCCATCGTATTGTGTGACAAAACAATGCGATTGCGTCAAAAAAGGGTGTGCGTTTCTCTAGGCACGTGATGTGTTGTTGATTTTGATCAAGGAAGTTATCAGGGCACAATATAGGAACTCTAATGATGTTGGATTAGATTGCTTTCTCGAGGTGGGAGTCGTGCGAAAGTGGTAAATTCACTTCATCTGAATGCTTGATTATTGAGTGAGCATTCAGCGTGCAACGCAATTGCATTTCTCTTGATTATGCCTCACTGCATTAGCGAAAAGACAATGAACATCGCTTTGAGTGAAGCACAGTGCTTCAAGAATATAAAATCGTGAATTCCAAAAATCACCAAGAATCCAGAAAATCGAAAAAAAACAACGAAAAACCAGCACCGAACGCCATTTGCCGAATGAATACCGGAAGATCACAGTGGCAAAAACATCTCTCACGTTGTGTTTTCTCTCTTTGGTCACCAACAATCCGCCACAGCGTGCTACTGTTATGGAAACTCATCTCATCTTTGTACATGCTCACTAACCCGTATGGAAAATCACAGCAAGTAACCGAGCGCACGTTATGGAAAAATCTGGATTTCCCGAAAACAAGATACCAGGCAGAGGAGAAGCTTCAATTGAAGCTCTATAAACGGTTCATGGCAAACAACAGTGCGATTGCTATAGAAGAGAATTCCACAGCCTTAGTGAATTCGCAGTTATTATTCGCGAGAACATCAGATTAGTCAAGTAAAAACGGTTGCAACATAGCAAGCAAAAACTGAAAAAAATACTAAGCAAAATCAGATACGGCAGCACAGCTCTGTATTCTGAACATAATTAGTCAGTCTACTGAGATAAAACGTTACGTACGTTACAAAATGATTTCTGCTAGCGAGTCAGCTACTGTTATGGGGAACTGTGAGAATGAAATGAGTCAGTAATCGCTAGTGTTATGGGAAATCCCAGGGAAATCCATGAAAAGAGAGAATACAATACATTTACAGTTACAATTCACGAATGTAGGCTCGTTCTGAGAGCTGGGAACAGATAGAGAGTAAAACAACGGGTATTGACAAGACAATATTGTAAGACTCTCAGCGAGCACTTTTCATTCATGATTTTCCAAATTTTTTATGTTTGTTTATTAAAAAAACAATGCATTGACAGCTATAATTCACAGAATGAATGTAGCCACTTTCCGAGAGCTGGGAATTGTAAAAAAAATAAAACAATGCGATATGTCATGAGACCTGATAAACGATACGGTGTCAGCTTTCATAATTTTCTCAATTTTGTATTTTTTTAACATGAGAATACAATGCAGTAATAGTTACAATGCAAAGGCTAAATATAGCCACGTTCCAAGAATAAAAATGTAACAATGGAAAATGAAAGCAGGGTGAATTTTTGTAAAATTCAATGAAAACTGAATTAGATTTATCTGCTTTCGGAAATGATCAACGATCGGTATTATCAGCAAGTGAGATGTTAAATTTCATGAGATTCAATGTTGGTGAAGGATTCTGGCACAAACAACGTTTTCTCTGCTAGTAAACCGCTGACAACTGGAGATGAGTCACTTTTGTAGTCGAAAGAACAGGAGTGTCGATGCGAACAAGCGTGGGTAACTCACCGGCGGAGTGGCCGAGCGGTCTAAGGCGCTGGTTTTAGGCACCAGTCATTCGTGGCGTGGGTTCGAATCCCACCTCCGTCAAATCTTTTTGCCAATATCAACGTATCCGAAGAATCATACTAGTTTTGTTGTTTTACAACATTTTTTTGCAACTGCGGCTCAGATTAAACACATATTTTCGATTGTAATGCACTTTTGTCACTCACACGTGCACTTCCCATGCTCTTCCCATTTTACCTCTGTTATGATTAGTATGCATGTTTTGTTTGAAGAGAAAACCCATGAAAGATCTCCTGTACGTTTGATTATTGCTAGACAATTTTTTTTAACTTTAATGAAAATATCGTTGTTATGGACTGCCTAGAACTGTGGACGTTCCGTTGTCCGTTTATCCCTGTCTATTCAATAAAGGTGTCTTTCTCTCCAGTTCTCATCAACCCTATCTTTCTCTGATCGCTACTAGAACAGAATTGGGCAGAATTTCACGGTCTCTCACTTTTCGCTTTGTCCGACCGGCGAGAGAGCATTGCGAAATGATAGGCCGTAAAATTTTCACCCAGCCCTGCACTAGAACAGTGGTAACAGTGCGAGTGTGACCATCACTCTCACTTCTCCCCCCTCAGCAAACCCGATCGCGTATCACACACTTCCTTTCTCTTACTCATCACCATTCGCCTCTCTCACACTTTCACCTAATTGTGCTCCCACCTGACCTTTCGCGCGCGTATCGATCGATGAGGCATCATCCGTTACCAATTTCATCAATTCAGTTCCTTCCGTTATAAAAGTTCCTGGAAGTGAGCAAGGAGAAATAGCGCATAACTGAATTTGTCTTGTTGCGCAATCATTAACATACTTTCACCTAATTGTGCTCGCACCTGACCTTTCGCGCGCGTTTCGATCGATATTGTACCAATGGCCATAATCCATTATCAATTTCATCATCTCCATTCCTTCCCTTATAAAAGCTTCCGAGATCAAGCAAGGAGAAAAAGCGCATACCAGGATTTGTCTTATTCCAAACTATAAATGTGTTCCCACCTGACCTTTCGCGTGCGTATCGATCGATACAGTTATAATAGACGTCATCATCTAAAACTCTTCGTTATAAAAGCTCTTGAAAGTAAGCAAAAATAAGAAGCGCTTGAACCGAATTCACTTTGTTACTCAATAATTCACCTTCGTTCACCTGTATTATTTTTCCTCCGCCTGACCTTTCGCGCGCCGCCAATCGATTGCGTTTCGATGTACTGATTATGGTACTTATTGATCGATTCGACATCAATAACTGTTTTTTATTTGATTTATAACGAGACCAAAGGAATCAGTACTCTCGAGTCCCGTCAAGTAATCATATCAGAACTGTGAAACGCAACTGGAAGAAGCCAAATGTGTTGGAATTTCCGCATTTTCTTCTGAATTTTGCTAAGCAGATTGTATTTTATCTGGAAAGATGATCTCGTGGAATCGTTATTAACGCGTCTCATCCAACTTTTGATGACTGAGTGAAACTCACTAGTCTGCGTTGTCCACAGTATTTCGTTTGTTTTACATCATCCACAATGAAATCATGTTTGTTTGTGATTCGAATGTGTTATATTTTGTCTTAATTTTACTACAAAATCAACCTAATTCATCGCAAATCATGCTCAGAGTCGTTATCCTCCTTTCCGTGTCATTACTCACTGAATCTTTCTTGTTCTTAGTCGATGTTTGAGCTTCATTGCATCTCCACATCGTTTCGTCACTGGATCACAGTATTAATAGTTATATTGAGATGCTCAGAGTCCTGCTCCTTCTTTCCGTCGTCTACCTCACCAAATCTCCCCTTGATTCTTATCCAATGTTTCTTCTCGATAATGTCGATTCATTGCATCCTGCCGTCACTTGGTCGCAACATAAATATTCATATTGAGATGCTCAGAGTCGTTCTTTTCCTTTCCGTCGTTCTACTCACTAAATTTCACTCCATTGCTTCTAGAAGTTACCCATCCATTGCATCACATTCGCCGTATTTTTCGCAACGCATGCTAAATTTCGAATCTTAAGCAACGAAGATTATTGTAGACCATGCTCAGAGTCCTGCTCCTTCTTTCCGTCGTCCTACTGACAGAATCAATCAAGAACTTCCGCTATGACTGCCCGAATCCGTTCGGGACCGGAACTGTCACTCAATCTGATCGTGAGTTTACCTGATAGATATCGTGAGTCCTTAGGTTAGGATTTGGCTGCAATGCAAAGTGTTCATTTTTATTTTGTTTTAAGTGCTAGAACTAATCCGCTCGGAACTGAGACGGTTACTCAATCTGATCGTGAGAAATAGTAATTGTTCAAAATGTGTGACCGAAACCGTCCTGTCAGTTGCACTGAAAGAATCACTGTTGATGCACTGTTGATGCAACTCGATTAGATTAGATTATTCGGTTTCTAAATCTAAAACAAATCTTACATATTGCAGCCTGCGACCGAGTCCTGGGCTGCACCGAGTGCCAGACGTCCGACTTCTGCCGGAAGATCAATGGACCGGATCAGGTTTGATTTCCTCACAGCTAGTACTTTTTGATAAAAATTGAAGCGAAACGTTGCAAATTGTGGAGAAAGAAAAGGCTGAAACCAAATATGTTTCAGAGGCGGTACGATAAGAGTTTTGAAAGCTTTTCTCAATTGTCCTTTTCCTGTTGTTGTAGATGAAAATACAATTGAAAATGCTCAGATGCGACGTAGTGTCAACGTAGATTATGTTTCCTATTCTAACAGTATTTGCACTTCATGGGGTACAATTATGACCACTGAGAGGCTATGGTAGATCCTAACCATCTATATCATTAAACCATCCCATTCGTTCTCAGATGTGCTCTGTGGACGGGTTACGACCAATCACATAGGATTAGTGTTATGTCTGTGGCCGTTTGTGACCACAGACAAGGTAAGTGTGTGAAAGTGTGAAAGGCGCGGAGAGCGTGTAATAATAAAGGAGATTTATTACATACGAGGAACAATAATAAGGAGAGATTAGGCTAGTGAAAGGTAACGGGGGTTCTAATGGTGGTAGTGATAGCGGCACTACGTTGGGACTATACAGGCCAACCG
>LS514501.1:1325243-1363786 GCA_900490845.1 Pristionchus japonicus
AGTGTGAAAGGCGCGGAGAGCGTGTAATAATAAAGGAGATTTATTACATACGAGGAACAATAATAAGGAGAGATTAGGCTAGTGAAAGGTAACGGGGGTTCTAATGGTGGTAGTGATAGCGGCACTACGTTGGGACTATACAGGCCAACCGCTATCACACCAGACAACCATTCTAGGGAACCACTAGGGAAGAGACTGCCGTCTAGACACGTCAGACTAGCAAGTGCACAAGATATGCGCAACACAGGGAATGCGCAACACGATACACAACGAGTGTACAGTATGCCAGAGCCGGGTGGTAAACACCGGCCGTGGTGCAAAGGGTGTTGAGCTGGGTCAGACACATGACTAATGCTTATACACAGCAATTAGTAGTGTTTAGGTGACAGATACCCGAGAGTAATGCCAACCCTAAGAATGCCAGATGCCTTGACAATCTCAAATTACCGATTCCGAATTCAGATGTGCTCCGTGAACGGGTGCTGCGTGGATGACCCGCAGAAGGGATCGAGCAATTGCACTGTGCGTTATTGTCGTTTCATTTCTCAACTAGTAGACCGTCACTCTCCCACCTTCAGTGGTGATAGCGTAGTCTCGGGGTACGATACGGTGAGTATACGAAAGATTGCGTTCGCCGAAACAAAGAATATATTCGAACTAGCGAAAGTTACTTCTTGCCTCAAATCAGATGTGTTTCAAGCACTGTCCAAATCGACTTTCAAAAGTTCTTTCCAATGGATGCTTGCTACTCTGAATGAAAAAAAACAACAAAACGTCACATTGAAAGGGTTGCCTATTGCGTGTATTCTCATTCCGATTGACTCAAATACGCGCATTGTGAACAGGAGGAGAATGAGCACTCGTACCTTAGACGGCGTTTCGATTTAGGCTAAATTCACTACTGCTCAGATAAACGATCCGTTATGTCTTTGAAATCAAGTCATATCCCAATTGCAGCGCGAGTGCCATTCGCGTGCCCATTGTGAACAGGAGGAGAAGGAGCACTCGTACCCTAGACAGCGCTTCAATTTAGGCTTTAGAGGAATGCGCACCAACATCAAGTGGAAAATTCCCTACTACTCGAGTAAAACGATTCGTTGTGTCGTGGAAATCCAGTCGTCATTCAGTATTTGCATTTCAGCGCAGCTGTCAAATAGTCTAACAGCTGTCTAACAGCTGGTCTTACCAGCGGGTCCCACCTATTGTTGTCGTACGACTGTAAAATCGCTTGACGTGGCAGCACCTTTCCTTACCTTTTTTCCAGCGCGAGTGCCACTCGCACGCACACTGCGAGCAGGAGGAGAAGGAGAGCGAGTGCAACGAGGGGTGCTGCAGGTATCTTTTCTTCAATCATCCCAAAAAAACACTATCCTAGCCATCTACTCTCCATTTGAAGTTGATGGCTACGATAGGGAATAGTGCCCAATAGGAGGGAAGCATGTGCAATGAGGGGTGCTGCAGGTTCGAGAATTTTGCTATCTCCTATCATTGGTGGTTACTTAGTCTTTTTCAATGTCTCGGAACCCGGAACAGTTATTTTTATCGTGTTACTTCCTCATTCGCTTGTTCGTATGAATCATCTGATTAGACAGAGCGTCGGTCAAACATCGGATCGATATTACGGAAGTCCGGTGCATTTCTTCCGCCGAATGTAGCATGACATTCGCCGTAATATTGCGCGAGATGTTTGATTTTGTCTGACTCATCAAATTCTTAGTATGAATGCACCGAAAAGCACGCAATTCAAGGTACAAATCGTGAAATCAAAGATCTCGCGCAATTGTTCGATGATTGTCAAACTACACAAAAAAGAGTAGTGTGATCAACCTCCTGAAACGTCGCGGTGAATAAGAGGAATGCATTTCACAATATTTTCAAAAGTCAGAACAATAAAAATTAGCTAATTACAGAAAGAAGCCCAATCGTGGGGCGAGCAACGGCGCGAAGTGGAGTGGCGTCGGTAAGATAATCTAATTAATTAATCTTTTAATTACTCACAAATAACCTAAATAACCAATCAATTTCAGCCACCTCACCATCCGTCGATGGGGAGCACCTCATCATTGCTTGAACGACAACTTGCGCTTCTCAAATCCGATGATTGTTTTGTTTATTTGGGTTTTCTCACTTTGCATCAATACGAAACTGTTTATCAAAAGGAGAATAAAGATGAGAAGAAGTAGTGAAGTTTTTCGTGCGATTATCTACAGAGTTCACTTCGCATTCCTCGCAATGGACGAAGTGCCGGTTGCAGCGGCCACGGCAAGTTACGGCGAATCTAAAACAACCGCAACGCGCGCGGCGAAGTATTGCGTCAGGCTTGCGAAACCCGCCCAGGTACCTTACCCGTCGCGTCTAGAGCGCATTCTGTTTACATATAGGCCAGCATCGCCTTGCGAAATGAGAGTGACGCGGTTGCGAAACATGGCGCTCCGATGCCTTGTTAAGCAACCTTGTCACCGATTTGAACGGCGCGTCGCGCGGGAATCTGACGCGAGACGCGGTCGTTCTAGGTTCAAGGCTCCACTATCGTAACGTGCCGTGCGGCCAATCGCAGCTTGTTCAGAAACAGCACCCTGGAAATTAGAAGTCATGAGGTCAAAGAGAGCTGTTTCCCGCAATCTACAGCTCTGATATCACTAAGACAGAACTCTAAAAGTTCATTCAACGCAACTTTCAAAGAATATTTTCGCGCGTGATGTACTATTGTCGCAACACTTTTTCGCTCTTCGCACTTTTATAGTTCAGAAAGTCAGCTGATTGTGAGGGTTGTGTGCTCAAGCTCGAAACGTATCAAGGCACAAACATTCTTCTCAAATTCTTGACCGCAAGGAACATTCTGCAGTGGTCCTAGAGTGTTGAGATATCTCAAAGTACAACTCGCGTGGCAATATCCGATGAAAGTAGCGTTGAGTGAACTTTTAGAGTTCTGTCTGAGTGATATCAGAGCACTAGCCCTAGAGAGTCACTAGAGAATTACGAACCTCCTTCTCAGATTCCTATCCGTCAAGAACAGCATCCACGGGTTGATGAACGTGAGAATGAGGGCGAAGTGGATGTTGAATGTGCGAGTGAAGACCAGGGCTGCTTCCTAATATTGAAAAGATTGTCTTCAAGCAAAAAAGTATTGGCCGGACTCAACATTTGTTCTTTCGATATCTTCATTTCACAGAATGTCAAAGCTTCAACATTTTCATTTTTGATCAAATAATAACAATACTCTAAAAGATGATAGTGGGGAAGATAATGTACGTAGTTGCTCAATATCAAAAAGTTTGATCCATCTCAGAGGCCATAATGTTCATCGGAGGCGGCTTCTCTCTATGAAATCACTACCTTTCTCTTTTTTTTGCTTTGAGTCAAAAAGTATTTCCAACGTATGAAATTTCAACAACTCAATAGCAGCAAAAGATCCATCTCAGAGGCCATAATGTTCATCGGAGGCGGCTTCTCTCCTTGAAATCACTACCCTTCTCTTTTTTTTGCTCTGAGTCAAAAAGTGTTTCCAAAGCATGAAATTTCAACAACTCAATAGCAGCAAAAGATCCATCTCAGAGGCCATAATGTTCATCGGAGGCGGCTTCTCTCTATGAAATCACTACCCTTCTCTTTTTTTTGCTCTGAGTCAAAAAGTATTTCCAACGCATGAAATTTCAACAACTCAATAGCAGCAAAAGATCCATCTCAGAGGCCATGATGTTCATCGGAGGCGGCTTCTCTCTATGAAATTACTACTGTTCTCTTTTTTTTAGCTCTGAATCAAAAAGTATCTCCAACGTATGAAATTCTAACAGCTCAAAAGTAGCAAAAGATCCATCTCAGAGGCCATAATGTTCATCGGAGGCGGCTTCTCGCAAGCGGAGTTCACGCCGATAACCGATGACCGGACGCGTCCACAAGCTTCGCCCTCCCCACTCGCAGAGCAAGGATGATCGATTTCTTCATCGATGGACTTTTGCAGGCTTTTTCGGGCCGGCGCCGAACCCGCGGCAGAGAGATGCCAGCGGGCGCCTCGTACCACTAGGCTATCAGGTAGTTGTGGGGAAGAGGGAATGCGCGCGCATTAGGTATTCACAGGATCGTGCCAGAGGGTAATTTCCGAGAATAATTGAGCCACGACTACAACCAAGCTTTTCACAGTGTTCATTTTTCCACGTTTGAACTCGCACTGCAAAAATGACTGCAAACGTTTCCATTTTTGGCTATTTTGGCAAAGGTTTTCCATGACAGTCTTTTAGACGGCTATGCACAGCGTGTCAGGCGGGGGAAAAAACCTCATTTGCGTGGCGGCGCTCGGCCGAATCATTGCGCGCCGAGCGAGGGGAAGAAAGCGGTCGGAATGAGGAATAATGCAGGGTTTTTAGAACAGTAACGCATGTTGCTACTGAATGGGACCGAAATTCAACCCATACTCACCGTCCAGCCCTGCGGGAAGGGTTTAGGCAACTTTCTGAGAAATCGCCATATTTTTAGCATTTTTCTCCGAGGAGGAGATAGCTCTGGAGTGCGCAAAGCAGTCATTTTATGCGTTATTTTACTACTTTTTGCGCATTAACGCGTGTTGCTACTGAATGGGACCGAAATTCAACCCATACTCACCGTCCAGCCCTGCGGGAGGGGTTCAGGGAACTTTCTGAACCAGCGCCATATTTTTAGCATTTTCCTCCGAGGAGGAGATAGCTTTTTAGTGTGAAAAACAGTCGTTTGTGAGCGAATTTTGACTAGTTTCAATTATGTTCCAAGAGGAAATGAAGTCAGAATCGGATTTTTAGCAATGCGAAAGTTGATTGAGATATGTTTCGCTCGAGACGAGAGCAACGAAATTGTGTCATTTTCAGAGACACCGACCACCCGAGGGTGAAATAAGAGGGGAATGAGTGAGAGAGAGGCCATTATCCACCAACCGACTCGGTGACTTGAGAGTGGCCATAGTGAGGGAGCGGATTAGAGTCGAATACTCTCTCCGCCACGCAAATGAACCTTTCTCCCCCCTTTGACACACTGTGCTATGAAAACGAGAAGTTAAGCTCACATTCTCACTCGCCGAGAAGATATTCAGTGCGGCGAAGAATGAAGTCATCAGACAAAGGGCGATGAAGACAGAGAAGCCGACGATGGAGATGGTCACTTCTCTTCTTTGAGAGTCTTTGGTCAATCTGGAATGTGTTTTCACCCAATGGACTACGAGAGTTTATCGAAGTCCGACCATTACACCTACGCTTTCTATTCGGACTGAAACCTATTTCCCTTGACCATCTTGCTATGATTTCGTCCTCATCTTCCCGGTTAGAGATAGCAAATGACGAATAACCCTCCTTATTTCGCACACTATCTCACAGGTCAGAGCGACGAGAAAGCGCGCGAAATGAGGAGAGCGATCTCTTCATTTGCCATCCCTATTCCCGGTGCGCTCGCACCCATTTGCTATTTTCACCACGTAATACGAGCAGAATGAATCTCAACAGAGATCAGATTTTGGCATTTCCTCTTATTACGCCTTCAGCAGACACGAAAACAATGAGCGCAAACGTTCATCAAACCAAGATCGCACGTGCAATTCGTTCTAATTATTCCGAAAATGTTAGTGTAAAATAAAAATCGCCTTGTTTCGAAATCTTACCGTTTCCTGAACACCAGCCTCCTTATAATCAGCACGTAACAACCAGCTGAGATCAGACTGGCACTAGTAGAGAGTATTAGCGATTGGATGGAGTTTGACTGAAATATCTCGCACTATTTGTTGCATCTTTCCATGTTCACGGCCCGAAGTTGTGACTCACATTCACTGCAGCAAAATCCGAATAGAGCTGCACTCCAGTCGGGCTCCTGCAGCAATTACAGATCAAAAATGAGAAACAATATCTGTCTGATTCGCACCTGTAGTAGTACATGGGCGGTTGGAAGAAGAGCCGAGTGCAGAGAAGGAAAGGTACGAGGAGATTAACGATGGCGAGTGAACGGGTGGAGAGCTTTTGGTAGAACTGAAGTAGTCATGACTACTGAAATTGTCCTTGATCCTCGTCCTATCAGGAGAGACAGACAGTTGTCTCAAAAACTTGAACAGCTTAAACATGTTCAGAGATGAGCACCCCAACAGTACAGCTATTCGTTATGCAGATAGACAGATAACGCTACGAAATGTGTTTCAATCTCTTTATTTGTTCAAATCAGTGGGAGCCTGTTTGCTATCGTGAAGTTTGACACGTACTAGGAACAAATCTTGTCCAGAGTAGACTGGGCCGGCCAAAGCCCTTATAGCTATTTCGAAAAGTTCCGAAATCAAACTTACTTTTGTAGTGCGCAAGCCAAGCTTTCATTTTTCTCCAAATCTTGTAAACCCAAACCTTGTCTAACGTAGACATGGGCCGACACACGACCACGTAGCCTGTAGCATACTAGGGTTGAAAGTTCGATATTACGAAACTCAATCAAATGAGTCTCGTTTCGAAACGAGCCAATATTCGATACGATATTGATACGATATTGCACGCAGCTCGACTCTCATTTCGCAACGCAGTCAAATCACCCTCTCGGTCTCGAAATTGAACACTAATTCTTCACCTCACTCTGAAGACCGGCCTCCCCTCTCCCTCTTTCAACGAATGCGAACGATACGATATTGATTCGATATTGCACGTAATTCGACTCTAATTTCGAATTGCGTTTCGAAACGAGAGTCAATCATTCAAATTGATGCGATATTTTCGTTATCGTTATCGTTTCGTTAACCCTATAGCATACCTATTCCCTCTCTAATGGCATTGTCAAAAACTGGACGACTTTGTTTCAAGTTTGAGATTCATACTAGTCCGTAGAAACCAATCCAATATCTTGAAGATTGACACGTACTAGGAACAAATCTTGTCCAAAGTAGTCATAGGCCGGCACACTACAACATGGCCTGTAGCATACCTATTCCCTCTCTAATGGCATTGTCAAAAACTGGACGAATATGTTACAAGTTTGCGATTCAAACCAGTAAGTAGAAACCAATCCAATATCTAGAAGATTGACATGAATTAGAATCAAACCTTGCCTAGAGCAGACATCGGTCGACACACGACCACGTAGCCTGTAGCATACCTATTCCCTCTCTAATGGCATTGTCAAAAACTGGACGAATATGTTACAAGTTTGCAACTAGTAAGCAGAAACCAATCCAAGATCATGAATATTGTCTTCGAATTACAGCAAACCTTGTCCAGACTAGACATCGGCCGCCAAAGCCGTTATATCTAATTCGAAAAATGCGCTTCTCAATTGAACATTCCGAAATCAAGCTTTCCGTTTGTAGTGCACAAGCCAAGCTTTCATTTTTTTTTCAAATCTTGAAAAACCAAACCTTGTCCAAAGTAGTCATCGGCCTGCACACTACAACATTGCCTGTAGCATACCTATTCCCTCTCTAATGGCATTGTCAAAAACTGGACGAATTTGTTTCAAGTTTGTGATTCATGCTAGTCCGTAGGAACCTATCCAATATCATTATAATTGTTGTAGAGTAACTACAAACCTTGTCCAGACTAGAAATCGGCCGCCAAAGCCGTTATATCTAATTCGAAAAATGCGCTTCTCAATTGAGTATTCCGAAATCAAACTTACCGTTTGTAGCGCACAAGCTTTCAGTTTTCTCCAAATCTTGAAAAGTCAAACCTTGTCTAACGTAGACATCGGCCGACACACGACCACGTAGCGATTGACTGAGATCATCACGGCGCTCCAGATCTAAAAAGCGTTCATGGGCACATTCCGGTTTCGAGACTGGTCTCTTCATTTCCCACACTCTCTCGCCTCTCTGGCCAGTGAGAGAGTGGCTGAAATGAAGATACGGCGACACGTATCTCGAACTCTACTGGTAACGGCGCAGCTATCCCTTGTTGGGACTCTTCTTAGTGCAACATCGGGATTCGCGAGAGAGAAAAGAAGTGATGAAGGGCTATTCGATGTAACATTTGGTAGGACTTCCATAGTCTGCTTTTCATGAAGCAACTCGTATGCATTAATGCTCGCATTCATCTCGAAGTCTTATCACCGACATCCAACCCCGAAACTTTTAGAGTGCCAGTGAAACTCAATCCATTGTTTCTCTATTGTCTGCGATCATTTACGCGTAAATAATCGAATATGTTTCACGTCCAATTCTTCTTGTTCTTTTCGGTGATAAATTGTTCGTTGAATTGTTGGCGATTGACCAAAAAACAAAAAAAAAGGAAAATTCGGATTCCAAATTTATTAGAAAAATTTAAAAACAAAATAAAGTGTTCAAATAGAGCACGATTCACCTGCGAGTACACAAAGTAGTGGAACGTCCAGAAGTAGAGGACGTGCGGGAGGATGGTGACGTCGAGAACGATTTGATCACCTGCAATTAGAGCGAAACAAGGTTGCAAATATGACAGAAACGGTAAAGCTGCTAGAAGGAGGCAGGAAAGGGAGATTCATATGGATATCGCGGTAGGTCCTGAATCATTTTTCCTCACAGAGTTTGCGTGATTCTAGATTGTAAGATCATTACAACCCCGAGAATTGTTCGGTTTCACATCTTCTACGCCGAAGGTCACTCAAAAATGGAGTTCAAAGGAACGCGCGCAGGGGAAGCAGCATATTCAGACACAAATTGTCAACTCTAATGTGCGGTAGGATAGTGACGTCGAGAACGAATTGATCACCTGGAATGTTCTAATCTGATTACTGGTGTTATCTTGTTTTGTTGAGTGGCATTCAGACATTGCAACATCAATGGCTGCTGTGCTTCACGTCTCTTCTCACTCACCAAAGGCGAAATCCCTCGTACTGATGTGTATCGGTCGCTCGTAAACTGCTGCTACTACTGAGGCTACCAACAAAGTTCGCTTGAAATCATAAGTAGAGTGCGGAAAGCAAGAGTTGCTCTCCTCATTTCACACACTCTCTCAAAAGTCAGAGGGGCGAGAGAGCGTGCTTAATGAGGAGAGTCAACTCTTGCTTTCCGCACCCTAATCACAAGCCTCGAATAGCAACGAACGCGATTAACTCTTTCTTTTCACTCACCAAGGATGAAATCCCTCGTGATCATCTGCACTAGCACTTCATCGCTTCTTTCAGTCGCTCATAAACTACATCTAATGCTAAAAAATAAGACCAGTCAAAGTCGCAAGACGCAAGAAGTAATGAATAAAAGCGAGAAATATTAAAGTTATGTTATCGACCCTTCACTCACCAAAGATGAAATCCCTCGTGATCATCTGCACCAGCACGTAGAGGTGGACGAAGAAGACCTCGAGGAGACTCTGGAATTTACTTCGTGCCTTCAAGACTGTACCGAGCTGGTTTCGGTTATTGTGTTTCATGAGCTTTCACTATCTTTCTGAGGGAAAATTCTTTGAGAGCACACTTCCGGATCAGTCTCCCATTATAGACGCTAGAGTTCGAAATTCGGGTACTCGTCTCCTCATTTCACACACCCTATCGTCTATCTGGCGGGTGAGAGAGTGTGTGAAGTGAAGAGACGATTACCCATATTTCGAACTCTAGTCTGGAAAACATTTCGTGCCTTCAAGACTGTTCCAAACTCGTTTTGGTTGTTGTGCTAGCTACACTATTAGACTCGATTTTTCAGTATTTCATGAGCTTTAAACATCACTTTGAAATTTCTTGAGACCCCACTTCCGGATCAGTGTCACATCCTGAACGCTAAAGTTCGAAAATGGGGTAATCGTCTCTTCATTTCACACACACTCTCACCGGTCAGAGAGACAAGAGAGAGAGTGTGAAATGAAGAGACGACTACGCGTATTTCGAACCCTACTAGACGCAACAGTGAACAGAATCAGAAAGGTTGCATTACGTAGACAATACGGATCATGAGACGGAAAGGTGTGCCCTTCACATTCTGTTTCAATGATCAGTCCTGCTCGGACTAGAGTGAAAGTTCACGCATAATTTCTTGTTGATCATGGCAGTGAACGAGAACGATCCAAGAGATTGGCTCCTTTACTCGAACAACCTAGTCTTGCACTAACAGACGAGCTTGACATGATCATGGTGAATGGAAGATCCGCACCGAAGTGTATTGAACTATCCTAGAGATATGTACTAAACCTCCTTAGCCGACCCTAGTTGTCAGGGTACTTGCTCGATTTCTGGCTGGCCTTCATTCCTACAGTATTCTTCTGCTATCATTCTTATTTCTCGCTTTCATTCGAAGCTGCCAAGGGCCTGCCAGAATCTAAGAAGTTCTGTAGATTGATTATGCTCCATGAATAGCTAACCTGAGTCAGGAACATCTTGTAGAAGAAGCTCCCATACTGCGGCTGCTTCCTCTTGCTGAAGATGATGGAGTAGAGGCGGAGGAAGAGGATCTGAAATGGTATTGCATCATCATTACGCAATCTAAAAACATTCAACTACAGCTTGGAAGGAAACTGACCGTCGAAGTCACTTGAAAGATGAGAATTGGCGTCCAGAATGAGGTGCGGAAAGCCATGAATGGTTCTGGACTCGACTGAAAAGAAAGATCATTTTGTCATGGAAGGAATTAAAATTAGAAAAGAATAAGACGCATTTCATGAAATCCAACGAAGACACACTGCGCAAACTACGAGATACCTCGTGTAGTAGTAGAGGCGTGGATGATAATAGACGTGATGTTAGATGCCACTCCGTCTATCTAACATCCCTCCCGTTCTCCCTCGCTTCCGTGATTTGTGACTACACATCCAGGTACATGGAAATTGAATTCGAATTCAGCCAAGATGAAGTATCGAATATTCAAAGACTATCGTAAATAAGTTAAAAATTGTGCAAAACGATTGCATCGGCCGGGAATCGAACCCGGGCCGCCCGCGTGGCAGGCGAGCATTCTACCACTGAACCACCGATGCTACGGGAATGAGCGCATTCGTTCGCTGTTCCATGCGTACTCACCTAACGAATGGTCATTGCGTGTGAGAAATGGAGTTTCAACATTATAATAACACACACACAACACACATTATATTAATTTTATCAAGATTCGTTAATATTGTACAAAGCATAGCATAAAATCTGCTTAAAATAATTAATATTTCCAAACCGAATAAAAACTTCCTAGTGGCAATCTTCAAGGAACGAATATACAAGCAAGATAAAAAGAGTACATCGGCATAGGTAGATCGGCGTATTGTACAGTTGCTTGTGGTATGGTCCAGCATCTTTTTAGCGAGGAGCCTTGCACTGAATGACGAGAATGCCTTCGTTGCCCCTCATCGGAACGCACCTGGAACAAATCGATAATTAGAATCAAATAATAAAATCAATAATTAGCCGATAGTCATTGTCTCCTATCTCTAGATTTCGCATGATTCCTCCAAGGAAATAGATGCTAACGTTACATTAGACTAGCTGATCTAAATCTCCGTTTCAATATCAGCCGATTGAACTGTGAGTTACTTGTGATTTTCGAAATTTTTGAAACGAAGCTCACTTGTACTTGCGCTCGGCGGCATAATTCTCCACAAACTTCTTGATCACGGGGACATTGTCAGTCGAGTGCTTTCCACGACCAGTCACGACGTAGACCTCCTTCGGACGGAATCCGGCTGTAATTAATTAGATAATTAATTTTAATATTAATAATCACAATAAAAATAGGAGGACAATATAGTGAAAATGAAATGAGTTTCAATGTTTTCCTAAAAGAAATGATCACCCCGTTGGATAGGGGAAGGAGGAGCTTATGGGGAAGTTTGAAGTTATCCGGGAAGTGCAGGAGTGCGAAAAACAGATAATCGATTCGTACTAGGGATGCCGGATCAAATACAAATACCAAATATTTGGTACCCAATAGGAAAAAACCAAAGCTTTGGTCTGAAAACCAAATATTTGGTTTGTGAAAAAATGAGCGAGAGAGTGAGGAAATAGAGGAGAGTATCCACCCAAATATTTGGAAATAAATCAAACATTTGGTTTTCATTTTGCCAGAAACCAAGTATTTGGGTGAGCGAGAAGAGAAACTCAGTTATCTGGTATTTGATCCGGCATCCCTAATTCGTACCTTTGATCTCAGCTATTCTCTGCAGCCAGATTCGCTTTGCTTGATTGCGAGTGACATAATGAAGATCGAGTACGTTTCTGTCCAAGAAGTGGTTGCGTCTGGAATTATTAATCATTAATTATTAATTAATTAACTAATTAGCTAATTAACTCACTCTGCGTTCAACTTCATCATTTCATCATCGACTCTCTCCGGTTCGTTGTCAATATGCTGGAGAAGCGCGTGCATCATGCTACCGTATTCGTTACCGAGCTGAAATCAGGGAATTATCGATTGATTATCGATTGATTATTGATTAATTAATTACTTACCATTATTCCGCCATTCTCCACAGTCATTTCATCCAAACTTATTTTTTCGTGCCTTTTGGAAACGGGAAAAGCTCCTGAAATTGCAAGAATTATAGAAACTATGCAACTTTGAGAAGAAATCAGAAGTTCAAACGTAAATAAAAACTGACTTACCATTGGTCTGGTTTCCGTTGAATTCACGCGCCTTCACGGGTTGGTTGAATTGGTTCACTTCGAACTTGGGGAGATACTGGCGATAGTCAATTCGATCAGTTGACGAGAGGGGAAAGGAAGGAGATGAGTTGGATGGGTTGGTAAACGATTGAGAAACAGAATGGAAAGGGCGGTGAGATGTAGGATGGGCAACAGAGTTGGGAGGGCTAGTGTGGAGATCATCGATGGATTGAGCAGGAGAAAGGGAAGGAGAACTGTTGGAACTAACTGAAGACTGTGAGTGAAACTGAGAATAGCTCTGGGTCGGATGAATGGGAGGAGAGGGGAAAGAATGAAATGAGTTCACAAACTGATGAGATGTGTAAGAAAAGTGAGAAGACTGATGAACACCTGTGGACTGAGATGGAGAAAGAGGAGGCGACAGCGAGTACGAAGAGTTAGGTGGGCTAACAGATAACTGAGAAGCATTCTGAGGAAAGTTAGTGAATTGGGGAGGAGATGGATGGAAATATTGATGAGGATAGGGATAGAAGGGAGGTGGAGGTACAGAGAAAGCATTGGGGTGAGGAGGTAATTGAACTCCGGACAGAATCAAATGCTCATAGTAGGACATGGATGGCGACATTGCAAGAGAGGTGAGAGAGATAAGACTGGTAAGGAATCTTGAATCCGTGGCTACTTATACTCCGACCGTTTACGACTTCCGATTGGAACGGATGCGTCCGACTGTCTAGACTGCCTCCCCAGAGGGGATGAACTCGTGTCTCTGGTTGGTTGGAGGGGTTCCGATCTGGTCGTTTTAGGGTCGAATACGATCGGAATTAGGAGGTGCGAGGTGTCTGGAAGCATAGTTCAGACCGAGTTCAAATGATGAACTAGGTTTTCGAAAATCGAGTCATTTTTTTGCTAACCGCTCAATAAGCAATCGTTATTCTGTTAGTGTATCCTGCTTGTTCTACAGTGCCTTTTTCATTTCAATCTATCGTTTCCTCGGATCTATTTTCTCACTTTTTTTACGCAAATCGGCTCTTCCTTCATAATATTTATCGAGAAACGAACTTCGAAATATTACAAGAAACATGTAAGCGCTTGGACCTCGAGGAGAGCTTCCAAACGTCGTCCAGATCTTCGACTAAATAATCATTCCAATGAAGTCTTCAAGTCGATCAAAGCAGTTGACTGACGAGAGTAGTGGGACCATTGATATCTAGCACAAGTCCTTCATAGAAGATTGGGCACTGAAAGGGAAAGGTTTCCCATCCCGACATTTCCGTATTGCAGTTTCGCTGCAAAGAACAGTTTTTCGAATATATTATTTTTTCAAAGTTTTGTCTGAGATATACGGGATCATGAAACGTTTTTCAGGTCGTCTCTGCGAAACAAGGTTTTCTGATCAATCTAGCATACCTTACAGTAACAAGTAAAGGAATAAATTCATTCACAATTTTTAATCGCTCACTTTTGCCGCGAATGTTTAGCTGTCGTTGCATAAGGTTTATTGTAGAAACGTTTTATCAACCGCTGGATCCATCTTCTTCATTTTGCTTCGGCAAATCATTGAGGATGTGTAGATTCCTGTAAAATGCATTGATGTAGAAAGACCCAAGACCAGAAGTACGATTATAACTTTGCTAATAGAAGAATACATGATGAATTAAAATACGCAAATGAGTGATGGTAAGAGAATAAAGCGATTGATAGACTGAAAGGGAAAGCGAAATAGGGTAGAGGTCAAGATTAGATCTTCTCTGATCAGGAAATGAGGTAACAGGGCGAGAATAGGAAACAAGATTTTAAATTATCTTTTATTTCGCATCTGAGTGATCTCTCACTCTAAGAGAGCAATCTCATTACCTTTTGATTCTATTGCAGTTGAAAAAAAGAAAATTATCATCGAAAAGAAATCTTTTTTATCAATCGAATATTTGAAATGGACAGTAGAACGATCGGCTCACTTTATTCGAAATAAGTTACGAATGTGATTGTTGCGAATGTTCGAAAGATACTCGAGCCGCCTGGATTCCAGCATCGACAGCCACAATGAATTCATCATCGTTCGGGAAGACGATTCCAATCAGATTATGGTAATGATCTTTGATCTTTTGAAGGGCTCTATCGGTGTTATCATTATCCTGTAACATATTCAACTGTTACACGTACTTGATCAAACGTTTCGGCACTTGTGGAGTTCCCCGGAAGAACGGATATGTTTCGAACACAAATTAGATTGCCTAACGCAGAGTTGGTTTTCGGGGTGGATGGTGGAAAGACACTAGACACTCCTCCGGTGAACTCCACTTGTACCACGTTTTCCTGACCGCAATCAGTCCCTGCTTTTTAACATGATCTTGCAGCGATTTTCTCAGAGATTCCAAACCTCGCTCAACTCGTGAGCAAAGCGAGTGAATATGACGTAAAACCTGCAAATTCGCAATATAAAAGGGGAAACAAACGTTCAAAACGAACCGCGACGTTATGCTCGCTCAATAATGCACTGAAATTGGCCTGAAAACGATCCAGATGAGCGGAGATCAGCGCCTGAATTAGGATCTCTGAGAATGAAGAACTCATGCAAATCAGGGTTGGGCGAACATTTTATTTGTTCATTTCGTATAGCTCTTTCGCCGTTCTGATAAAGCGAGAGAATATAGAAAAATAGGAGACCGTAACCATTTCGCCCAGCCGTAATGCAGATTACTCACCTCCTCACACGTTCTCGTAAGGGGATCGTCAGATGATGGATCCAGGTATCTCTTGCACCGCTTTTTCTCCTCGTAAAGTCGCCGTTCCACCTGCGATGGATCTCTCTGAGTTTGAAGGGTTTGGCAAGGTTCAGTAGGAAATGGAGAAGCATTTGGTCAGAAAAGTACGCTAGATACAGTAATCATAATGAAATACCGTACCATCTCCAGATAATCCGTAAATGAGTGCTCCTGGAGGAATGGACGAGCCTCGTTCGTGTAGAATTCCTCCGTAGCAATGAGTAACTTCTTTTCGAACAGGTTCCTGAATATACTAGATTGTTTCCCAGTGGAGGCTTAAATGGAGCAAGGGTGAGTAGTAGTCGCGTTCTCTTCATTTTACACGCTCACTCTCCGACCTGAGAAGCGGAACAGTGTGTAAAGTGAAGATACGATTAAGAGAACTCAAACTCAAGAGAACAGCGTACTTGTACACTCTCAGCTTCGGATCCGATTCATCGTGAGGTTCGGGGCCGGTTCTATCCACCACTTCGTCGATTCCGAGATGAACTGGAAATTAGAGTTCGACATACGGTTGATCGTCTCTTCATTTCGAACACTCTCTTGTCACTCTGACCCGTATTTCGATCTCTACTGAACATCGAGATATGAGTCCCGTTCCACGATCACAGCAGTACAGACGAGTCTCTTATCGAGAAAAAATGAGAATCCAACGAACCTAAGCAGTCGATGACTCCTCTAATCATGGCCTGATCCACAGCTATGCCTCTTCTATCCTGCTCGATCAATTCGAGTACTCCATCAGTGATTTTGTCGGCCATTATTATCCGCAGCGTCTGTTTCCAAGTGACGATGGCGAGCTTCAATGATTGGTAATTTGGCACTTCTCTGATCCCCTTGCCAATCAGAGCGATTATTCAGCGCGACCAGAGCGATTATCGAAAGAGTTCGAAAATTGTGCTTCGTTGAAGATCAGCCTAACAACTTACTGTTTGGACCGTGTCATAACCTTTGCTGTCTTACAATGATGATGTAATTTGAGCCTGATCGGCTATGACTAACATATCAGATCTTACTGTTTGAGTGTCATGGATGTCGTTGTTTCCATCGTCGAGCTGTGCTCTGACCCAATGTCGATTGAAATAGGCGCAGAATTGAGTCATCTTCTGCAATTTCGCAATTCAGTCGAACTACGGGTAATTGCCACTCCATCTCACACTATGTCTCACCGATCAGTGACGAGAGAGTGTGTGAAATGAAGAGACGATAAGCCGTATTTCGGATTCAATACAGTCCTCACCTTTGCACCGAATTTGAAGTTGTCCCATTGCTCAGTGAAGTAACGAAGCTGGTCAACTCCATCCAACTTTTCACATTCCTGCGGTTTGAACTTTCAAATGCATACGGGTCGCCGTCTCTTCTCTCGCCCCTCTGACCGTTGAGAAAAAAAAGTGCGTGAAATGAGGATACGGGGATCCGTATTCTAACTCTAAAGTTCACTGAGTCAAAATTATGGGACCGAACACACTTTCCATGACCAGTTTAATTTTAAAAAATGATTGTGGAAACAGTATGCAAAACGAACTTCTCCCACAATCGAGACGTGGTTTTTCAGGAATTCCGATAGCTTGTTGTACAACCCAAAGCCTTGGAATGATGCCTGAATTAAGTTGTTGACTTAATAAGCCAGTTTACAACTAATTGTAACTAATTAACATCCTCATTCATATCACGGGTTTTCTGTAAGAGTGTAGGAAAACGAGGTCCATTTGCCGCCAGGAAAAATTTTGTGTCTCCGATTCCGATCAAAGTTGGTCATTAGGACCCATTGAGGGACTCTTTAAGATATTTCCACTTGTTTTGGTCAAATTTGCATATTATCGATTTTTATGATTCAAAATTTCAAATGGCCATAAGTCGCTTCATTTTCATCGTACAGCAAGTTTAAACATACCATTGAATTGGTATTCACGATCCCTACAAATAACTCAATTAGACCCTTGGTCGGAAACATCGTCTTCGGGGTGAAAAATACGAAAAACTGATTTTACGCACATAAAAGCTGGCATAACTCGAAAAAATGCCGAAAACCCCTTCGATATTATTGCTTTAAAAGATTCTCCGGACCCGATTACGGGTGCCTACGCGTGCCATTTTGCGTATTTCTGGCCCTTGAATACCGCTTACTAGGCTATTTTTTGGACTTAGTCGTTTTTTCTGCAAAACTTCATTTGATCATAAGTGGCTTCAAAATGGTCCAAAATCAATTTTCTAAAAACTGGCATGTTGGTAATTAGAAGAAAAACTCCTAAAAGCGCCCATTTGAACACATTTTCGAAGGTTTTCTCGACCTTAGACCTTGCATGTCTTGCATCATGCCAAGAAACTTGTTGTTATATCACAAACCCCTATGTTTGTAGAAGTCCGAGCGCTTTTTGATTGAAAACGTCGAATAGGGGACGCAACCAATATTACGCCAATAGTTGCATCCCAACTTTAACATGTGTTGGCACTGTAATTTGGTCAAAAGTGAAGGAATAATGAGGATAATGTGTTCGAAACGAAAACGACGTCAATCAGATCATGAATTAAAAGTTGCATAAGTTGAATATGGACCAGAAAACCTTCGAAAATGTGTTCAAATGGGCGTTTTTAGGAGTTTTTGTGGAATAACTCAAAACCTGATAGCCCTATCGGTTTGGTGCTCACGACCTAAATTTTTCGTCTTCTAATTACCAACATGCCAGTTTTTAGAAAATTGATTTTGGACCATTTTGAAGCCACTTATGATCAAATGAAGTTTTGCAGAAAAAAACGACTAAGTACAAAAAATAGCCTAGTAAGCGGTATTCAAGGGCCAGAAATACGCAAAATGGCACGCGTAGGCACCCGTAATCGGGTCCGGAGAATCTTTTAAAGCAATAATATCGAAGGGGTTTTCGGCATTTTTTCGAGTTATGCCAGCTTTTATGTGAGTAAAATCAGTTTTTCGTATTTTTCACCCCGAAGACGATGTTTCCGACCAAGGGTCTAATTGAGTTATTTGTAGGGATCGTGAATACCAATTCAATGGTATGTTTAAACTCGCTGTACGATGAAAATGAAGCGACTTATGGCCATTTGAAATTTTGAATCATAAAAATCGATAATATGCAAATTTGACCAAAACAAATGGAAATATCTTAAAGAGTCCCTCAATGGGTCCTAATGACCAACTTTGATCGGAATCGGAGACACAAAATTTTTCCTGGCGGCCGGCATTCCTACACTCTTACAGAAAACCCGTGATATTATTAACTATGCTACAATAGATATTGCTACTCAATATCATTTCGATGATGAATATTTCGTATCAAAACTAACATTGAGAGCTCGGTTTCCCTGCTTCTGATGAGCCAGATCCTCTTCATCTTTTGCAACAGTAGTGCTGTAATTGTAGACGGAACTGAAAGTTTACAAGATAAGGCATCCCGAACGAATGTAGAGCGATTGAATACGATCAAAATTATAGGTCAGATAAGAGATCATTCATAATGGTGCTAATAGGTCGTATGAGAACCGCCGCATGGGAACCGACTGGGTGAGAACCTAATGAAGGTGAGGCACAAGATTGATGTAATGGACGGAATATGCAAATGGTTTTCATCCAGTCGGTTCTCATCCGACCTAGTTCATTCAAAATTCTCTCGACAGACTCACGTGTACAATTCCATGTGTTTCTGAGGGGCGAGGGGCTCTTTTCGGAAGCCTTTCTCTATCTGCTCCTTCAGTTCAGGCCAAATGTCATCGATCGATGTGCCTTCTCTTCTATTCATCGCGATTGCTGAAACTTCAAAAGCATGACCGACGGAATGGATGGCACTACTATGCCGGAAAAAAACCTCGCAAGTTTACACTAAGGTTGCCTGTTCGAATTCAAAGTCTTTTCGAATACTTCGAAATGGCGAAAGAGGACAACGCTCTCACCGTTTTGCTTTCTCTCTCACCCTCTTCCCATTCGAAGACTTTGAATCATTTCGAAGCATTCGAATTCGAATCGGCAACCCCAGATTACACAGAAAGAGTGTAACCAACATGCGAGAACACAGAACAAAAGAGAGGAAGGCGAGGTGAGGAAGTAAAGGTTGCACACTCTTTCCATGGAGTGTGAGTCAACGTTTCGATTTTCTAATCGAGATAGCACGTGCAACATTGGCGTCTCTTTTTTCGAAACGACTAAATCGAGGGAGAAAGGGGAAGTATTGGTTACACTTTATGGCAAGAGTGAGAACTCACGTTCATATCATCAATAAAAAGTTGCTAGAGACACATTGGCGTAACGTTTCTGCCCTAGCATACATTATCAGAGCGAGAGAGAAAGTCGAGGCGAGAAAGCGATGGTTGCGGACACTTTCTATGGAGCGTGAGTGAGCGTTTCTATTTTCGCTTGCATAAACAAAGAAATCGAGTGAGAAACTATCACTGAGAAAGGTGAGCTTTTTTCACTTTATGCCTATCACGTTCATAACGAATGTTTCTGTACTAGCATGCAATACGAGGCACTTCTCTGTTTTTTGGCCCAGGCTATTCTCGCAAAGTATTCTATCCCTACCATTCTCATTCTCCACCTTGCGCGCATTCAGAGCGGTCGCAGCGCGTGCCAAAAAAACAGAGAACTTCCCAATACGAGAGCGACAGAGAAAAAAGCGAGACGAGACGCACACTATCGAAAGAGTGAGAATGCTGGGGAATGATAATACTCTCTTCTCTCGAGTGATTACCAAAGACTATTTCGAAATCTTGCTGACTTTTATTCAGCCAGTGCGAAATTAGTTTTTTTAATAAGGAAACGCACGCGAAGCGGCAATTATCATATCAGGAGAACATTTCTGGGGGCTTAGTTTCTTACTGTTGCAACATGAGGAGATCTAGAAAACGAAGGAAAACGGGGGTGACGATACCGGACAACACATGAGCAAGGGAGACGAAACGAGAGAAGAAGGATGAGTTTGTGACGAGGTTCGGACTAGTCAACGGGAAGTTCAACGAAAGAAGCAGTGAAATGCCACGTGAAACGAAGATTAGGAGGAAGGAATCATTATAGATCCTGGTTCAGTTCCTCAAAGACCACTAATTTATTCGATATGCAAGAAAAGATCCTTTCCGTTTGGGCATGAGCGCCGCCCTCGCAAACCCGTCGCGTCTAGAGTGCACCCTGCCTACTCAATATCCATTTTCAGTCAATGAACGGGGAAATATCCGAGCAATGCGACGATGGGCTTCATGATCTTCTTCGCTCGCCCCGTCCGTCCCCGGGTGATCTTCACTATCGTCATTAAAACAATAAGTAAATGGACCATTGAGGGTGAGACGACTTCTTTCTGCTTCGAATTGATTATACTCCAGAGCTTCTGATATAGGTTTGATTGCATAATTTATCGTATTTTTTGTTGCCTTTTCATGAGAACTTCATTTCGTAAAAGGCTCAATACGAAACAAATATAACTAAGATTCGATCTCTATTCGAGCGGCTTGAATTCCAGCATCGACAGCCTCAATGAATTCACTGTCGTTCGAGAAGACGATTTCAATTAGATTATGGTAATGATCTTTGATCTCTTGCAGGGCTCTTTCGATGTAATCGTCATCCTGAATGCAATACATTATTTCAATTTCGAAATGGTTAGCCCACTTGGTGACTCTTATCCTGCCCATTCATGACAGCACTCAGTGCCTGGTCCTTGACGTGTTCTTGCAGGAATGATTGCACAGCGTCCAAACCTCCCTCAACGCGATTGCAAAGCGAGTTCAGTCGGTGAAGATCCTGCTTAGATTATTCATTGGATAAGAATTTTCCAGCTCACTTCATTCCGCATATTTTTGGCTGCCTACCGGTTCGTGATTACCACTACATTAAAACGAACCTCAACCTTGCGCTCATTCAAAAATGAGATAAACTTGCTCCGAAATAGTTCGAGATGACAGGAGATCAAAACCTGCGATAATTGAATGAAAATGAAGCTTTGAGTACAATTAATTACATACCTCCTCGCACTTCTTCGTAAGAGGCTCGACAGATGACTGATGAAGATACTTCTCGCATCTCTCATTCTCCTCTGCCAATCTACGCTCAACCTTCAATCGATAATTAGAGTACGGTGGTCGACTGCCGGGAATACCGTACCATCTCCAGATACTCCATAAACGAATGTTCTTCTAGAAACGAACGAGCAAAGTTCGTGTAGAAATTCTCGGTAGCGATTAACAACTTCTTTTCGAACATGTTTCTTAGAGTTTCAGGCTGTACTTACGCTCAAATTAACCTGTTTCACCTGTAAAGTCTAAGTTTCGCATCAGATTCGTCATGGGGTTCAGGTCCAGTTTTATCCACCACTTCATCGATTCCGATTTGAACTGGAAAAGCAGAGATTCGAGCAATCTGATTTCCTTTTTTTAACTGGAGGAAATGAACAAACCAAAGCAGTCAACGACTCCCTCAATCAGACTCTGATCAACATCTACTCCTTGTCTACCCTTCTCGATCAAATCCAGAACTCCATCAGTGATTTCAGTGGCCATTAGCACACGGAGCATCTGTTTCCAAGTGATGATTGCGAGCTGAAATGATCAAAAATTGGGCACTTTTTGGATATCTGGACCCTTGCCAATCCGAGCGGCTATTCAGGGCCAGATACGGAAATCAGCCTGCAAACTGACTGTTTGAATGTCATGGACGCTGTTGTTCGCATGTTCGAGCTGCGCCTTGATCCAATGGCGATTCAAGTAAGCGGTCACCGCGTTCACCGCCTAAAACAGATTTGCAATCAGAGTAATTGATTTCGAAAGAGTGGGTTTCGCCAACATAATGTGTTTCGAAATGCTATTTAGAAATCGTTAGAGAAATCCTGAGAAATCCTCACCTTTGAACCGATTTTAAAATTGTCCCAATGCTTAGCGAACAATCGAATCTGGTCCACTCCTTCTAGCTTTTCGCACTCCTGAAGTTGAGCATAGGTGCTTTGCCGTCAAATCATACAAAAATATGTTGCATGAATTTGATAGAAATTACGTGTTCGAAATGATGAAATAAATGACGCCAAATTACGAAATAAATTAATAAAAATTCTTAAAATCAATAAAAACAACACAAACTCCAACAGTCCTGACGTAGTTTTTGAAAAATTCGCCCAGTCTTTTGTAGAGCCCGAACCCTTGGAAGACATACAGTCGGCGTCAAAAGTCATTGCGCACTTTTTCAATCGTTTGTAACTTTCAACTCAGAGCAGATATCGACCTAATTTGTGTTCTATTGCACAGATAATCTATTGAAGCTTACGATGGGCATACAATTATATCGGGAGAAAAATCAATAATTGCATAGTGATGACGCAACCGAAGGATACTTTTTCGAAAATTCATTATTCTTTGAGGGATTTTTTTCGACTCACCAAACTTTTTGTGCATAGACATCAGTCCAACCGCTACACAGGAAAAAAGTTTCGAGTTGCTGCGACCACTCTCCGTGGCACCAGAAATTCAGCAAAAATGACCTTGAAATTTCATAAGTCTGCTGCTAGTGTTGCTAGAACCTTGTTCTACGGCTTAAAATGTTTCTAATAATGAGTGTCAATGATCCTGAGAGGTTGGTAGTGTTTGGCCTCCATATGCTCCAGAGCCGCGAAAAAATCACTTTTTCACATGTATGTTTTCGGCAGCCTATGCACTCTATGGAACGTTATCTGAATTTTTGGTTCCCGCATGTATTCGGTAGATGATCCATGGGAGTAGCGTTTCTCAACCTTTTGGAATGTTTGGACATCTGTCCGTGCTATGGCGATTTTTTGAAGAAGGCATCCTCGCACCCAAAATGTTCGCCTCGCCCATCTCGATTTTTTCCAAAGACGTTTCATCGGGCTCATACTCTACCAGTAGTTGGCCCACATCACCCTCACGTACTAAGTGAAGTTTCAGAACGGTAGCTCGTCGAGAAAAATATTCATGAATTTTGATAGTTGAACGGGCTATTATTTTTAGAGTGAGTATGCCTTCTTCGAAAAATCGCCATAGCACATACAGATGTCCGAACATTCCAAAAAGTTGAGAAAGGCTACTCCCATGGATCATCTACCGAATATTCGCGAAAACCGAAAATTCGGATAACGTTCCATAGAGTGCATAGGCTGCCGAAAACATACATGTGAAAAAGTGACTTTATCGAGACTCTGGAGCATATGGAGGCCAAACACTACCAAACTCTCAGGATCATTGACACTCATTATTAGAAACATTTTAAGCCGTAGAACAAGGTTCTAGCAACACTAGCAGCAGACTTATGAAATTTCAAGGTCATTTTTGCTAAATTTCTGGTGCCACGGAGAGTGGTCGCAGCAACTCGAAACTTTTTTCCTGTGTAGCCGTTGGACTGATGTCTATGCACAAAAAGTTTGGTGAGTCGAAAAAAATCCCTCAAAGAATAATGAATTTTCGAAAAAGTATCCTTCGGTTGCGTCATCACTAAGCAATTATTGATTTTTCCCCCGATATCATTGTATGTCTATCGTAAGCTTCTATAGATTATCTGTGTAATAGAACACAAATTACGTTGATATCTGCTCTGAGTTGAAAGTTACAAACGATTGAAAAAGTGCGCAATGACTTTTGACGCCGACTGTAATTACCCTGAAAAAAGTGAAACTGATGACCTCATTGTTTTAATTGTCCATTTTGTTTTGCTACAATCTTGCTGCTATCTGTTTGAGTGAGAAAACTGACGCGCGCAGTTTGATTAGTCGATCCCTCTTCATTATTTGCAATTGAATTGCAGTACTCGTAGACGGAACAGAATGGGATATATATATATATATATATATATATATATATATATATATATATATATATATATATATATATATATATATATATATATATATATATCATAAGAATCAGGAGAGAATGTACCAACCCAGGAACTAGATTTTTCAAACCCATTCGAAATCAGCCATATTATGGTGGATACATACCCTAGTGCCAAGGATTCGATGTATCCGGTCCTCGTGTACCACAGCCGGCTATTAGGAAATTTCCGGCTTTGGACCCGGCTATAGCGTATCTCATCGTCCAGTTGAGCTAGAAACTTGTTCTACGGCTCAAAATGCGCAGGAAAATATGAGAAACAATAATCTTTTGAGAAATCAAATTTTCGATTTTTTTCGAAAAAGTTATGATTTTTTGAACATTTCCCAAAACATAAATTAATTTTTTTCGGTATGACGCAGGAGACTTGCAGCGGATCTTTATTTCAGAAATCGAAAGAAGGACTAAGCATGCGTACCACAAAAAAATTTCAGCCGATTCGGTGAGACTTGAACTTGGCAATTTAACTTCGAAGGTGCCAAATGGGGGATTTTTAGCGTTTTCTGGCCTTCCTTACTTACTGTTCATGGGATTTTCGGCAAATACCACTCAAATAGCGTTCATTCATCCTTATGCAAAGAAATATCACCATATGAGTCAACTTGGCGAAAGTCATTTTTGATCCAAAACCATGAACCCGGGGTCATGGTCCAAAATATACTTCGAAAGTCATGATGGAGGATCTTCGAATACTATGTGCCAATGTATGGGACAGTAGTCCAGTAATTTACCGTAACTCAAAGCACTGTGATACGGTTATCGTAAAGTGATTTTTATCGAAATATATAGATAAAAGTCATTTCCTGATCCCACGACGGACAGGTTACGGTAATATGGGCTACGGTAGATTACTGGACTACTGTCCCAGACATTGGCACATAGTATTCGAAGATCCTCCATCATGACTTTCGAAGTATATTTTGGACCATGACCCCGGGTTCATGGTTTTGGATCAAAAATGACTTTCGCCAAATTGACTCATATGGTGATATTTCTTTGCATGAGGATGAATGAATGCTATTTGAGTGGTATTTGCCGAAAATCCCATGAATAGTAAGTAAGGAAGGCCAGAAAACACTAAAAATCCCCCATTTGGCACCTTCGAAGTTAAATTGCCAAGTTCAAGTCTCACCAAATCGGCTGAAATTTTTTTGTGGTACGCATGCTTAGTCCTTCTTTCGATTTTTGAAATAAAAATCCGCTGCAAGTCTCGTGCGTCATACCGAAAAAAATTAATTTTTGTTTTGGGAAATGTTCAAAAAATCATAACTTTTTCGAAAAAAATCGAAAATTTGATTTCTCAAAAGATTATTGTTTCTCATATTTTCCTGCGCATTTTGAGCCGTAGAACAAGTTTCTAGCTCAACTGGACGATGAGATAAGCTATAGCCGGGTCCAGAGCCGGAAATTTCCTAGAAGCCGGCTGTGGGACTCGAGGACCGGATACATCGAATCCTTGTCACCTGGGTATGCATCCACCATAGTATGGTTGATTTCAGTCGGGTTTGAAAAATCTAGTTCCGGATGGGGTGGATTTTGGTACATTCTCTCGCGATACCTATGATATATATACAGTAGCGATCGAAAGTATTGGGGCACTTTTTCTCTCGTCTGTAACTTTCGAACCAGAGCAGATACCGAGCTACAATTGGTTTCATAGCACAGCTTGTCTATCGGAGAATACGATGCATGTTTTACTTTTTCTCCGACGAAACTCCGTAGTTGCATAGTGATGATGAAACCAACATGTACTTTTTCGAATATTCATTATTCTTTGAGGGATTTTTTCCGACTCACCAAACTTTTTGTGCATAGAGGCCAGTCTGAGGGCTACCCAGAAAAAAAGTTTCATGCTGCTGCGACCACTCTCGGTGGCAGCAGAAATTACACAAAATTGAGATCGAATATTCATAGCTCTGCCGCTAGCAGTGCTAGAACATTGTTCTTAGGCTTAAAATAATTCTTTCAATGAGTGTTGAGAATCCTGAGATTATGGTAGCATTTGCCCTCCATTTGCTTTTGGGAACACGATAGGTCACTTTTTCACATGACCCTATTTTGAAAATTCACCATTCCACGGGTGATTATTGAAAATCCATGGTTCCGGTGCAGGAGCGTTCCAATACCACTAGAGTATCGATGCTCCAATTTTTAGGGCATTTGGCTGACTCTCCGACCTGTGGTGAATTGTTTACGGAGGCATACTCACTCTCAAAATACCAGCTACATGCATACCCGAATTTTTCAAAGACGTCCGATTGGGCTGAAACTTCGTCCACTGTAGGCCCACACTATCTGAATAATCAACGAGTAGTTCCAGAGTTTCAGCTCTGCTACAAAGATACTTATGAATATTGACCTCAGTGCGAAAGTGGGCAGGGCGAGCATTTTGGGAGTAAGTATGCCACCGTAAACGATTCACCACAGGGCGGAGAGTTAGTCAAATGCCTTAAAAATTGGAGCATCGATACTCTAGTGGTATTGGAACGCTCCTGCACCGGAACCATGGATTTTCAAAAATCACCCTTGGAATGGTGAATTTTCAAAATAGGGTCTTGTGAAAAAGTGACCTATCGTGTTCCCAAAAGAAAATGGAGGGCAAATGCTACCATAATCTCAGGATCCTCAACACTCATTGAATGAATCATTTTAAGCCTAAGAACAAGGTTCTAGCACCACTAGCGGCAGAGTTATGAAATTTCGAGTTCAATTTTGCTGAATTTATGCAGCCATGGAGAGTGGTCGCAGCAACTTGAAACTTTTTTTCTGGATAGTCCTTGGAGTGATCTCTATGCACAAAAAGTTTGGTGAGTCGGAAAAAATCCCTCAAAGAATAATGAATATTCGAAAAAGTACATGTTGGGTGCATCATCACTATGCAACTACGGAGTTTCGTCGAAGAAGAAGTAAACATGCATCGCATTCTCCGATAGACTAGCTGTGCTATGAAACCAATTGTAGCTCGGTATCTGCTCTGGTTCGAAAGTTACAGACGAGAGAAAAAGTGCCCCAATACTTTCGATCGCTACTGTATATATATATATATACAGAAATGAGCTCAAATACCCAAAGTTAGTGCTTCTTCGGTTTTTCTGGCTTCAGTCTTGGAACACTCAATCCCTCGTCGCACAGAAACCGAATAAGAGCGACTATCTGAGTCAGTGAAAACATTTTGCTAGGACCCTTGGCACTAGGCGAAAAAATGAAATCCTTCTAAATGCGTGGGCTGGTAGTACTCCTCGAGTGTAGCTCAGCCCTAGCTGATTTAGTGTTCTGGTTCGCTCTCCGACGAATGGTGAAATATGTTTCAGTGAAACATAACTCAGCCGACTTTCCCATTTCGTAACCATTCGAAACGAGTGGTAGCGCGAATGATGCGCACTATTATTGTGATCGTGCATGCCAAGTTTCATCCCGATCGATTTCATGCGCAATGCGAAAAATCGATAAATCAAATTTTTGAACATAAAATATTTTCTATCTTTTTCGGTTGACAAACAAGAAACACTTTTTATTTCATTTATTGACAGATCATCTATTCAGCTAACTGATGTGTGAATATAAAAAGAATAAAAAAATAACGCCTTAAAAGATACTTTTTGAGAAAGTGAAAAGTTTTGTTCATAGCCTTGGCAAAGTTGAAAAAATCGATCCGGTCCAAAACTGGTGTGCAGGTAGTACTCGCCGAGTGTAGCACACCTGCACCATACGGAATCACCCAGATCGTTTTTCGATGGGTGGTGAAGTATGTTTCAGTGAAACGTAACCCAACCGACTTTGCGATTTCGCAATCTTTCAGAACAAGCGAGGGCGCAAAAAATGCGCAATATTCAGGTGAACATACACCCCAAGTTTCATCCCGATTGCTTTCAAACTCATCGAGAAAAATCGAATTATTTCATATTTTAATTTGCAGCTCAGTGGGGAGTTATGATAGTTCGCTTTTTTATTGTAGAAATAAGAAGATAAACTATCCATCTTGCTTCCATAGAAAGATGAACGAAATTTAAAAATACATATCGGCTCAATTTTGGCAAAGAACGCGCAAAACTTCGAATAAAATCAGTTCTCGATCAGTTCTGTAAACTTCGAATTATCGAGAACTGACTGTTTTTAAAGTGTACAACAGAAGCAAAAATACTTTCAATGGGCACAATAGAATCGTCGATTCTTACAGTCATTCACAGTCATGAGGAAAAAATAAAACTACGCTGCGTTGTCGAGCGGTAGCAAATGATCAAAATTGGATACGGTAATTTGCCCTATCGAGAACTGATTTTATTCGAAGTTTTGCGCGTTCTTTGCCAAAATTGAGCCGATATGTATTTTTAAATTTCGTTCATCTTTCTATGGAAGCAAGATGGATAGTTTATCTTCTTATTTCTACAATAAAAAAGCGAACTATCATAACTCCCCGCTGAGCTGCAAATTAAAATATGAAATAATTCGATTTTTCTCGATGAGTTTGAAAGCAATCGGGATGAAAGTTGGGGTGTATGTTCACCTGAATATTGCGCATTTTTTGCGCCCTCGCTTGTTCTGAAAGATTGCGAAATCGCAAAGTCGGTTGGGTTACGTTTCACTGAAACATACTTCACCACTCATCGAAACACGATCTGGGTGATTCCGTATGGTGCAGGTGTGCTACACTCGGCGAGTACTACCTGCACACCAGTTTTGGACCGGATCGATTTTTTCAACTTTGCCAAGAATATTTTCACTTTCTCAAAAAGTGACTTTTAAGTTATTGTAAAAAAAAGAACGTAAATTTGGAATAAAATCAGTTCTTGATAAGCCGCCTACCGTACCCCAAACCTGTTAAAATGGTTCACAGATGGTCAAAACTCCTTTTAATTTGATTAGGGCTTTACATAGGATGCCATTATTCGAATTAAGTTCAATTTTATGTGCTGGGAACCTTTCTGCTCTGTTTGGTGTACGGTAGGTGGCTTATCAAGAACTGATTTCATTTAAAATTTACGTACTATTTTTACAATAACTTAAGGCGTTATTTTTTTATTCTTTTTATATTCACACATCAGTTAGCTGAATAGATGCTCTGTCAATAAATGAAATAAAAAGTGTTTCTTGTTTGTCAACCGAAAAAGATAGAAAATATTTTATGTTCAAAAAATTGATTTATCGATTTTTCTCATTGCGCATGAAATCGATCGGGATGAAACTTGGCATGCACGATCACAATAATAGTGCGCATCATTCGCGCTACCACTCGTTTCGAATGGTTACGAAATGGGAAAGTCGGCTGAGTTATGTTTCACTGAAACATATTTCACCATTCGTCGGAGACCGAACCAGAACACTAAATCAGCTAGGGCTGAGCAACACTCGAGGAGTACTACCAGACCACGCATTTAGAAGGATTTCATTTTTTCGCCTAGTGCCAAGCAAAAATTCATTTTCTCAGAAAGTCGCTCATAAAAGTTCGCCACCGACTCACATGAACAATGAACAATAGTGATTAGGAGTGATCGGCTCTCTGCGAAAGATTTGCTGGAAACCGGATTCCAGTGAAGGCCAAACGTCATTGATCGATTTGCTTCCACTCCAATCCATCGCCATTACTGAAATTTCAAAATGATTTCTAACGTAATGACACATCCAGCAAGTTTCCAGGAAATAGTTACCAGAGTTGAGCGAACATTTTGCGGTATGTCACCTTTCCATGCTCTCTCGCTCTGTCTGACCAGCGAGAGAGCATTCCGAAATGAGAGACAGTGAAATTTTCGCACAAACACAGATCACAATGCGATAACAGAGAACGAAAGGGAGAAAGACGAGGCGAGAAAGTGATGGTTGCACTCTCTTTCTATGGAGTGTGAGTGAACGTTTCGATTTTCTAATCGAGATAGCACGTGCAACATTGGCGTCTCTTTTTTCGAAACGACTAAATCGAGGGAGAAAGGGGAAGTATTGGTTACACTCTATGGCAATAGTGAGAACGCACATTCAAAATTGTTAGTGATACATTGGGGTTTCTGCATTAGCATACATTACGAAAGCGAGATAGAAAGGCGAGGCGAGAAAGCGATGGTTGCGCACACTTTCTATGAAGCGTGAGTGAGCGTTTCCATTTTCTATTCGAGAGAGCGCGTCTCTTTTTTCGCTTGCATAAACAAAGAAATCGAGTGAGAAACTATCACTGAGAAAAGGTGAACTTTGTTCACTTTATGCCAAGAGTTTTCACGTTCATAACTAATGTTTCTGTACTAGCATGTAGAGTTCGAAATACAGGTAATTGTCTCTTCATTTCACACACTCTCTCACCGGTCAGAGAGGCGAGAGAGTATGTGAAATGAAGAGACGATTACCCGTATTTCGAACTCTACTAGCATGCAATACGAGATCGACAAAGAGAAAAGCGAGACGAGACGCACACCATCGAAAGAGTGAGAATGCTGGGGAATGATAATACTCTCTTCTCTCGAGCGATTACCAAAGACTATTTCGAAATCTTGCTGACGTTTACTCAGGCAGTGCGAAATGAGTTTTTTTTTTAAATAAAGAAACGCACACGAAGCGGCAATTAACCTAATGAGAGGAAGAAGAAATGAGAGAGGAAGGGTGAGTTTGTGACGAAATTCGGACTAGTCAACGGGAAGTTCAACGAGTAAAATGCTCAAAGAAGCAGTGAAATGCCACGTGAAACGAAGATTAGGAGGAAGGAATCATTATAGATCCTGGTTCAGTTCCTCAAGGACCACATTTATTCGATATACAAGAGAAGATCCTTTCCGTTTGGGCATGAGCGCCGCCCGCTCAAACCCGTCGCGTCTAGTGCGCACTCTGCCTACTCAAGATCAATTTTCAGTCAATGAGCGGGGAAATATCCGAGAGCAATGCGACGATGGACTTCATGATCCTCCTCGCTCGCCCCGTCCGTCCCCGGGTGATCTTCACTATCGACATTGAAACAATAAGTAAATGGATCATTGAGGGTGAGACGACTTCTTACTGCTTCGAATTGATTATACTCCAGAGCTTCTGATATAGGTTTGATTGCATAATTTGTCGTATCTTTTGTTGCCTTTCATGAGAACTTTATTTCGTACAAGGCTCAATACGAAACAAATATAACTAAGATTCGATCTCGATTCGAGCGGCTTGAATTCCAGCATCGACAGCCTCAATGAATTCACTTTCGTTCGGGAAGACGATTTCAATTAGATCATAGTAATGATCTTTGATCTCTTGCAGGGCTCTTTCGATGTAATCGTTATCCTGAATGCAATACATTATTTCAATTTCGAAATGGTTAGTCCACTTGGTGACTCTTTTCCTGCCCATTCATGACAGCACTCAGTGCCTGGTCCTTGACGTGTGCTTGCAGGAATGATTGCACAGCGTCCAAACCTCCCTCAACGCGATTGCAAAGCGAGTACAGGCGGCGAAGACCCTGCTTAGATTATTCATTGGATAAGAATTTTCCAGCTCACTTCATTCCGCATATTTTTGGCTGCCTACCGGTTCGTGATTACCACTACATTAAAACGAACCTCAACCTTGCGCTCATTCAAAAATGAGATAAACTTGCTCCGAAATAGTTCGAGATGACAGGAGATCAAAACCTGCGATAATTGAATGAAAATGAAGCTTTGAGTTCAATTAATTACATACCTCCTCGCACTTCTTCGTAAGAGGCTCGACAGATGACTGATGAAGATACTTCTCGCATCTCTCATTCTCCTCTGCCAATCTACGCTCAACCTTCAATCGATAATTAGAGTACGGTGGTCAACTGCCGGGAATACCGTACCATCTCCAGATACTCCATAAACGAATGTTCTTCTAGAAACGAACGAGCAAAGTTCATGTAGAAATTGTCCGTAGCGATTAACAACTTCTTTTCGAACATGTTTCTTAGAGTTTCAGGCTGCACTTACGCTCAAATTAACCTGTTTCACCTGTAAAGTCTGAGTTTCGCATCAGATTCGTCATGGGGTTCAGGTCCAGTTTTATCCACCACTTCATCGATTCCGATTTGAACTGGAAAAGCAGAGATTCGAGCAATCTGATTTCCTTTTTTTAACTGGAGGAAATGAACAAACCAAAGCAGTCAACGACTCTCTCAATCAGACTCTGATCAACATCTACTCCTTGTCTATCCTTCTCGATCAAATCCAGAACTCCATCAGTGATTTTTGTGGCCATTAGCACACGAAGCATCTGCTTCCAAGTGATGATAGCGAGCTGAAATGATCAAAAATTGGGCACTTTTTGGATATCTGGACCCTTGCCAATCAGAGCGGCTATTCAGGACCAGATACGGAAATCAGCCTGCAAACGGACTGTTTGAATGTCATGGACGCTGTTGTTCGCACGTTCGAGCTGCGCCTTGATCCAATGACGATTCAAGTAAGCGGTCACCGTGTTCACCGCCTAAAACAGATTTGCAATCAGAGTAATTGATTTGGAAAGAGTGGGTTTCGCCAACATAATGTGTTTCGAAATGCTATTTAGAGAAATCCTGAAAAATCCTCACCTTTGAACCGATTTTAAAATTGTCCCAATGCTTGGCGAACAATCGAATCTGGTCCACTCCTTCTAGCTTTTCGCACTCCTGAATTGAGCATAGGCGCTGTGCCGTCAAATCATACAAAAATTTCACGAAGCGCATGAATTTAATAGAAATTACGTGTTCGAAATGATGAAATAAATGACGCGAAATTACGAAATAAATTAATAAAAATTCTTAAAATCAATAAAAACGACACAAACTTCTCCAACAGTCCTGACGTAGTTTTTGAAAAATTCGCCCAGTCTTTTGTAGAGCCCGAACCCTTGGAAGACATAATTACCCTGAAAAAAGTGAAACTGATGACCTCATTGTTTTAATTGTCCATTTTCTTTTGCTACAATCTTGCTGTACATTTTATCTGTTTGAGTGAGAAAACTGACGCGCGCAGTTTGATTAGTAGACTCCTCCTCATCATTTGCAATTGAATTGCAGTACTCGAAGACGGAACTGAATGGGATATACAGAAATGAGCTCATGTACCCAAAGTTAGTGCTTCGTCGGTTTTTCTGACTTCAGTCTTGGAATACCCAATCCCTCGTCGCACAGAAACCGAATAAGTTCCCCAAAGTTGGCCACCGACTCACATGTACAATGAACAATAGTGATTATGATTGAGCGGCTCTCTGCGAAAGATTTGCTGGAAACCGGATTCTAGTGAAGGCCAAATATCATCGATCGATTTGCTTCCTCTCCAATCCATCGCCATTACTGAAATTTCAAAATGATTTCTAACGTAATGGCACTACTACGTCGAAAACATCCAGCAAGTTTTCAGGAAATATTTATCAGAGTTGAGCGAATATTTTGCGGTATGTCACCTTTCCATGCTCTCTCGCTCTGTCTGACCAGCGAGAGAGCATTCCGAAATGAGAGACCGTGAAATTTTCGCACAAACACAGATCACAATGCGATAACAGAGAACGGAAGAGAGAAAGACGAGGCGAGAAAGTGTTGGTTGCACACTCTTTCTATGGAGTGCGAGTGAACGTTTCGATTTTCTATTCGAGATAGCGCAACATTGGCGTCTCTTTTTGCGAAAGACTAAATCGAGGGAGAAAGGGGAAGTAATGATTACACTTTATGGCAAGCGTGAGAACTCACGTTCACAACGTCAATCGAACATTGTTAGTGATACATTGGCATAACGTTTCGGCACCAGCATACATTATTGGGGAGAGAGGGAGAGAAAGGCGAGACGAGAAAGCGTTGCACACACTATCGAGAGAGTTAGAATGCTGGGGAATGATAAAACCCTCTTCTCTCGAGTGATTACAAAAGACTATTTCGAAATCTTGCTGACATTTAATGAAATGCTCACGAAGCGGCAATTTTTGAAAGCTGTTCACAATTGTTTTCGCGTTTCATGCGTCTATTTGGGAGAGGGAGGATACCACAACTCACGGCAAGTTAAGGCGAATCTGAAACGACGCGTGGCGAAATATTGCGTCAGAGTAGCGAAATGTTGCGAAAATCTTCCAGGTAGCCAACGATAACAGCAAAGACCGTCGTTATAAAACAGAAGAGGTAGTGAAGAGGGGACGCATTTACATATCCCTCCCCTATTATATGTGCTGTAGAATATTAAGTTTTCTTCTAGAATGTTCTGTAATCTTCGCAGCTGAGCCAAGCTCAGTCTGTTAGTCAGTCTATAGTTACTACGTTATCGTTGAGCGGTCGTTATACGTTCCCCTCTCGTCGTATTTTCTGTATTTTATCTGTTGCGTGTATTAATTAAATAAAGTCTTTGACTAATTTAACTCTCGCACAATATTTGCTTGTTAGGTTAGGGTTAGGGAGTCGTTCGGAATTCGCGTACCTTTTCGTTGTTCTCGCCCGGGGTCAGATACTTCGTTTGGTCTGACACGGTGTGAGTTCGACAGGAGTTCTTACTAGAGTTCTTCTCGGTTTTTCCTTTGTCTTAGCCAATCAGGTGGCTCGATCGGTGTGGGTGATACTTTGTGAGCCGTGTAAAACTCTTTGTGTCCTCGGCTGAGAGATTGCATTGTCTTTGTGTGGCTTCGGCGTATCGCCAAGTGCACGCCTTGTGGTCTCGGTAGATCCGTTGGTTCGCAAGAGAAACAACTGTTGAAGGGATCGGCTATTCCCGGTTGCTCTGTATGAATTGTGCTTGGAAGACAACTTGTGAGTAAGAGAAAGCTTTATCGGCGAGGTTGAACTGGTACAAGTGAAGCGGTTGTGTCCAAGTGCGAACTGAGCATAGAGTGATCGAGAGGCCCCGATACCTTTACAGTAGGAACGAACATTAGGACTAAATCATCAAGGAAGATTCCGATTCATTTCCTTAGATTCATCAATTCGAAAAGGAGAAAAGCCCACTCAACCGCACCTACGACGCTCTCTCAAACTCTAGAGCGCACCCTGCCTACTCAATCTCCATTTTCAGTCAAGCATCGGGGAAATATCCGAGCAATGCGACGATGGGCTTCATGATCCTCCTCGCTCGCCCCGTCCGTCCCCGGGTGGTCCGCACCGGTCAGTGGCCGAGTCCCCCACGCTGTGCCTCCTGCGGTCAAATTTTGCGAGAAAGCCACTCCCGACGGACGCGGCAACATGAAGAATCTGAGAATCTAGTCAATCTGCAATACTCTCCTACCGTACTCCACAGTATTCAACCGTATCCAATCGACGGCCCAATCGGCCGTGTATCGACGGTAGATCAAGCACACCAGCCTCTCTTCCTCCACTGGCGAGAGAGCACGGCAAGCGAAGAGAGCGCTCGAATTCAAACCACGCTTGCCCGGCCCCGCCCACTTTGCAGTCCTTTTTTCATCACAACAGTCCCGTAGCCCCTTCCCACGCTGCCGCCCGGCCCGTTGCCGCCCGTTTTGCGCGCATTCTAGGACCTCTGTCTTTGTGATTGGCCTGCTGAAGGCATCGTCGCCTTTCTGACTGTGATCGATCCACTTTCTTGACGTGGCTTAGTCGTTTTCCTTGATCCTGTCCACCCTCGTTTCTTGTTGTTCGCTCCTTTTTGGTGCCAAACAGTCGTCAGTCGGGCGCTGTTTGGGCACCGTGCCCTTTTCTTCCTGTAGTTCTTCCAGTAGCTAATCGATATTGGCTGATCTTTGCTCTTTCTGTCTCTTTCTGGGTCTGCTCAGACTGTCTATTGTGTCTGTTTCAGATCAACACATTTTCGAGCTCAAAGATCAAAGATCATAGGTGCCCAGGGTCCCGCAGCAAGGGAGGATGCACCTGCAAAATTAGCTACGTTGTAAACAAGGGCGGGAACCTCACTTACTCTAATTAGGATCAATCAAAACGTGTATATTTTAAAAGTCTGAAAAAAATATTTGAACTCTGCTCGTCATGCCAATAGAATCGCATCTTTCAACCAGAATACCACTTCACTATCGACATTAAAATAATAAGTAAATGGATCATTGAGGGTGAGACGACTTCTTACTGCTTCGAATTGATTATACTCCAGAGCTTCTGATATAGGTTTGATTGCATAATTTGTCGTATCTTTTGTTGCCTTTCATGAGAACTTCTGAATTTCATGAGAACTTTGTTGCCTTTCATGAGAACTTTATTTCGTACAAGGCTCAATACAAAACAAATATAACTAAGATTCGATCTCGATTCGAGCGGTTTGAATTCCAGCATCGACAGCCTCAATGAATTCATCATCGTTCGGAAAGACGATTCCAATCAGATTATGGTAATGATCTTTGATCACTTGCAGGACTCTCATCCTGAATGCAATACATTATTTCAATTTCGAAATGGTAAGCCCACTTGGTGACTCTTTTCCTGCCCATTCATGACAGCACGTAGTGCCTCGTCCTTGACGTGTTCTTGCAGGAATGCTTTCACAGCGTCCAAACCTCCCTCAAAGCGATTGCAAAGCGTGTACAGGCGGCGTAGATCCTCAATGCACATTTTGTTGAATACTTTTGGTATTAAATGTCTGCCTTATTTTCTCAATAGTTCGCAAATCCATCAGTCACTTTCATAATTTTATATTCGTTTATCGAGTTTCATTAAATAAATATTGTACAAGACAAAAAATACAATATTAAAAGACGCGATTATTGAAATCCCTAAACAATCCCTAAACAAGTGAAATACAAAAATAGGAGCCTACGGAAAAATAAGATACAAGCAGGAAAGTACATTGGGCAACGACAGCTATGTACAGTTGCTTGTTGAATGGATAACCGCTTTTTAGCGAGGAGCTTTGCACTGAATGACGAGAATACCTTCATTGCCCCTCATCGGAACGCACCTGGAAAAACGATAATTAAAATCAATTACTAAAATCGATAATTAGCCGATAGTCATTGTTTCCTTTCTCAAGATTTGGCATGATTCCTCCAAGGAAAGAGATAGTAATGTTTCATTAGACTAGCTGATATAAATCTCAATATCAGCAGTTTGAACTATGAGCTATTTGTGATTTTCGAAATTTCTGAAACGAGACTCACTTGTACTTGCGCTCGGCGGCATAACTCTCCACATACTTCTTGATTACGGGGACATTGTCAGTCGAGTGTTTACCACGACCAGTAACGACATAGACTTCCTTCGGACGGAAACCGGCTGTAATTAATTAGATAATTAATTTTAATATTATTAATCACAATGAAAATAGGACACTTCTGCAGGACAGAATAGTGAACATAAAATGAGTTTGAATGATTTCCTAAACGAAATGATCACCCCGTTGGGTAGGGGAAGGAGGAGCTTATGGGGAAGTTTGGAGTTGTCCGGGAAGTGCAGGAGAGCCAAAAACAGATAATCGATTCTCACCTTTGATCTCAGCTATTCTCTGCAGCCAGATTCGCTTTGCTTGATTGCGAGTGACATAGTGCAGATCGAGTACGTTTCTGTCCAAGAAGTGATTGCGTCTGCAACAATTAATCATTAATTAGTCACTAATTAACTAATTAGCTAATTAACTCACTCTGCGTTCAATTTCATCATTTCATCATCGACTCTCTCCGGTTCGTTGTCAATATGCTGGAGAAGCGCGTGCATCATGCTACCGTATTCGTTACCGAGCTGAAATCAGGGAATTATCGATTGATTATCGATTGATTATTGATTAATCAATTACTCACCATTGTTCCGCCATTTTCCACCGTCATTTCATCCAGACTGATCTTGTCGTGTCCCTTGGAAACGGGAAATGCTCCTGAAAAATGTAAAATATGAAAAAAAATCATTTTGCGAACTTACCATTGCAGCCTCCGTTCCTGTTGAATTCACGCGCCTTCACGGGTTGATTGAATTGGTTCACTTCGAATTTGGGGAGGAACTGACGATAGTCAATGCGCTCAGATGTTGAAAGAGGAAATGGGTGGGATCGGTTTAAAGATTGCTGATTGTGAGAAACAGAATGGAAAGGGCGATGGGATGTAGGGTGAACAACCGAATTGGGAGGGCAAGAGTGGAGATTATCAAAGGACTGAGCGGGAGAAAGGGAAGGAGAACTGTTGGAGCTAGATGAAGACTGTGAAAGAAACTGGGAATAACTTTGGGGAATCGGAGGCGAAGGGAGAGAATAAGATGGGTTCACAAATGACTGAGGATGGTACTGATAATGCTCAAAGGACTGACTCGATGACAGAAGAGGTGGGTGAATAGAATGAGACGAGCTAATTGTAGACTGAGCAACACCAACGGACTGAGATGGAGAAAGAGAAGGCGACAGAGAGTAGGAAGATTGGGGTGGACTATTCGATGGCTGAGACGTATTTTGGGGAAAGGTACGTGTTGTATAGTGGTCTGTCCTTACTCTGGGAGCATAGAGGAGAGAGGTTTATCCACACAACATGCCAAGAGAGAGGAGTCACATTCCCCTAGATGGAACGTGGGGTAGACTGACGAGTTCACCTCGAGAGGCAAGAGGTGACATGCTAATACGTATGCTAATGGAGGGATGAGGGAGGACAAGGGGATAGCCAGACGAT
>LS514501.1:1369187-1406614 GCA_900490845.1 Pristionchus japonicus
GGACAGTTATGGCCAAAATGTGGTTTTTGCATGGTTGCAGCATGACTGCAGCATGGCCCAACCGGTCGAGTTAGTGCAAAATGGAGTGAACCCTCGTGATAAGCACCCTAGTGAACAACTTTCCTCAACTTTTCGTTTTTTCGCTGTACCATGCCTTCCAGGATATTGTCCGAGAATTAGGCGACCGGCCTCATATGCTAATGAGCAGGACTATAGTGTAGAGAGGTGAATACCCTCGATACAACAGTACGGAACTGAGATGGAGAATAATGATGAGGATGGTAGAAAGGTGGGGGAGGCACAGGGAATGCATTGGGATGAGGAGGCAATTGAACTCCGGACAGAAGCAAATGCTCATAGTAGGACATAGAAGGCGACATTGCAAGAGAGGTGAGAGAAGTAAGACTGATGATGAAGACCGATTGAGCAGCAGCTTCTTATACTAGGACCGTTTACGACGTCCGATAGATCGGAAGTTCCGACTGTCTAGACTCCGTATCTAGAGGGGCTGAACTCGTGTGTCGGATGTCTAGGACCGTTCCGATCTGGTGGTTTTAGGGTCGAATACGATCGGAATTAGGAGGTGAGAGGTGTCTGGAGGCATGAACACGTGTTAGATGTCTGGGAAATATTGATCTTTCCAACACGAGATCAAATGTTGAACTGCACGTTTCGAAATTCAGTGCTTTCATCTCAGATTTCGATTCTGCTCTGTTTCTTGACAACTTACTTCATCGTAAACCCGTAAAATCATGTCACGATACGAAAAACAAATTACAAATTAGGCTTCGATCGAGGCTCGAGCCTCCTGGATTCCAGCATCAACAGCCTCCATGAATTCACCCTCGTTCGGGAAAACGATTCCAATCAGATTGTGGTAATGATCTTTGATCTTTTGCAGGGCTCTTTCGCTGTGATCATTGTCCTGAAACATGTTCAACTGTTACACACTTGATCAAACGTTTCGGCACTTGTGGAGATCCCCAGAAGAATGAAGAGAAAACAGAAGAAAAGTGATTCCAAATGTTTCGCACATTCTACAAATTAGATTGCCCAACGCAGGATTGGTTTTCGGGGTGGATGGTGGAAAGACACTAGATACTCTTCCGGTGAACTCCACAAGTACCACGTTGTCCTGACCGCAATCAGCCCCTGCTTTTCAACGTGATCTTGCATCGATTTTCTCAGAGCGTCCAAACCTCCTTCAACTCGTAAGCAAAGAGCGTGAATTTGACGTAAAACCTGATAATTTCGGATTAAAAATGCATAGAGTTCAAACGAACCGCGACGTTATGCTCGCTCAATAATGCACTGAAATTGGCCTGAAAACGATCCAGATGAGCGGAGATCAGCGCCTGAATTAAGATCTCTGAGGATGAAAAACTCATGAAAATTAGGAAATGAGAGGTGGTTGTGCGAAAACCTTACGGTCACTCATTTCCCAATGCTCTCTCTTCAGTCAGATAAAGCGAGAGAATATGGAGAAAAAAGAGAGACCGTAAAGATTTCGCCTAACCCTGATGCAAATTTCTCACCTCCTCACACGTTCTCGTAAGAGGCTCAATAGATGATGGATCCAGGTATCTCTTGCATCGCTTTTTCTCCTCGTAAAGTCGACGTTCCACCTGTTATTGATCACTCTGAGTTTGGAGGGTTGGGTACAGTAGATACAGTACTGGGGAGGATTCATCAGATGAAGGAGAAGTATTGGGTCAGAAATGTACGGTAGATACAGTAACCATAATGAAGTAACGTACCATCTCCAGATATTCTGTGAATGACTGCTCCTGGAGGAATGAACGAGCCTCGTTCGTGTAGAATTCCTCCGTATCAATGAGCAACTTCTTTTCGAACAGGTTCCTGAATATACTAGATTGTTTCCCAGTGGAGGCTTAAATGGAGCAAGGGTTAGTAGTAGTCGCGTTCTCTTCACTTTACACGCTCACTCTCCGACCTGAGAAGCGTGTGTAAAGTGAAGATACGATTAAGAGAACTCAAACTCAAGAGAATACCTGTATACTCTCAGCTTCGGATCTGATTCATCGTGATGTTCCGGGCCGGTTCTGTCAACCACTTCGTCGATTCCAAGGTGGACTGGAAATTCAAGTTCGAAATACGGCTGATCGTCTCTTCATTTCACACACTCTTTCGTCACTCTGACCCGTATTTCGATCTCTACTGAACTCCGTGATATGAGTCCCGTTTCACAGCAGTACAGGCGGGTTTGTTATCAAGAAAAGAGAATCCAACGAACCAAAACAGTCTATAATTCCTCTAATCAGGGTCTGATCAACAGCTACTCCTCTTCTATCCTGCTCAATCAATTCGAGTACTCCATCAGTGATTTTGCCAGCCATCAGCACCCGTAGCATCTGCTTCCAAGTGACGATGGCGAGCTTGAATGATTGGAAATCAGACATTTTTCTGATCTCTGTCCCCTTTCCGATATCAAAAGAGTTCGGAAATTTTGCAAAAAATCAGCCAAAAACGCACAGTTTGAGTGTCATGGATGCTGTTGTTTCCATGGTCGTGCTGTCTTCTGATCCAATGGCGATTCAAGTAAGCGGTCAGCCCGTTCACCACCTAAAACAGATTTGCAATCAGAGACGTTGATTTCGAAGTTTTGCAGAGCGTTACCATTATCTTTTTCAAAATGTTATTGAAAAATCGTTAGACGCCTCACCTTTGAACCGAATTTGAAATTGTCCCAATGCTTGGCGAACAATCGAATCTGGTCCACTCCTTCTAGCTTTTCGCACTCCTGAAGTTGAGCATAGATGCTGTGCCGTCAAATCATACAAAAATTTCATGAAGCGCATGAATTTGATAGAAATTACGTGTTCGAAATAAATCAAATGACGCGAAATTACGAAAATAATTAATAAAAAATTCTTAAAATAAATAAAAACGGCACAAACTTCTCCAACAGTCCTGACGTAGTTTTTGAAGAATTCGCGCAGTTTTTTGTAAAGCCCGAACCCTTGGAAGTTAGGAATATCCTGAAAAAAAGTGAAACATATGACCTCATTGTTAAATGATAATTGACCATTTTGTTTTGCTACAATCTTGCTGCACATTTTATCTGTTTGAGAGAGAAAACTGACACGAGAAGCTAGATGAGCCAGCTCTTCTTCATCGTTTGCAATTGTAGTGCTATACTCGTAGACGGAACTGAATAGAAGATGCAAAAATGAGCTCACATATCCAAAGTTTCTTCGGTTTCTTCGGATACTCAATCCATAGTCGCACAGAAACCGAATACATTTCGCAAAGTTGGCTACCGACTCACGTGTACAATGAAAAATAGTGATTAGGAGTGAGCGGCTCTCTGCGGAAGACTTGCTGGAAACCGGATTCTAGTGTAGGCCATACGTCATCGATCGATGTGCTTCCTCTTCTATCCAATGCCATTACTGTAATATTAAAATTATGTCTAACGGAATGGCACTACTATGCCGGAAACACCCAGCAAGTTTGCAGGAAATCAGTGTAGTTACCAGAGTTGAGTGACAATTTTACGAAATCCCATTTTACGATATCTATGCTCTCGTGCTTTGTCTGACCGGCGAGAGAGTATTACGAAAAAAATTTCGCACAAACACAGATCTCCATGCGATAACAGAGAACGAAAGACAGACAGGCGAAGCGAGAAAGAGATGGTTGCACACTCTTTCTATGGAGTGAGCGTTTCGATTTTCTAATCGAGAAAGCGCATGCAACATTTACATATTTTTCGTCAGCTTAAACAAATAAATCGAGGGAAAAAAAATACAGTTACTTTATGAAAAGAGTGAGAGCGCACGTTCATAACTTGGCGAATCGTTTCTGTACTAGAATAAGTGATGAGGGGGAGAGAGAGAAAGGCGAGGCGAGAAAGCGTTGCACACACTATCGACAAAGTGAGAATGCTGGGGAATGATAAATCGCTAGTCTTTCGAGTGACTACAAAACATTTCGAAATCTTGCGCTTACAAACGCTTGGCTGTGCTACACAGGCAGTATCTTTACAACTAGACAGTGCAGAAATATTGTATTTTCCAGAACGGATTTTGAATACCGCAAACTTTGTTGCACTTGGAGTGATTATGGTTATCAGTTCGATGGTATAATGATAAAATGTTCAGATATTCGCATTCAAAACCAGGTGTTTATCCGTACATTCATAACCAATTTGCGTATACAGCAACAAATTTCCCAAGGTTTCTATGCATGTTATTGTCTCGACCGTTAAAATAGGAAGTTGTAGGAGCAACAATCAACGTTTATTCTGTCGCAAGGACTTTTCAAGTGCGATAGAACGTTGAAGTGATGACTGTAAGACCATTTGGTACTTCTCTAGTTCTCCGGAAGAGTGCCTAACCTCCATCCATCTCTTACCCCTGCGCTTTGAATTATCTTATTGAGTGAAATTCAGTCAATCTTCAGATGAACTAGAGAAGTGCTGAATATTGACCCATCCGTAGAACAACCCGTTTCAGCAGATGTGCAAAATAGCTATTCCTGCAGCTGCCACTAGCTTTTTGGCCTTTGCTGGATTCGGTTGGAAACTGTAAGTTTATCGTGTAAGAAATGTGCATTGAAAAAAACAAGAGATCTGAAGATACGGCCCTACTGAATGGAGACTCTGTCGCAATATCGGCTATGCTTGCTTCGGGCACTAGGTCGTATGAGAACATTCGGATGATAACCTACTGGATGAGAACCATTTGCATATTCCGTCTACTACATAACAGTTGTTCTCTCGCCCTCATTAGGTACTCATCCAGTAGGTTATCATCCGAATGTTCTCATACGACCTAGTGCCCTTGCTTCGACCTGGGGCTTGTGATGTGGATGAAGTAGTTAATAGTTTGCACTTTCCACATCTCAGATTCGCCTTTTCACTGTTCAGTGGTGCTGTGGTGGGAAATGATCGTGTTCACAGAAAATTTCGGAAAAAATCGTATTTTGGATCTGATTTGGCGGTCTCATTTTCAGGAGAATGTACCCGATATCGGCGCTTTACCCATCGTCGGTAATGCGCGTAAGTTGTGGTTATCTTCAAGTCACTCTGATTTCTTGTGACCACTGGTAAACCAAAGTCCCAACCACTGGTGGGGACTTTGGTTTACCAGTGGTCACAAGAAATCAGAGTGACTTGACTTTTTGAATGGAGTTCGAACAACGGTTAATCGTCTCTTCATTCCACACACTCTCTCATAGAGAGACGAGAGAGTGTGTGAAATGAAGAGACAATTACCCATATTTTGAACTCTCTCTCTAAGTACCTTGTTCAAGGCGAACTCTTCTTCCTGACAAGACACAAAAGGCACACCTCTCGGTTTTTTCACTTGTGTAATTGAACTGCACAGTTGCTGTGCCGTGAAACAGTAATGACAAATATATGAATTATCTTTATTATGCATAATTGAGTTAAAATAGTATGGAAATGGTGCTATTTTGAGTACATAGGTGGATGTCGAGTAAACAATGCGATAATTATGAATTCAATTTCTTCGGACTGCATTCATGTGAGATTAATTATCGAATGGTTTAAATAATTTGCATTAATTTTTGAATGGATTAGTTAATTAGCATTTATTATCGAATGGCTGAGTGGAAATGCTGAGATGTCACGGAATCGGGAAGATCGATGAAAAGACTCGCAACAGTGAGAATCGGTATGGAAATGTCGTACAAGCTCTACAAAACGGAAAACAATACATCTAGTGTCTGTTCTGTTACGGATAGTTGATTACAAGGGATTAATGGGTAAGTGGGAATATGCACTGCAGGAACATAGGCAGAGAAATGGGCAGCAATATGGAATCTCATGCAATACCTAGATCATTAATCTAGAGACAGTAGTGAATGAACAGTACGCTCTACCGACAATTACACACGATGAGAGATACTGCTAGAGAATAACTGAAGAGAAAATGAGTTCGCATAAAATGAACAAACATGAGATGAATCGGAACAGAAGGTTTTTGCGAGAATGGATCCGAATGGGGTCACTACTGAATTACTACTTTCTCTTGCGCAGTCTCGGATCAATAAACAATTGTAGGAAAATAAGTGTTTCAACATTCTACGGTTGTGAGAGATGCAAATAGAACAGGAATGATGAACGAACGAACAAAGTGAGTATCCGAAATATTTTTAACAAATCGAGGAAGTACCAGAGATTACTACTTTCTTTTGAGCAGTCTCGGATCGCGACTGGGTCTTGTATCGTTATTGCCTATATTTAGCTTCACAGTGGTGCGGTTTCTAGATGCAACTACCGTTCTGATGGAGCTAGAGCAAGGTAGAGACGATGAGAAAAGCACGAGGTTGGTCTCCATTGGCGGAGGGACGAAAGAGAAGGTGCTCTTGGAGCTGGTTGGCAAAGTCAACGGCTCTACAATGGGCTGGGACGGCGGGAACGAGTTATTCACTAGAGAATACTCGACTGGTGCTGTGGTCTGCGATCTTGAGCCAGGAAGAGATGCTGAGCAAGATGCGCGGTTCTCTACAATGGGAGACGACAAAGGGGTCTCTACGATGGGCTGAGGGAGGAAGTGAGGGCACAACGGGGACGAGATATCCCTCACCGAGTACTCATTCGACTCTCGCTCTTCTCCGGGCGGCAGAGGGGCGGGACTGCCGAGGTACCGAACACCCCTCATCGAATGGTACAGAGGACCGCCCCGTTTGTGCGCGTCGGTGAAGGGTTGGAAGGAAGAGGGCAGGTAGGAGGGAGGCGTGGTCACGGGACTGGAAAGAACGAAATCGATAACTTTAATTAGAGCCGCTCCTGCACTGTCTCGAGCAATAGAGTGAAAAGAGTTTCCATAGTTCCCTAAATAAAATGGTTTTCCGCAGTTTTCTATGGAGGTTATGTGGATGTTTTGACTTGTAAAAAAATGAGTGTCATCTCACAAAACAGAGGTGATTGTCGTGATGATTATTCTTTCAAACAACTCAAACCAACTCTTGCTTTCACTCTTCCACAAGTTGTAATCCCGCTCCCCTCCTCTTCCATTCCACTCATTCCTCGCCGCGTAGAGCGGCAAAGTCTTCCTTTCTCATCTCTAATCATGAGCATGCTCACCTCTTGTCGTGACTGTCCGTTCCACTGTAGGAAATGAGAAGATTCGAGGGAGCATCGGCGTGAGGGTCGAAGCGACTGAATGGGTGGACTCGAAAATCAGCAAAGGTAAAGGTATCCCCGCACTCAAGGCACTTGCGTCCTGCGGGAGCCACTGCTAGGCCAGTGACTAGGCCAGTTCAGTCCGTAGGGCCTAATCTATTCATCGGACCTATTTTACCGCGTGATCTAGTCACTACCAATTCCCCTTGCGGGCGCCTTGGTGGGGCGGAAGCGGTGTAGAGGTCTAAGGAGCCCTCCCATTCCAAATCAGCAACGTAAAGTATCAAAAAAATCCCTGACATCAAACTATTGCACGCACCTTTTCTTCCGAGTTGTAGTCGCCGTGGGCGTTGCGTTAGCGGCTGATGCATTGCAGTCGTTGGAGGAATACGAGGAGCGGCTGAATCGAAAACGACATTCATCCTTGTGATACGTACCCACTTTCCAGTAAAAGAACGTTTCTGATCACCTCTTCGTGCAAGCTTCAGCCTCTTCTCCACGGTTGGTGGTGGTGAGAACGGTTGAGTCGGATCGGATTACTGCATCGGACGCACAGATCGAGTTGGACAGAGCGATGGCGTAGCTGCAATGCAAGGGCGTGAACCGGAAGGACCACAATCTCTTCATTTTGAACGATATCTCGCCACTCTGACAAATAAGAGATTGTGTGAAATGAAGAGACAGCGACTCGTATCTCGAACTCTACATCGCACGTAAAATTGGTATGTCGGCCAATTTGCATAGCGAGAGAACAGACGTATTGAGCTACATATTAGGGAGTCCCATTTGACGTATGAAAGTCATTGCACAACCCCACTGACTCACTTCTCAATCTCAATCAGCCATTGCTCCTCGGAGAAATAGCTGTCCTCATCGTCCCAATATTCTTCCATCTCATCCTCAGTCACAGCTCGATTGATCTCAGCGAATGCGAGAAGCTCCGCGCAGTCGGATAGGGAGAAAGAGAAGGATTGCCTAAAAGATCGATTTGGATGAACTGAACATTGTACCATTTGCTCACATCTCGGAATCTTCTGGAGCGAGTGTAGGAACTGAGTATGCTTCGTCTTTGAAAGGTTTAGTGTTGCCGTTGTGATCGACCGGGATCGACAGTCTGAATGCACGTCATTCAGAATTTCACTAATCTCAGTAACAAATCTGCCTCAACTTCGGACGATTCGCTCACCTCTCCAAGTGGCGTTCGGCGACCTTTTTTGCTTCTTGCAATAAGGCCGATGGGGGTGTGACTGCGGAAGGAGTTGAGCGACTGAACACATCGAGTTATTCAGAAATAATAAAAAAATAATAAAAAAAATAAAAAAATAATTTTTGCTTTACTGCTTCTTCATTTCGCACATTCTCCAACCGGAGGCGAGAGAGAGAGAATGTGCAAAAGGAAGAGACGATTCCTCTAATTTCGAACTCTATTGCTAACCTCTCTGGTTTTCCCGCAGCCTCTTCTCTATTTCTCGGCGAGATTATGACGGAAGCTCTATTGAGATGGGTTTCGGGGCTGAATGAGCTCGATTACTATGATTTATTCGAGTATCGCAACCCACCTTTCCGTCTCCTCTGGTTTCCCCACTCTCTCCCCATCCTCCCCCGCCAGGAACAGAGAGCGGCGGGAATTCCTCCTCTTCAGAACGCCTCTTTCGCCTTTCGGTTCGCCCGCAGCCTCTGCTGAGAGCGAAGCTCCAGAGAGAGGAGCCGTGCTGAATGAATTGGCACTAGGTCGGATGATAACCTACTGCATGAGTACTATTTGCATATTCCGCCTATTACATAACACGTGTTCTCAATTCTCATCCGACCAGTGAATTGCATCAATAGACCCATTGGATCGCAACTCACCTCTTCTTCATTTCCGCGACCTCATTCTCTTCTTTCTCTTCTTTCTCCTCGTCTTCTTTTGCCAGCAGCAAAGCACGTCGGGAATCCCGTCTCTTCATTAGGCGACTCCCGCCTTTCGGGTTCCTTGCAGGATCTGCAACGTAATGATTTTCAGCTTCACGGACCAAGACTCGAAAAGCACTGAACTATCCGAATGCTCGCTAAAAATGATACTCTCAATAACCCTCTAGTTACACCTCTAAGCCTCAGCGGACGACGACAATTAGACCAATTTTTAAGAGACTGTCTCTGTAAAAATTCACCATTTCGGCCTCCTCCCCGGACATTGCCCTAGCACAAGCACCGTTCCGAGAAAAAATATGGAAACAACAAATAATATTTGACAGGATCACAGGCCGTCACTTGAAAACTAAGGAAGCCAATTCGAGATCGATCTGATGCCAAAGAACCGCATTATCAACATGAAAATGCATTTTTGAATAAAAGTCAGTTCGCGATTGAACAGAGTACGGTATACCGGGCTACAGTAGTATGTGTGGGACTGTACTATGGAATGAGGTATGTTACTTCAGGATCCCCGCCAACTCGATTTTGGACCATGACCCGGGGTTCATGGTTGCGAGGTGCAGACTGCACCCATGACCCCCGGGTCATGGTCCTCTTCGGAAAAACCGCCTCCGGAAAAATACTCAAAGTGCTTCAATCTTCCCAAAACTTCGAACTTAACACATTTAGGCCCAGACTATTCCAGCACACGTTGAGATAAGGTGAAAGCTATCTTTTCGACTTTTCGAGGTAGGCCGTATACCAACTTCAGGAAACAAAAGTCCTAGAAGGAGTAAAACCGATTTCTTCCAAATGTGGTCGAACATGTTAATAGGCATTGGTAGTACACTGTGCACGATGTTTCACTTTCCGCTAGAACCGTTAAGCCACCAATAGTTATAAAAAATCGAGTTTTGAATATGCAAAAACTCCTTCAGAACGAAGCCTAAAAAATTTTCTCGTTGAAAGTTTGCTCATTTGAGCTCACTAACACAATGCAAAAAGAATTTCGACTCTAGCTTGTTCGGCTGAGAAGATATGAAAATCGATTTTTTGAACTTCGCGCGCACTTTGCGCACCACACACGCGGCGAGGAATCCCAAAACCACCGGTTCATCAATCAGGGACTCAGACCCTCTCATGCCATGGTAGCGTGGAGGGCTGGATCCTTGTGCTAGGGCAATGTCCGCTGGATGCTGACTTTTTTCCGAGACAGTCTCTTAAACTAATCACGTAATGCACTCATTTTAATATTTTTCAGGCGTTCAACCTCTAATTAGGCGCTCTAATTCTCAGAAAATGATAAATCCCACCTTGTTGCGAGTCCTGGTCAACTGAAGGATCAACGCAGTCAGCACAATCAATAGGCTGAGTAACGGAGCAGGGTACGGTGGTCTGCGCGCACGGCCCGAACAGGGGGCGTTCGCGAAGGGCGGCCAGAGTCGCTTGCTGTTCCTCCTCGTCGAATGTCTCCACGTCGATCAGCTCATCGTCCTCCTAGAGTTTGAAATAGAGGTCGAAATACGGGTAATCGTCTCTTCATTTCACACACTCTCTCACCGGTCAGATAGACGAGAGAGTGTGTGAAATGAAGAGACGATTATCCTACTTTGCGCTCATTTCAACTTTAGTTTGAACACGGGGCGGGTACTTTGGACCCGGTGGAGTGAAGAATGAGAGCTACCCGGGATTACGAGGAATGAAAGTGTAAGTGGAAATTTCAAACTCTACCTCCTCCTCCTCGCATGAAGGCTGCCCGACAGCAGGTTGCTGGATTGCGTGAGGATGCGCTCCGGGCAGCGGGATGTCCTGCTCGTCATAGACGGGATCCACGATGTGATCGGTCGGTTCCTCCAGCTCCTCTCCAGGCAGTGTGAAATCGTGAGCATCGTCGTAGAGTTGCATCTCATGTGGCTGAATCGCATCTTGCTCGTCTTCGAAGGGAGAAAGAGTTCGTCCAGCTTGCTCATCCTCTCGATCGTCCACTCCATCAACGTCCACGTCTTCGTTTTGATCATCTTCATCAACTTGTTCGTCCATCTCTCCATCGTCCATCTCGCTCATTCCTTTCATTTCATCCATTCCCTCATCCATCTCCTCGTGGTTGTCATCGGCAACATTGACAGGGACTGTTTGCCGGTCCTGGAAATGCAGTTTTAGTTTCGGTGCTGGCCAACTAAATTTGTCGATCACCTCTGGCTATTTCTGACTTCTGATAGTAAAAAGCAGAATTGCAGCTACTAGTAATTGATCCCATACCTGCATGTAAATCTCTGGAAGCCTGGCTGCACTGGGAGTAGACAGTTCCTCGATGACTCAACTCCCTCACTATATTCCCTGCTCTCTCTACTCAATTAAAGCCTAACTCACTGAACTACTTATAAGCCTTTTTGGCGCACACACCTGCATGTAAAGCTCTCTCAGCCTGGCTGCACTGGGCGTAGAAAGCTCCTTTCACTCCACTCACTACTCAATTACACCGTTACCGAATTTAAACCGTTTTTGAAATTGTCTATGCCCATAACACATTATACCCACATCCAACTGCCTCTAATCACCTGCATATACATCTGTCGCAGTGCGGTTACACTGGGCGTGGACAGCTCCTCGATGACCATGATCTCATCGTCCACCGGTTCTGGCTTCACTTTGGAGAGGTTAAAGGGGATGCTGGAATGGGGATCTAACGAGTTGCTCAAGGATGAAGATAGATAACATGAAATTAAGTCTCACCTCATTCCCTTATTTCGTTCATCATCATCACTGGCATAGTCGGCATCGTTTTCGAGTGCTCTGAAAGTTATGAAAATATAAATTTGGCGCTTGTGGAGTTCCCTGAATAATGGATGTGCTTCACGGTTGGGACTTCAGTGAACTCCGCAAGTACCATTCATTTTCGTACACTGTCTTGCCAGTCAGAGTGGAGAGCACGTAAACAACATTTTACATACCTCACTGCTTTGCATCTCTGCTCCCGTGCCCACTTTGCCTTCGCCCTCTTCTCCTCTTGCACTCGCCTCAGTTCCAGAGTCTGTAATCGCAAATTTTGGGCCTCACGAAAATGTGCGGTCTCTATCTTTCCATGCTCTCTCGCGTTCAAGGCCCGAAAAATAGATCATAATTTTGAAAAATCGATGATCACTAAAAAAATCGATAATCTCGTCAGCGACCCACCTTGATACGTGAGTGGACCAGCTTCAAATCTGTGATAGAGACATCGGCAAGCAAATCGCCTTTGTTGCGGCTGAAATATTGTATTATCAGCCTCTAAAACCTCGAAATCCTCTTCGAGAACAATTGTGGTAACTTCAGGGTACGTTTCGGACCATGGGGGTTCAAAATCGTTCCATCGCCATTAAATTAAGAACAAATCTTCGCTCACTCAGCTAGCTCAAGTAGCTTCTCCTCCATGACTCTCAGCCCATCAACAGTCATCTTGTCGAATCCATCGTTGAGCATTTCCTTGATTTCAAGGTAGGTTCCCTTGTCCCTGAATAATGTAACTATAGTTTCTTTCTAGATCTTTCTCAGTCCTAAGCCGTTTCTTGAAAGCTCTCGCCAATTTTGTAACCAAACGGAAATACATGAGTGAATATGTTGATATCACAAACATTCCGATAACAAACCTCTGCTTTTGTTTGGGATTCGACACTTTCTGCATAGGCTGCGGCTCCTCAACAAAAGCGTGGGCAGCCTCCACGACTTCTTCTCTTGAGGCATCTGAAGCGAACTCCCATTTTTCGAGGACGCAGAGGCAAACTAATGCAAGTTGTGCGATAAGTGAGACCCATTTAACCTTTAGTTGTAACAGCTCCTACCTTGATAACTTGCTGAGGTTGATTTGTGGACTAAAGTACGCCGCCTCCACTTCTTCTTCTTCTTTCCCCCCCCCCCCCTTCTCGTCGGGACTGGTGAAACATACCTTGATAGCTGGCTGAAGTTGAGGGAACACCTGGTCCTCCATAACTCCAGTTCAATGCATAGACGGGAGGACTGGCCGCGCGTTGAGGGCGGAAGAGTTGACGGGAAGTACTGCAATGATATTGTTTGTTTCGGTTCTAACCATTATCCTAAAGACTAAACATGACTGAAAAACACGAAATTGAATGCACTTTTTCGCCGAAGTCCCCGAAAGAATGGATATGTTTCACCCATTCCATACATTAGTGGTTTCGGTGGATAGCGGATAAACCTTCGAATTGTACCAAATTGAAACCAGGAACTGAGTGTTATTTCGAGTGATTGACGTACCTCGTCGATGGCGCAATCATCAGCAACGAAGCTGCAGTTGGGAAGTCCGGTGAATGGGTAGGCTTGACTGGACTGATCGTATTCACGGGATGGATTGGATTCCACGGAGGCGGCGGATTGATCGGGGAACTATAAATAACTGTCAGATGTACTGTTTTCATTGATTTATTGATTGAATTCAATTCAATGGATCAATGGCTTCAATAGATTACCAATGGTTTGTCAATGGAATGATTTTCAATCAGTGAATTTCCCACTTGAGAGAAGACATTTTCGAATCTCTGAGGCTCGAAAGAGAAGTACTGGAATTCGTCTTCGAGCCATCCTCGTTGGAAGAGCGGTTTCTGTAATTAATTAATTAACTATCTAACTAATTAATTAGCTGTAAATAAACATTCTGTTTGGACGCAAACCTATTCTGTTTAGCTTGTTGCTTCTTGAAGCAGTTCAAGAGTATTGCTTCCATCAATGGCATTTGGTCACGGCCGACTCCTATTTTGTCACACATTTCAAGCATCGCTTCTTCACTGAAAACATTTGCATTACTTGTTGTAGAGGGCGAGTTCGGGCATTGGTCTCTTTATTTCGCACTTCCCCGCACTTCACCGGTCCCTGACGAACAAAATGTGCCAAATGAAAAGTGAGGATTCGCAGAGTAACTACCTGCCATCCGGAAGAGTAACACCGTTTGCAATCATAGTAGAGGTCGAACAAGTGGGCCTACAATTTGCTATTTTCCAGTCGCTGCAAATCTAAAGAAAACCCACATCGATTTCTCTCTCATGCTTGGCTCCGGTGTATCGGAACGTCTCCTCTTCCCGTCCTCTCTTCTTTCCCCTCTATCCGAGTGACTGTGCCGTCTCTTTACGATAGGATACGTCTTCCCGTCGGGGAGCATCATTATGGAGGTGGGTCTGAAAGTAGTTTGAGTTGTCGTTTATTTCGAAATGAGGTGCAGGCCGATAGTCCAACAACTATCTGCATCTCTGACCAATGAGATATTGCACACAATGCAAGATGAAACTCACTTCGCGTCTTGCCCCTGTGGTTCATGCTCAATGGGAGGCGGCGATCGTCTCTTTGAAGTGCTCGGGGCACAATTCAGAGACAGGGATCGCTCGATAGGGGCTGGTTTCGTTGTGGGTCTGAAACGATGTCTTATTGACGAAAAATCACTTTCTAGTTGTCCTTAAAAATAGTTGGGTTTCATTCATTCCTGAAATGATATTGTCTCAAGTTGGTGGTCGGGATAGGCACACTTCCGGGGAGAAGCTAGAGTTCCGAAACTCCTCACCTCTCCACCTCCCTCGGGGGCGTGCTCTCCGGAGTGAGGGCGCCCCTTCTCGTCCGGATGAAGGGACCGGCACGCTTCCTTGCAGACAGATCGGGAGTGGTCGAGCTTGAGGTGGATGCAGACGAGTCTCGGGGGTCACTGCAGCTACTTAATGCGTTGACTACAAATTTCACTTCATTCAGAAGGTGTATTCGAAAAGCTTTCACGATTGTTCTACGCATGTGCCAGCTCATTGGAGTTCGTCTCTTCATTTCGCACACACTTTCATGTCACTCTGATCGGTGAAATAGTGTGCGAAATGAAGAGACGATTACCCTATTTCGACCTTCTGAGCTCACCTCTCCACGGGTGCGGGCTCGACGGGTGCGGGAGCGAGAACTTCGTTGATGTCGTCATCGTTGATGATTGCTCCGACGAGCTCGGCAGGGAGTCTGAAATTTGTTTTAGTAAGCGTAAGCTCCGCCCACTTGGGCGTGATAGAGCTTCTCTAGATCGGTTTCTATGTTTCTGATAGGTGCCCGAGAAATATGATACATCACTCTTCTTCTGCCTTTGCTCGTTTTTCACTCAATTGAATTACTGTGAGGCGCGGAAAGTTGGAGTTTTCGAAATCAATAGCACTCACACATTCGCCTCGGCTGGTGGTTCCACCACGGGTGCAGGAGGAGGAGGGGCGACTGGAGGTGGAGGCGTAGCAGGAATTGCAGCAGAGATCTGCAAGAACTTCAAGTTTTTTCACTTTCTTCCAAATCTTTTCAATTCCTTTGTTTGAATATGAACGAAAACTCCTGAACAAACCTTTCTCTTCTTTCCCTCCTCTACGTAGTGAATGTCGAGAATGTATGGAACCTCTTTGGGATCCTGGAAAATGTTATTTATGGACAGGTTTCTACATTCCACACTCTGACCACTGCCTCTCAGAATGTAGACAATTTTGCATGGCAAGACATCTCCTGACTCTTTCAAAGTCCCACTCGTCTATCATGTACTGAGAATCAGAGTTGCGCAAACCTGCAGTGTGCTCCAAACCGCCACGTGGTTCGCTCGTCTTCCAGCAGCGCCGTACAACCACTTCTTCCACGTCGTGAAGCCCTCATTCCTAGAATTATGAGAGCCATTATCGAGCTATGTTTCATGATCAGTTTCACTATCAACGACAACGTAAGTTTCAATTTTGAGTTTCAATGAGGGAGTTACGGTTCGACTGCATCGACGAACGAACCTCCGTTTCTTTGTTAATCTATCAAAGAATGTATCCCATGATACAGTAACCCTGACGGAATAAATATTGAATTGAATTAAATTGAAAAGAAGAAGTTCTCACATCATAACACTGGCCAGATGCTGAATGGCCACGTTCGCTTTTCTCGCTATCGCACTTATTTCCGGAACACTTTTGCACTTATATTCGGAATAGTGCGAGCAAATGCATATCACTTAGTTTGCAGCGATCCTAGGTTCTGTACTCATCAGAGAACAATGTAAGGGCTACTTGCGTAATACTCACATCATAACACTAGCCAGATGCTGTATCGCCACGTTCGCTTTCTTCACGGTAGAGATGGGAGAGTGCACGTCGAAGTTCCATTCTCGCTTGGCCAATTCGAGGTCGAAGTAGTCTTCCTGGAAGAAGGGAAAATGCATTTTTTTTCTTTTTAAATGTCCTTTTGAGTTAAAATTGTTTAAAAGGTACGAAAAATATTAGATTTTACCATTAACAACACACAAGTTTCCATTGAATTTTCATTATCGATTTTCGATACTCAGGAATCAAATATCCAATGTTTTTAAAACGATTTTGGGGTCCCCTGAGGGGTGTTCTTCGACCTGTGCTAGTGAGATCCGTTGATTGAGATGCATACTTTTGCGGTTCCCTTGTAACTTACATTAATCGCGATAGAAGTTCTATCATCGACGACTTTGCGAATCTGTCTTCTTGCCTACAATGACAAATTCATTTGAATATCACTGAAGTCGGATTTGTAGCAGATAAACCAATTCATACCCAATCCCGTCTCTTGAAGTGATTCACGAAGAACCAGAGCTTCGCTCGAATAAGACGCTGAAATCATGTATTTCAATCACATTTTAAATGCAAACTATTTAAAAATCGATAGATCTAACAAGGTTTGCAGTATTTTCTAGTGCTCAATCAAGTTTCAAGTCGAAAAATCTCAGCAAAACGTACAAAGGCTGCAGAGATGGGATGAAGGCACACTCTATCAGTTTTTGTTTTCAGGTGTTCAATCTTTTTCTAATCAATAAATGACTAGAATAACTGAAAACTAACAAAAGCAGCTGAGGTGGGATGAAGAGCTCGCTTCGGGCGCATCAGATCGGGCAGTTCATAGTAGATCTCGAGCTCATTCAGATCGTCCTCGGGTAGCTCCACGCTCTGCGGCGCCGTCATGGGAGGCTGAAACAGAAGGTAGTTGGAATACCATCATTCAGTTTGATAGGCGTTCATGGGCCAAAAACGGTTCCTTTTCAATTTCACCGATATTGATCTTTCTTTGGACTGCAATGGAGAAAGGCTGAAATGCATTTCACTATCACATAGACGAGCGGAACTTTCATTAGTTTTGAGATAACCTAGTTCCGGTTTCTTCATAAGAGTACAATCTCAGGATATGCGGCGGAAGGAGGTGGGAGGTACGAGATTGCTCAGTTTTAGGTTTTTATCGCCAATTCAATCTGCTTCTTTTGGCTACAATATTTGGCTCTTTTTTGTAGTTAGTCTGAATGAGTGCGTTGAGCCAGAGATGAGACTCTTTTGTGCGGTGAGTCTGCCTTCTCAAAAGTTCATGGCGTTAGTTCATGGTATCATGGGCATGTTGAAACAAACACGTGTAGTTGTTGTTAGCACGTTTCCCACTCATCACTAGATTTAAAAGTCAACTAAAAAACAAGTTGGTTCCGCCCGATTTCACCTTAACCCATGACAGAATCTCTCGGAACGATATGCGTTTTCCAGACATGTTTCCGAACATTCTCATTCACTTTTGTGCGTAATGAAGAGACCAGGGCCTGATTTTTCGAACGACTCACCACCGTCCTCAGGGCCTTCTGCAGTTCCTTCTGGAGCTCATCGGCCTCCTCGATGTATGAGATGACGCAGATGTCGAGAATTTCGGCGTCCATTTCTGAAATGATGAATTTCGAAACTCCTTTTGCCATGAAAAAGTGCGGAATAGAGTGAATAGTGGTTCAAGCACGACAAATCGATTATAAACAACTCCCAGTGTCTATTCCTGCAATACATTCCTATTCTGAGCCATAAATACTGCAAATGAAAGTTCATGTCTCGCTCTAGTCATTAATCAGCATTTAAAAAATACGAAACGCGACAAATCAATAATCCATTGAACAACTTCCCTAGTCTATTCCTGCAACGTCTTCTTTGGATTATGCAACATTCCCAACAATATCAATTCCACACTGTCTGGTGAATAAATCTAGTGTGACAGTGATCATAACTGTCAATAGTTTACGATGATGGCCACATGGTATTGTTCGAAAGCGAAAGAGCGTCCACGATGCACCCGTAAATGAAACGTTTCCAAGTGCGAATAGTGAGAAGCACTCCTCGTTTTCCACACTCTCTCATCACGTTGACCGGTGAGATAGTTTGCAAAATGAGGAGAGTAGTACTTGCATTCAGCACTCTAGTCAAAATATTGACCGAGAAGTCGATGATAGTAGAGTTGGAGACGAGTAGTATGAGTTTATGGTTGACGTTAAGCTATTCTTTTTTTTACTGGCACAATCTCAGAATGGACAATAATTAGCAAAATGAATAATAGACGACACGATTTCGAGTAGTCAATAGCGCGATATCCGAGAAATCGATGATAGTTGACTTGGAGACGAGTAGGATGAGTGGAGGGTTGAGGTTAAGTTATTCATCCATTTTTGTGGCAAATTGTCAGAGCGTCCAATCATTAGCGAAATCAATAATAGTTTACGCGATTTCGAGTGGTCAAGAACACGATGTCCGAGAGATCGATAACAGTATAGTTGGGAGAGTAGGATGAGTGGAGCCAATTAGTACTCGTCAAGAAGGGATGTAGTGCGAGAGATACACGCGAAATCGTAGGCTCATGAATCGCAGGAGACCACTTCAAAAGTCTAATGCCGCCCCCCCTCGCCAAATCTTCTTTGAAGTCGTCCCCAGTTACCTGTGAAGTCGTAGCCTTATTACCCTCTGAGATACTCTAGAGTGGACTACATCAAATGACTTCAGGTGGCTAAATCTCCCATGATATCGCCCAAGCATTCCCGCGACGTTTTTTGCGTTCATTTTTTCAGTGTTTTGAGTGCAAAATCGCGGGAGAAATGGAGCCGGGCAAAGTACTAGTTGTATAGTTGAACGAATTCTCACCAGGAAATGTCGATGTGAACTCTGCAAGTTTCATGGGGATCCGGAACCGAAAAACTTTGAAGTGCCTGAGGGCAGAACTGAGATAGCAGAGAATGAACGCAATAGTGGAAGATTCTTTCCTCCTCTCTTCCTCGCCCTACTCTTACACTGCACCTCACGAGAAAAAGAGGGGAGAAGAAGAGGAAAAGGGGAGAATAGCGCGTTCCAATGGGCCCTTTCTCTAGTCCACCCACCCTATTTTACCTAAAATATGCGCAAAAACTCGAGAGAAGAGGGGTGCCGAGCCTTAATTCACGTCAGATCTGAGTGGAATTACACAACTCAAAAGGGAATACTCAGTGTTTCTCGGCATTGTAAGTAACTGGGAGTCTTCTTTGTTTAGCATCAGGGTGCGCGAGAGAGGAGAAGAAGTAATGAAAGGTCGTACTATCATCATTTATCGAGACGTTTCGTGCCGACAGCACATCATCAGTCAGATTACACAACGGAAATTGCGCGTTATCGCTCTGGAAGCAGCAGCTAGTGGTTGATTCATGGATATCCCTCGTCGCTTTTGAGCGAACCCCGACAAACGAAAATTACTGGATTCGAAGGAGCTGATTTATGGCTTGGATTTCTCAGCAGCGTAGTGCTTTTTCCTTCAATTGCAGAGAAAAAGGGCTAAAAGAAGGTGAAATATTGCGCGAACTCTACCAGAGGGAAGCAGGAGAAGGGGAAAGATGAAAGTAGTGGCGCTCGATATCAAATTGTAGGGAAGAGAAGGCGGTGGAATATCTCGCATATCATCTCTATAAAGACGTGGCAGAGTGGAAGAGAGCCCCCTTGTGCGTTCGATTCCAACGGAAAAGAAGGAACGGGAGAACGAGAAACGGCTAAGATGGCATGAACTTTCGATTTGAATGCTAATTCTCCATAAAATATCGGGTAAACTTAAAAATGAACCTGAAACTCAACGGGGGAGTGTGGTCGCTTTGGTAGGGAGGAAAGGGAAACGGCTAAGAAGAACTATCGCACTCAATAGCTGGTCAATAAAGAATAAACATGCGATGAAAGTGAATCTGAAACTCAGTGCGTGGTTCCCAATTAGCACGCTACTAACGAGCTGAAACACGCAATCGGAATTTGAGATTATTGAACATACGAAGAAGCAAAACGATGAGCTTTCTTCAGAAAAATCCCGTGAAATCTATTCTCGCTAATAGCAAAACCGCACATTCCTCAGGAGATTTCATGACCAATTTCTCACTTTTTCGAAAAGCAAAAGAAGAAAGGAGAGATTTCTTGCGAAAAAGTGCACAATGCATGACATTGCATAACTGGGCAGGCGAGAGAGAAATATTCTGATACTCTCTCTCGATTCCCGATGCTCTCTCGTCCATTGGAAAATGTTAGACAGGATAGGGGACGTAGAGAGGCAACCTATTCCTCAAGCGAAGGAATCAAAGGAATGAAAAAAGTGTAAAATGTTCTTCTTCTACCTAGTCTAATCGGCGCTAATGTGCGGGAAATGAAAAGAATCTGAGCAAAAAAATATCTAGCAGAATGAAAAATCTCCCAATTCGTCATTCGAAAGAGGAATAGACGTGTACAAAAAAATTGTACGGAAATGACCGTTCGTCACTCTTGAGACAAAGAGTAGCTTATCAGAAGGAATACCCCCTCTTCGCCCTAACTCTCCGATGCGTTTAGGTGAAAGACCCGCCTTTGTTCGTCTCCTCACTCGAGGCAGATGCGCCTAATCTTTCCATCACGCAGACTTTCTGTCTAATTGACTAATCACGACGAGAATCAGAGACAGTAGAATTATCACCTATGTATGACCGACAAAGAATGGAAAGTCGTGATTATAGGTGAACGTATCTTCTTCTTTGTTCATACTAGGCGCAGATGTGTCGAATCTCCCTATCGCACCCTACCTACTCTTCGTATTATTGGATAAGGAACTACAGTAGGCTCAACTCTCCTGACTTTCACACGCTCAATTCCTCTCTAACTGGCAAGAGAGACTCTCTCCGTTTCGCACACTCTCTAGCATCGCCTAACTGGCGGGAAACACGAGTTTCGCCTGACTCTCTTGCTTTCGCGCACTCTCTAGCTCGGTCTAACTGGTGAAGGAGCGGGAAGAATGGAGAGACCAAGACCATCAATCCACGTGTTATTACCGTGAGAAACGTAAGACTCTTCCCCCTCTCTGTCTTCCCATCACAAGACATTAGGTTATTCGCGCACAAACATCGCCGTTCTATTGGACAACTCCAACTCATGACGAGACTCTCCGATTCGAATGCGGGAAAATGTCGAAATATAATAGAAAAAATACAATCGTTGAGGACACTTCCAAGACTGGTCTCACGCAAGTTCAAAGTCCAGACGACTCTGCACTAATCATCACATCCCATTGTAGTTTTGAAGGGATGAGCAGCGAAACTAGGAACATGAATCGTCAATTGTAGACAACAGCCTTCTATCCCAGCATAAAGGAGGAACTCATTACGTAATGGAATTGCAAACTCAAAGTTTTGAAATGTACCTGAAACTAATCCTGATTCTTTTTCAACTTGAGCAAACGTGAGGATCGGGATACGTTTCAGAAACATCTTTAATCTCGAAATCATATTTAGAATTTGATTTACGGAAAACTACGCGGATAAAATATTTTTAAAGATAAATCCTGTGTTCACCCTTCAAAAAGAGAGAACGCTGTGCGGTCAATTGTCGGTTCGTAGCAGACGAATCATGAATTACTCACGCTAACATACTGAATAAGAACAAAGATCAGCACTCCGGAATGAGAATTACAGTATGCCCCAGACGACTCTAATTAGGCTCAGAATAGCGAACCCCGTGACCCTCCAAAAGCCGATGCCGCATCGAAATGGGATGAAGAGGAGGCGGCAAATGGACGAAATGGAGAGATGCTAAATGGAGGTTTATTAGAGAGGAATGGACGGGGATAAGAAGAGCTCTTCCTTTAGAGGGTAATAGGGTAAAAAGCACTGGCAGAGGGTATTATGCGCCATCTGACGATGAGATTTCGGCCTGTCTCGGGGCGGATTTGGAGGGGGATTGAGGAGGAAAAAGGAGGAGGAAGGATGGAGAAGAGAGGAAATAAAGTGGGCAACTGATAGTGGCACTACGATTTCGAGAGATAACTGAAGTTGGCCTACTACAAATTTGAAGTGAAATTGAGCAGGTTTATAGGGTTCAAAGATTAGGTTAGGAGCAACTGAGAGAGATCAAAGATCAGGAGAACCTTTTCCAATCAGAGAACTGTCCGAAATAGCGGAATGTTCATTCGTTTTCACACTCAGATCAACAAAAAAGAGGAAAACGAGAATCAGAAAACTTCACAGCATTTCGAACTGCTCAGATCTCATGAAATCCAATGCGATTTGTCAGCAATTTTGAGTGAGCGAAAAGAGAGAGAGATAGAGCAAGGGTCGGAATGGGGGAAAGAAGAGGGGTGAAAGAGGAAAGGAGAAGAACCATCTGTGGAGAGGGACAACACACCCATCAGAGGAATCGTCTCTCTAAATGCTCCGACTCTCTCCACGTTTCCCATGATCTCTCACCCAGTGTCGGGGCTTTGGGTGCGCGAATGGTCGAAAGAAGGTGTCAGAATGACCCTTTCAGGTGAGGAAAACACTACATTCTCCTTTTGCACACTCTTAGTTATCATCTTGGCCCAATTCCAAGAGGATCTCTTTGCTATACTAGATCATGAACAGCAGCCTCGGGATGTATCTATTGCTTCACTCATGCCTTAGTCCCGATGAACCCTGTAGCGGATATACATCAGGAACATACGTGTTGTTCAAGAGATCAACCTATGCGAAAGGTCGACGTGTGTTGAGATGCGAGAGGCGAGATATGATGATCTTCCATAAACACGAGGTCTCACTGGCTTACTCATTGGTCAGACAAAGACAACGAGTATGTCATACGGATAGATACGAATATGCAAGTTGAGATATCAGTGTGCCTCTCGAGAGATCAAAGATCAGACGCGGACGGGGTGGAAGGACACCGTAGTCTTCTCGAGAATTAGACTGATCTCTTTTCTAGATCAAACAGACAACTAATACGAAGTAATGCTACGTGAAAGCTCGAAAGAAAAGGCAAAATCACAGTCCATTCTGATCTAAACGGATCTCATCTCTAGATCGGTTCGAGCAAGAAGCGCCTTCTTCATTTCACACACTTTCACACACGGTTATGGCGAGAGATTGTGCGAAATCACACACGGTTATGGCGAGAGATTGTGCGAAATTAGGAGAATCATTTCCTACTCTAGATCGGTTCTAGAACCAGGTGCGCGAGCCTTCACATAAGCAAGTGAATAGGCCAGAAGATGAATCATGATACTGTAAACTATGAGAGCAGTGACTTGTGACGTGGAATTGGATAGCTAGACCTGCCGTCTCTCAATTTCACACGCTCTCTCACCGGTCAGAGTGATGAGAGAGGGCACATCAGGATTCTCGCTCTTTCTGTGATTGTTTAGACGGGATCAAGCTAAAGAGAGAATGATTTCGACAACAATTTGACTGGCTGGGTGATTGCTTGATGAATCAGCGTGGGAATGAGAATATGGATAGGGCCACAACGCCCATAGCCGATGTCAAGCAATGGGCTCAAAAGTGTGTCCAAAGTATCCCCCAGGACCCCAATAACAACATGCTTTTTACCGGAAGTCTTTATCTTGACCCTAAGCTGAGTTAGAGCCCAAAACGTGCGCGCGGAAGGTACTGTTTGTAAGGGGAGGATTGCGAGAAGGGGAGAGGAAGGGGCGGAGCCTATTTTGGCCATCCCTCAAGCTCCAAACGGGCAGAGGTTCCCCCCAATCGAGCCGAAGCTGTTCGATATGGCGAGGGTGCGTTCAATCTTATCCGGAGAGGGTGCGCTCTAGCCACGCCGGGTGATAGATCAGCGGGAGGAGCGAGAGGCGGAGGATGCACATTGTGACACACACGCCTGACACACACGGCCAGTCGAGAAGTTTCACTGCGTTTAGCGATAACCGGAACCAAATAAAATACGCGCGTACTAATATCTTTAAAAATAGAGCACAATTCGGGGAAACGTTTTTTCTTTGATTTTTCAGTTTAGATCGTCTTGGAGAAAATGTTTCCATAAAATATGTACTGGCGAGCAGTGTGCGACCTTCGGAAGTGCTCTAATCCCCTCTCTTCGCACTTTAACCTTCAACTTTGACCGACTCAAAAGTGTCCGATACAGCTCGCCAGTCTGTCATCGATGAAGGACCATAGTAGCTGCTAGAAACGCTTTAGAGCGAACGATTTGGTTGCGAATTCGCTTTGTGCTTCCCGATACACGCTGTTTGGCCGCGCGCCTTGTCCACTAAAAAGGGGCGGAGCTTGCGGACCCTAAATATGGAGATGAGAACCGTTGCCAAACGAAGAAATGAAATGTTCGATCGGATAGGAATTGAAATCCAAAGAGATATTAGTCTTCGAATTTGTTTCTATTTATCTCGCACAGTTGAAACTCACCGTCACTGGCTATTGCTATCCAAGTTGACCGAATCGAAAGGAATGTGCTATCGGGTCGGTCTGAAATGAGAAACTGTCACACGGAATTCGCATAGGGCTCGAAAACATACAGCAGAGAAGACAGGAAAGCAAGCGATTCGAAAAAGAGTTGCCAAAAAGATCAATATGAGCCAGACATGAATCACAAATCCCTCTTTTTTTGCTTGCCTAGTCCAATTTCCGCGTTGGATAGTGAGGGAGGGAGGGGAGCGAACATCGGCGAGATTTGGAGCAAAGGAAATGAGATGTAGTGGGCTCGCTAGAGTACTCAATCACTCGCCAGCAAAAAGGGCTGCGGGCATTCGAGAGATGGTGATTCATCATGCAATGAGAAACCCCGCTCGGACGGTCGAATATTCGAAATTTTTGCATTCCAGAGCAAGCGAATATTTGTAGTGAGGATTAGACGATTTCCGACAAGCCGCTATCTAGAGGAAATGAGAAGCTGCAATGAATAGAGAATGAGAAGATCAAAAGAAATCAGGGAGAATAGCGCCCAATTTCGTAATGGGTGTTCTTTCTTTCTCCCCTTGCGAATGCATCTGAATAGAATGAAAGGGCTGGATAGCTCCATCCCTCTAATATCAGAGAGAGCGCGAGATCATGGACAACTGAGAGAGAGAGTCATTGCTCAGATTTAGGAGAGAGGAGGCGAGAGGAGATGTCAGGAGGGGCAGTGCGGTAATGAATGAGGAGGGAGAGAGGGGCATCAAAAAGGGGGGCGGAGTCTTACTGGAGTAGGTCATTAAGATAGGAGGAGGGAGGAGGGGCTGAGATACGTCAGCATAATCGAATTAGATTCTGGAAGTGAATCGATTTGGGAATTCAATCTGTCCTGAATATAAATTTGAAAACATTGTTTGTTCGTATTAAACTGGAATCTTTTCAAAGCGATGCAAACCTAGGCATTTCCAATTTAAAAGTTGTCTTGGAACTACGGTAGCACAACAATAGTCACATGGGAGTATACGTGTGTGATGTATCCGAATACTGCACTTCCTTTATCCTCATGGGCTCGTATGTGTCTGAACTATGACAGATCCATTGTGGATAACAGATCCGAGTACACGTATTTCTCCACACAACGCAACGCTATCAGATGTTGATATACGTCTGAACTATGTAAGATCTTACATTCATGGTCAAGAATAGATACGTTGCTCGACATTAGGGTTGGCTTGGAAAGAAACGCTATCTTCTTTTCGCACACTCTCTCACCTGTCAGAGAGACGAGATCCCTACTCTGAGCTCTATGTGTGCGGATTATGATACGTTACGAGGATACTCTATTCATCTCGTTTTCGAATCCTAATGTCAACGTATTATTCTGCTTCGATGAACTAGCGTCATGAAACGAGGGAAACATCAGGTAGAGTATATAATATCCAGTATGAGGAAGAAGGAAGTAAAGACCAAACATTCAGGTCTGTCCAGATATTGAAACCGTTGTGAGGAAGAGATTTATGGAACTTATGCATTTGAGTCATCCAATTCACAATGCGTTCCTGTAGCAAAAGCGCGTTTACTGAAAGATCTTCCAAAGCTCCCTGGCACAATTGATCAAATACTGTGCAGAACCGCCACCAATATTCCCATGGTGCACTCTCTAATGATGCCTTGCACATACTGAGCAAATTGGGCCAGGAAAGTGCACCTCAATGCCCTAACCTCTCCTCTCTGTCATTCAACGGTCCTTCTCAGGGCTGTGCAAAAATGTTACGGTCTCCATTTCATACTGCTCTCTCGTCGGTCAGACAACGTGAGAAACCGTAGAATGAACCTCACCAACGTGAGAAACCGTAGAATGAACCTCTCTGGTTCCTCTACGATTTCTTCTCTATCTCAGCCCTTGCCCAGCAGATGGAAAGTGCAAGACGAACAGGAATGAATGAAGAAAGGGGAACGAAGGGAAGACATGGGAGAGGAAGATGGGCCACATGATTTTCGCACACTCTCTATTAGCGAGTAGGCCCAGCTGAATTTCGCAGTGATCGATCACGCAAGTGTTTTCGCAATGAAAATTCGACTGTTTGGCGGTGAATCATGAATTCATTCAGTCAATAATGGGACCGAAGGATCGATTTTAGCCTGTATGTAGCTGAGAGAAGAGGATTTCGAAAAAATGAGATTGGGCGATGAAGAGAGCCGAGTGTCTTCGCTAGATGAGAAACAATCCCCTTCATCAATGGCAGCGAGAACCAGGAAGAGATTGTGCTAATCGACTTTAGGCTTCCTCTACCAGAGCCAACGCTTTATCTGCCTTTGACTAATCATTCTTACTGAGGATGATCACAAAAATAGGACCGTGCAGAAAAAGAAGTGTTGTCGTTAGGGTTCTCTTGTTGGAATGGAATTCCGGAATTCCAAAAAGCGAACAAAGAAATTTGACTGCTCTGTTGGCGAGAGAGTAAGAGGAATGAAGAGGTATTGGAATTCCAACTGGAATTCTAATCTAATCAAATTCCAAGAAGAGAACCCTAGTTGTCGTAGAGGTCCCGTGCACTGACTCTACCTAATTATCGGTGTTTACTGCCAATATTAGCAATCAGGCGCCCCTGTCTCAAGTGTCTCATCCCCTCTTCTTTCGCAGCTTTTTCAATCGTCTGCATTACACCACTTCACAAGCTCTGGTCTGACCGTCAAGGGAGAGCGGGAAAAGGAGAGAGTCCGGCTATTGCCCATCTCTTCCCTCCCCTCTCCATCGTTCCCATGGTGATTGTCTAATCTCTTGGAGAGGGATTGGGAGGGGAGATGGGACCCTCCGCAGAGGGCGCTTGTTGGCTTGTGATGAAAATCCGCCATTTCAAGCGGCTCGCGTCTATTTTCGATCAAGGAACTTGCGAAATGAGGCAAACACCACTTGCCTGAGAGATTTTTCTGAACAATATAAACCCCGATCATCAACAATGGTTGAAGCAATCTGTGTGAAACTCAGCAATTGCTCCGAGGTAGTAGAGAAGCGTAGTAAACTCTTGAACTGCGACCTACAATGACGCAAAGTCTGGCGAGAGTCCATTGGGTTCACAGTCGTTGCGTCACAATAACTACTACGCTATCTATTATTCCCCTTCCTCACCTTTGGATGTTGATACGAAACGGAGAGAAGAAGAGCCGACTACTTATCCTCATGTGTTTCCATGGAAATATAGTAGGTATACTCTCCCTGACCGACGAGAAAGCACACGAAATGGAGAGACACGTCCAGAAGCGTCTATAATCTGCATTGAGCTCTAATTAGTAGATGATAGACCCAGGAGGATGAGGCATGGCAAGGGATGGACATGAGAAAGCAACAGAGGAACCATGCAAGCGAATATGAAAAAAATAGAAGAGTACTGTAAGGGTCTCGAAACGAGTTGTTTCTGGAACTTTGCCAGGAACTAAGAATTCACTCTACTGCGACATTTATAGCGGATCAGATTTGGAGGAAAAGAGTGAATCAGAGATGGGAATAACCAGAGCTGCAAAGGAGACTGCCACTAATAGAGCAGAAATGTCACTTGAATCCTGTGAACCTAGAAAGCTGTGACAGTGTGACTTGCAAGGGGATTCTTGGTTCGACTCTCCCACTTTCCCACACTATCTCGCAAGGGCTGATTGGCTAGAGAGCTCAGATAATGGAAAGTGGTGGTGAAATGAGAGATGGACGCCTGGGTTCGCAGAAGATAATTGAAATGAATCCTGGGCCGAGACTCTTCTTTTTTGGCTGGTCACAGCTTGTTAGGTCCAAGATTTTGTGGCCTGCTGATACACCTCTTTGCTGTGGGGGATTACACGTGGGATACGTTCGTAGACTTCTCGCTAATGTAAGGAATGCATTTTGGGAATGAGCGTAGATTTCCGTTCGCACTCTTCAAATAATCTTTGGCCTTTCCGTTTACGGTCAATCGCTCATTTACAGCCCCACTCCTCAACAGTATCCTATGCCAGAGGGGACAAATTAGAGGTTCTGATTCGTGTAAGCAGGCCTGAAGTGGAAGAGATCGGAAGTTCCGTGAGGGAGAGAGCTACTCTCCTTACTCCACGCGCTCTCTCGCCGGCAGAGAAAAACTAGAGAGCGTGCGGAACGAGGAGAGTCGGCGTCCCTCTCTCTCTCGGTCAGAGAAGACGAGAGAGCGCTGAGATAGGAGATACGAGGCAGACGGTTAGAGATCTCTGGTTTCTTCCAACCACTGGTTGACCAGTAAAAGTGGGCGGAGTTTGAGCTAACCACTGGTTAACCAATACCTCAACCACTGGTTAACCAGTAGTGTTTTGACCACTGGTTGACCAGTATACCAACCACTGGTCAACCAGTATCTCAACCACTGGTTGACCAGTAGGCCGGACGGTCGGGCCTACTGGTCAACCACTGGTCAGGATACTGGTCAACCAGTGGTCAAGAGGGTGTCAAACCCGCCGCGTGTAGAACGCAGCTTGCCTATAAGGGCCCCTCTCGCAGCCCTAAACCGAGTACCCTCGGGTACCCTCGAGCGCCACTGCGCGCAACTGACTACGGTCCCAGTGAGACCGTCTTTTGGATGTGACCGGGCTCACCCGTGTGTGGTTCGGTTACTGTATGGGGCAACTCATGCTACTATCGATGAATGACTCTCCACAATACCGTATCCCTCCAACCACTGGTTGACCAGTACTCTGACCAGTGGTTGACCAGTACCCTGACCACTGGTTGACCAGTACCGCAACCACTGGTCAACCAGTACCTCAACCACTGGTTGGCATACCCGCCAACCAGTGGTTGAGGTACTGGTTAACCAGTGGTTGGGAGGAACCAGAGATGGTCACTTTATCGATTGACCTCTCCCTCTCCCTCCCTCTCCCTCCGTCTTCAACTTCCCTGTCCCTGACATGTGAGAACGCGTTTTTGTTATCAAAACTCTAAGATAGTTTAATCGGACGAGACTCTCGGCACGATTCAGGAAACTCACATTACTGTAGGCACGAATTTACGCTCTCATTTTGATTTTCATCACCGCGCGTTTTCACTGTGTTTCCCTTTTCTTGTCGTTCACTGTCGATTTTTTTGTCTAACTCACTCCTTTGCAGAAAATGGAAACCCTCGAATCAATCGTACGGTCCATTAACGCTGTCAACGGTCACATCAACGAGAACAAGCCTCTTCTGGTCTACCGTCTCCTGGCAGCAAAAAGCCTTCATTTTTATTTTGGTCAACCCTGGATCGGATTTACAGACTGTCTTACTGCAAATGACGACAGGATCGATTTTGTGAGTTACTTGCCATGTATTACGACAGTTTTAATGCGCTTTAGCAATTTAGTTGATTGCGTTTATGCCAAAATATATATTTCGCAAAGCTAGTTTGCAAACTCGTTTTCTTCCTCTATAAGTAATCATTATTATATTTTTGTGCTAATTAAAACGTTAATTAATATATTTACAGGTCGAGAACCAGCTTGTGTTAGAATATTTTCCGGTCAATCGTAATCCACGGATTCTTATGGTCAACACGCGAGATGACAATGAGAGGCCATGCCCTCAGTTCAAGAAAGTACCCCAGAAACCAGGAGGTTTTACCCAAACCCCTCGATCTGCTTTTGTAATCAGGACAACAACTCCTGCCGCTGCAATGGTTAGTTATTTCAATTTTTAAACGACATCCCATTTTTGGCAAGTTTTCTGTTGGAAGTCAATAGTATGCATTTTATTTCAGTCATATCTTGGCTACTTCAACCCTTCCCTTTTGGTCTGGGGCAGCAGCCTCGACGACGACGTGTTCGGTCAAGTAAGTTCCGCACATTTCTCAATCGGTCTTGTTTTTGACTTTGTTTACTTTCTTCTTTCTGGTTATGGAAAGAAAACGTGAATGAACACGTAAATCGTTCAACATGATCTTTTCAGCTGGTAGTTCACATCGAGAAGGCCATCGGGAATCCCTCCGGTCCTCTGCAGCACATCATCTTTTGTGTCAAAAACGAGGAAATGGCTGGAATGCCTGAAAAGCTTGCTCCGATTTTGGGTCTAAACTACTTCAACAAAGCTCTTACGGCCTACTTTCATGAGATTGAAGAGATTGAGGTGCGTGCTCATTGTGCCGATTGTCTAGCTAACTTGTTGATCCATTCAGACTCGCGAAAAGATAGGGTCCATCGCGATGTCCACGGTACTTCCGGCCTATTTGCCCGGAATCTTGTCTTCGGTCGACGCTGGCATGCCCCGGGAGCCGCATGAGGTGTGTGAATTGAACTTGCTTCTTTGCCTCGTTTTCCATGGCGTGAAAATGAAACGCTTGAAAAATAAATCGGTTTAGTCTTTAAACCCCGGAAACGGTATAGTTTTCACGATAAGCTGTAGCGAATTCAATAACAACGACTTTTTGGGGGAAGAAATAGTTTATAAGAATGCTGAAAGTTTGCATTTTTAAACGCAATGATGAAAAATCAGTTCGCGCTGCAGAATTATGATTACTGTAGAACTACAGTACTGTATCTTTAACTACTGTAAGTTTAATAGGATGCGATACCGTGGTCGGTACATGCATGGACCAACCACAACCTGACTACGTGTATTCAGGTTACGGTCACGGAGGCCTATTCTCCGGCTACGGTCAAGAAGAGGACAAAACCCTATCGTGACCCTTCGCGGTGCTTGCGCTGCAGTTCTGCGAAGACCACAGCATTCATCCCTTGTGGTCACCTGCGCCACTGTCTGTCCTGCGCTTCGAAAGTCTTGGTACGATGAAGTTACTGTCTCCATTGATCGAGTTTGGGGATACGGTACAACAGTATTGGATACGGTAGTTTGTTGCAGGCTGATGGTCAGAGATGCGACTGCTACCAGTTTGTTGATGGCGTCCTCCAGGTCTACAATTGATCTGTGACATCTCGCTTTTTAGGTCCTCTCCCATTTTGTATATTGTTGCATTATTGGTCACTTTTCTAACTTTCATACTTTTCTCAACGGGTAATCTGAATAAATTTCTACGGTCACACGCTTCATCATGATCTTGATCTATTCTTAGCAGACTTTATCACCAAATGCTTGCACGCAATAAATGTACAATGGGCGAGTTCACATTTCGAAATATTTTCTACATTTTCGAAAATCGAGTATTCCCTAATTCCTCTATTTCTCATTCGTCGCCTTCTCGATGTGCTTGACCAGAGGAGCGACCTGCGCGATGACGTCAGTCGCCGTCATTCCTGGAACTTACGGACTTAGCTCCTCCCATTTCCAAATCCCGCCTCTTCTGGACTCCGCCCATTTAATCTTTGATCGATGTACCATGTTAGTTTACATGCCTAACTAGCGACCTGCGGTCACTACGTGACCTTCGGCCGCTATCATGTTCGCCGGGTTGTGTTATTAATCACCATTTTTAATTTGCATTAGCTTGCGTTGCCTCGTATAGCAATGCAAAAGGTTAAATTTTTAGCCGAGTGCACAACGTTTGATCTAGATTGCATCATATTGCGTAGTGACGACGAAATTCGATATTCCCTTTGTTGAGAGATCCGGGAGTTATATGTCTACGCTGAACGAAGGTTGCTCATATGCTAAGGTTTGGGACCTCACTGTCTCGTATAGCAATGTGAAAGGTTCATGTGGATAGCAGTGGTCGAAAAAGTTGCGCCTCCGCCACTTCGTGGCTCCGCCGCAACTTTTTCTCCCACTGCTATCCACAAGAACCTTTCCACACATTGCCATCGAGATAGTTCCCACGATCCAATGAGTAAAAAAATGAATTTTTTTAGCCGAGTGCACAATGTTTGCACAATGTTTCATCATATTGCATAGTGATGACTAAATTTGATTTTCTTTTGTTGACAAATCCGCGAGGGTTTGATTGGCACCTTTTACAAAAGATTTCAGCCATTTTTAGCGATTTTTGGTTATTGCGTCATCACTACGCAATATGCAATTTTTTTCTGAAAACGCACTCTTTGCGAAGTCGAATGGTGGCTGCCGCGATGAAAATGGTGCAGTTTGAGCGATTTTTGAGTATTTCGTCATGTTGCGTAGTAATGATGCAATTTATGTAAATTTTGAATTCGCGCGCTTTTCTGAGTGGTGCGGTATTGAATAGGACGAAATCGATCGATTTTTGGCAGTTTTAGGACTATTTGAGAATTTCGTAATATTGCATCATCATTACGTAATACATGTTTTTTCGTGTTTTTCTCGTCGAGACAAGTTCAATGATCCATAGTAGGGGTCTGTCCGATGAAGTTTTGTGACAGACAAACAGACAGACAAACAAACCCACGGACCGACAGACAGACACAATTTTTTAATAGTAATAGTATAATAGTCGGAAAACAGGAAGCAATCAACTGTTCATCACAACAATCGACTTTGATCTTTGATCTTTCCCTAATCCCCGCCCCTCTCCCAAACCCCGCCCACCTCGTCCGATCTCCTCGAATGCCCTGCGCGAAGCTTCTCTGACGAAGAAGGACGCAGCCTCGGCCACCTTGTCAATCGGCGTTCCGTTTCTGGAATGGAGAGAATCGCGCATTGATCAGCTGGCCACGCCCCCTCGAGACTCCGCCCACTCCAATGGGCTCTTCAACTAATCAACAAGGAGACTAGTGAACTCAATGTATTCATTGATTTACTCTGCCCACTTCGAAAGGTTGATCTACCCTCGAACAAGGAGATTAATGAAAGTCGCGCACGGTCCGGCTAAGCTCCGCCCACTCCGATAGGCCCGCTCACCTCGTCGACCACAGCAGGAAGATGGTGAGCACGCCGCTCAGACAGTCGCCGATGCCGCCTGGACGACGCGGAGAGCCCTCGCTGTCGTAGAGGCGGACTGCGAATCGATTGGTGATTACCGTTACTACCGAAGCCTTCATCAAAAGTAATCGGTTGATGAAGAGAATACGGTAGATGGGAGGTACGGTATACTCGAATACATTATCTACAGTATCCACACAACTGCCGACTGCGGAGACTAATCCATTTCGCTATCTTGCTACCGTACACTACAGTATTCCATCCCTACCGTACACCCTTCCGTTCTATCATATCCTACAAAAGCTACCGTACCCTTTCCATCTGTCGTCGCGAACATGTCCGTCGGTCCCTTGACGAAGATGTTCATCTGCAGACGAAAGGCCAGCTCCGAGGCCACCAGACGGATCTGCGATATCACTGTTAGTTACCTTCTTCTTTTTCTTGTGATCAACTCAGAATGTGATCATGTGAACAGTTTCCCTTGTACACAAAATGGCCCAATTCCGAACAATTTTTAATAGCATGCTAGAACAGACCAGACGGACCTGCGATATTAGTGGTACTTACCCTCCCTCGAATCTCAAAACTATTGATTTCAACTAGTCATTCATCATCAGACAGAAAAAAATCAAATCTGATAAATTTCCAACCATTTTACTTTTCTGATGCGCTCTTCCTATACCGTAACCCAACACGAATCGCGAAATGATCACTCACTTCCTCCCACGGCTTGCCGAGAGTGTGCAGTTGCAGCACCTGCAAGAGGAGCAAAGATCAAAGATCAAGGATCAAACTAGGACGCTCAAACATAGGTGAGCATGCGTGATTTGGCTATGTTCTTTCTTTTTTTAAGGAACACGTTAAACTGTAAAGCGTGCACGTGCTCTCTACAACTATGTTTCATCGTCCGGTTATGTCTACAATTTCATTTATTCATCAATGTGAAGCTGATCAAACAATGATCAAACAACGTAATCAAAAAATGAAAAAAATCTAACATCTTGCCAGGCTACACGTACATGAAGAAAGATCAGAGTTCAAAGATCAAAGATGAACTCACCTTCTGCGCCAGCCGGTCCATCTCGACGGCGTTGGGCGTGAGGATGATGGGCAGCTCCGCCCTGCGATTATCTATTGATTACGGTATTAATTGATTATCAATGGCTTACGGTATCTAGTGATAATTGATTGATTGCGATAGCTGATGCGTTTTTAAATACAGTAAATATGTGAGGATGGTAGCCTGAACAGAACCGTCACTCCATTTCACACACTCTCTAACCAATCTATGTGGTCAGAGAGTGTGCGAAATAGAGAGACCGTAGAGAAAGTGCTCGAACCTGTGACGCGGCGCCTCGCATACAGCCTCCCAGCGCTCCGTGAGGACGAATAAGCCATCCTACAATCAGGAATCACAGTTTCAGCAGTCAGAGACAAAATACAATCTTTTTACTAATCTCCAATATGATCTCTGATCTACGTGAACAATCGACTACAAAGAACGAAGATCAAAGATTAACTATCAACTATCAGAGATCAAAGATCACCAACCGCATCGACCACAAGCGGCTGCGCGAGACGCTGCGCCTCCATGATCGCGTAGCACGCGATGTCCATCGAGTTCTGAACGGATACGGTGTGATCGGAGTACGGTAACTACAGTAGCATCGCAGTATCGATTTTTGGCCAAGAAACTGACGAAAAGGGTAGAGTCTAAATACGCACGAAACGTTTTATGTTTCATCAAAGCGTCAAGTGAGAGCGGTTCTCTGGAACCACAGTCACAGACAGAAGGCTTGTGTACAAAATATTTCAAGTTCACTATTCTGATCGTATGCACGATTCCAATTTAATGACGAAGTATGCCTTTCAAAAAATCGATAGTGCGGAACTACCGTACCTCCTCCTTGCCGAGTCCCGGCCCGACGAGCATCGCGTCCATGCGCTGCTGCCAGCTGCCCGGCTGCAGAGATTAAAGATTAAAGATCAGAGATCAGACTACAAACTACAGATGCCAAGCAATAGCTTCAAAACTTCGTGATCGCATCAATAAACGCATTCGTATTTCTGTGTTTCACATTCTCCATTTAAACGCTAAGCAGATCTCAAAATGATTCCGCATCGCTTTCTCCGCCATAAAAATGAATTCCATCGCATATCTTTAAACTTACGAGATACAGTAGCAGACAACCTTTTCAGAGTTCAAAGATCAGACAACAAAGATCAAAGATCAACCCACATCCAGTTCCGGGTGCACGATGAGCTCGGGCGAGTACGCCTTGATCACGGGCGCCGCGCCGTCGGTAGTGAAGACGTGCGCGAGGTCGGCGCCCTGAGAGTAGAGAAGGGATCAAAGATCAAAGATCGAGAGATCAGATACTGAAGGATACAGAGCAGGTGCATACAAGTTCGTAAGCTCAAACGATTTGCAAAATCGAGTTTGTGTTTCACCATGGCATTATGACCACTAGCTGGATCTCGCAGTGATCGATTCTCTGTTCGTAGTGCATGTAAAATCAAAATCTTTCCAATGATCATACAATCCAACAAGTCTCACTCAATAACTACCGTAACCAGCTACCGTACCACTTTGAGCATGGAGATGGCTGCATAATACGGGGCGCCCGTGTACTCCGTCGACCCGCCCACCACGCCCAGTCGGCCGCAGTTGCCCTGAGATGAGAGTTACGGTAGGTCAGGATACCGTAGATTAGATTATGGTTGGTTACGGTAGAAGAATCAATATATCGATTACCTTCCTGAGTGCGGTGGTCAGCTCGGGCAGCAGGCGTCGCACGGCGTCCATCGTGTAAGTCTCTGAGAGGATTATTGATTGGTTACGATATGTTATCGATTGATTACGGTGGAAGTTGTACACTAGTGCGAGTGAGAAACTCAAGGAGGTGGACAGAAGAAATTGAGAAAATTTGTAGCAACCGGTCTTGTTCAGTCCCAATCAAGTATTACAGATGATGCAACGTCATTTCGTACACATTCCACAGTATTACTAGAAAATTTATCAGATGGTTTCAGATTCTTGGGCACTCATAACCCGGGAGCATCGCAGATTCAGAGGTAATTCGAACGATATTTTGACAACGTATAATGGGTAAGGCAAACGGTGCATAGACTAGCATCGGTATGAAATGTGTATCAAATAGTGAGCGAATCTATCAGTGGCTTGTAAGTCTGAGCAATTAGTATGTACAGTACGCAGTATCTAGGATACAGTAAGAAACTGTATACATCTAAAGAAAGCAATACAATTAGCAGTGTAGCAAAATGAGAACTCAAATAGACACCGTGAAACCCACTCATTTTCACCGAGCAGTTCGTGATAGACTATCGCCCCACATTAAGGGCGAAAAATTACTATGTACAATATCAAGAGGGCAAACATTTTATGGAACTACTGTAATCTACCTCTCAACAATCAAACAATTGAGACAATTCCTGTTTCAAAGATTCCATAGCAACCCAGTTATCGATAGACCACATCTACCGTGCTCTACATCAGTATTCTACTAGGAGGGTAATGATAACAAGGGTGTGAGTAATTACTATTCACATTCTCAAAAAGTCAGTCATCGACAGGCAACTACCGTCATCTACCGTACCCCTCTAGAACCGGGATCTGGACGTCGTGATCGTCTGCAGGTCCTCGTCCGGCACCGTCATCGATGACGTCATCGCCGTCGTCGAGCTCATCGTTGACAGCGTCTGGTTGCAGTTGATCACCGTCGGCTGCACGACGGGCGACGATCGGGAGGCGAAGCCATGGGAGGCGAGCTGAAATAATATAGTATTTTTCAAACCGTAAAACAAATTGTTTAAAAGAAAGGTAGAACAGTTGGCGGTGATCCGGAAAAAAATGTGTGTATTTACTCGAAACAACTGGGCAGTATTGGAAATTAATGCACAGCATCCTTCTAATCGATCTTGTGAAACGCAAACTCGCCTTCATCAAAAACTTTTTACTTCCTCCTTGTCCTATTCACCCTACTCCTATCTGCACCGAATGCCCAGGAGAAGCTGAGAATACAATACAATACAATATTTATCTGTGTCGCTTTCTGGGCGCAGATCAAGATGGGTTTCAGGATGGGATAGGTTCTTCTCTTTTGAAAGTCATTTGGCCAGGTTCGGGGTGGAGCGATCGGTCTTCTTTCCTTGTCACAGACCCATTAGATGGCTGGAGAAAGGTCTCCGATCTTCCGGCCCGCGATAGGACTTGATGGCATC
>LS514501.1:1408349-1437958 GCA_900490845.1 Pristionchus japonicus
AACGAGAAGCATCGAGCCCAGAATCCGAGGGACCAAACATCTTAGCAGGTCATACCCATCACACGGTGACCACTCCGGCTTGGATGGGGATTCCTCTTGATTAGTCGTTGGCAGAGACGAGGGGTATTAGAGGAAACCGCTTTCCACCAGAGAGAAATGGAGAGGGAACCGCTCGCGACGACTAACAAGGAATGGAATGGAGCTGAGAAGGTCAACTTCAAATACTCACCCCATTCACTGGCTTCATTTCACTTCCTCCTCTGTCTCCCAGACGTCCTAACCTTCCTTACCCGACACATGTTTAGGCCCGATGACTCACCCCATTCGCTGCCTTCACTCCACTTCCACTTCCTCCATTAGCCTTGATCGTGTCGCACTCGATGCCCTGCTCGCGGAAGCGCATCCGTAGTTCCTAGAATGGATTTATAATTAAAAGTTGAATTAATTAAATTTATCTTAAGAGTTTGCGTATGCTGACCAACGTCACATCGTTGCGCCAAAACCAGCAGAGCTCAAGTGGAACTTGCGAAACACAAACGTGCTTTTGTGGGTTTGTGGTTTTCAGGCGATCGATTGCTTCAACAAATGCACAGCCTAGACCCTGCTATGAAGGTGTATGATGCGTTACATTCAATGGCTAATTCCCACAACAGTTTTTTTTAAAAATAACAACAATAACAACATCACCATGAACCGTAATCTGCCAGTTCCCAATCCACTCACAGCTACCGTAACCTTCTCACCTCCATCCTCCTCGCCAGCTCAGCCTGCTTCTCCACGTTCGCGCGCAGCATCGAGACGGCCGAGACGGAGTTGGTCAGGTTCCTGGAATAGTCAATCGTCGATTGGAATACCGTAATTCTAAAGAATCAATCAATAACATCAGCCATCGATCGCAAAATCGAAAATCTAGGTATACTTTGTGCTTGAAATTGATCACTTTGTTTCGTTATTAGTATTATTCCTTTTTGAACAGATGCGATCAAATCAGCGAACCATCGAGCTACCTCCAGTTAACATGCACTACTACAACTTCATTCCAACAAGGTCAAATCACTCACTTCCGGATCTGCGCCTCGTCCAGTCCGGCCGTATTCTGCATGTAGGCGGAGACGCTGTCCTGAAGAAGGCGATCGATAAATCGATAATAAGGTTACCGTACAAAACAAATAATCAATGTTTATTATTTGTGTGTACATACACGCACAGTGGGCAGCACTGATCAAACTTACTACGATCCACAATCACTCTCTACTGAAACCAAAATTTTACAGGACTGAGAACGAACTCAACCTGCCCTATCCTTACGACCGTTTCCAACGACAGTCCTATCGTATCCTGATCAGCTTCAAACCAATCAATAATAATGCCGTACCCTGGCCTGATCGGCGACGGCGCTCACAGCACTCGCCGTCTCCTTCATCTTGCGCACGCACTCGGACAGCACCGCTTCGAGGGCGACCACGCCCCTGAATCAATCAATCGATATTTTGGCTACAGTAATCCTCCGATCATCGATCGATTTCGTGTCTCTAAGATCGATTAGCTCTGATAAATAAAATTTGGCCTCAAGTTCGAAGTAAGTGTCGGTAATAACAACGTAACGACTAATAGCTTTCAGCACAACTTCTAGTTCTGTTGATTATTGTGCGATTCGAATGCTCTGCTTTGCTAATACTGCGTTTAGCGCATAATATGGATAGAGACCTCAAGCTCCGCCCACTTTGAAGAGACAGGGATGCGCGCGAAATCTGCCGAGAGGGGAGACTATTTTTGTGCTTGACCAAATTGAATGATCAAAAGCGTTTTCGGAAGCTATCACCAGCCCGCACAAAGGACCTGAGGCGCATCATGATCGGAAAACTTAGGATGGTAAAAATCGATAATCAAACCGAAAAATTAGCGATTGGGAGGTTTATAGTGATCAGACTTTCTTGCGCCTCTCGGATTTGACTAATTCGAATATTTTAGGAATTTTAGAGACAAAATTAGATTTTTAGCACTTTCCCCCCAATAGTCTGAGAAGAGCGGGGGGAGGGAGCGAGAGGGCGGGAGGAGGGAGAGAGACACACGAGAGAGAGGCTCCGCCCCTTCTCTCTCTCGTCCCTTCCCTTCCCTGTCTCCCGTTGGGCGCGCGCGCGTGGTTTTTGAGGTCTAGCTCGGCCCAGAGATAAGATAATCACAAACGGTGAAAAGTGTGATGTTACTTGGACCATGAGGGACATATTGAACCCAAATTTGGTACCATTGCAACAAATCGGTGATCTACGTTGGGGTCTCTAAATATGGAACATTTTATTCGCTAGTGCATTATTGATTATCTGTAAATTCCCAATTTTCATCTACAAGAGCTCCTAGTTAACGACTCCACACAAAAGCTAAGGCCTGAGAGCACTCATTCAATAGGTGAAAATACACAAGGGGGAATAATAAGCGGAACGGTTTATTTTTTTGCGATACTTTGCTTGATACTGAAGTTGCTGTCCAGACCAAAAAAATTTCCGCCATCTACCGTAATCCACCCCAACCGTACCTGATCACGTGTCCGATGCCGTCCTCCCTCTTCACGTGGTACTCTGCGTCAGTCTGCGATTGCACATTTTAAGCAAATTCCATCATAATTACTCATGTTTCACATCTTCTATTTGATCAGGCTCGCTATTGCACAATAATAACTCCGTTGTCAACAACCAATCGCATCAAACATCCCTGATCAGTCACTACAGACCCCCCCCCCACAATCAATACCGTACCTTGAGCTCGGCCAATCGGTCCTCCACCCGTTTGTGCATCGTGGCAGCCCACTTGGTGTCCATCTCGAAGGCGGATCGGCCACCACCGTCTCCAGAGCCGGAACGGGACGAGAGACGACGGAGCGAGTCTGGAAGGGATCGATAATCAGAAATATAATCGATATTCAGGAAGTTACTGTACTGGGATTCTAAGGCATCGGATCATATTTCTACGACGAGAAACTGTATTGAAAAAAAGCGCTAGAGTAGTAATCTAGCGGTGAAACGCCTCATCTCTGGCGAGGACTAGCGCTCGCCAGAGATGGGGCGCGAAGAGAGACGACGGAGCGAGTCTGGAATTGATAATTGATCGATGGGTACTGTCGGAAATGCATTATTAATCGAAAACAAGACGATCATTGCAGAAGAGAATGCGCGCGACTAGTAATCTAACGGTGAAACTAGAACTAGCCCTCGCCAGAGCCAGATGGGGACGAGAGACGACGGAGCGAGTCTGTTCATCGATTGATCGATAATCGCACTGGATATGGTTGATAAAATATTTTAGGCAAAAAGCTTCACGTCATTGCACCACTGAGCGCTCACGGCTAGTAATCTGACGGTGAAACAGAAATGGGCATAGTGGTGTCTACGGAAATCAGGCATACTCAACATTCTCACCACTACCTCTTGTTCATTATCGTAATATGTCGGCTACCATAGTCATCCCGATCAGTATCCCCTGTCTACCGTATCCTCACCCTGCCAGTTCGCGATGTGCCGCTCGTCCATCGCCGTCCAGCGCGCCGCGCTCTCCGCGAGCCGCGTCGCGTCCGCAGCGCACCGCTCCACCTCTCCTGTGAATTGATTATTGATTATTTGTAGAGTAAAAAATAGTCTGTCTTGCGTAACTAACGAGTGTAACTAACATTCGGCGGTAAGTGCTTCATTTACGCTTCACCAAATCGAGAAGAGGAAGTGAAAGCAACTCTTTCAATTTTTTTCTGTGGCTCAGGGCAATCACAACAAATCACCAATCCCACGACAACCGATCGATACTCGCTACTGTATCCACCGTAATCCTCTGATCTACCGTGCTCACTCCTTAAAACCGTCCAGAACGGGCTTTTCATCAACTAATCCAGCATGCTTTGGTTGCTACTCCCACGCAAGTAATCGATATTCGCTACCGTATCCAATCTACCGTAACCCTCTGATCTACCGTACTCACTCCTTCTCATCGCAGTCTCCATCGGACTGGTTCTCAGCCGGTCCAGCATGTCCTGGTTGCGCGCCTGCATCAGGGCAGCGACCGCGGCCGTGGAGGCCGCGTGCTGTGAATGAGTGAATAATTATGAGGATTAATTTTTTAATCTTCTATTTTAACCGTTTCTCCACTAAATAGTCAGCACATTCTCTAGCTTGAGTGAGAGAAGAATAAAAAGACTAGACAAAGAGAAAAATTTGTAACAGAAAAATTTAGGTTTCACAAGTGATACAAACACCGATCACGTTGCGCGAAGTCAATTTGCAAGGTGCATGCCCTTTAAAAACGAATTATTACTCGAATGCACAAATCATGCACTTTTCCCGTTTCACAGTCTCATGAAAAACCGAACGATACTGTGATTATGATGCTGTATACGAATCAACTAGAAAAAGAACAACATATTGTTGTGGAAAATATAACGAGGGGCAACGCGGCGTTGCGGTAACCCTAAAGTACTTTATCAGATAAGCAGCTTCAAATATTGCAAAAAAACGTGAGTGTGTGAAATCGAGAGGTTTTGCAAAAGTTGAAGGAGCTTCAACTCTTACGACCATAAAGTACTTTAGGGTTACCGCAACGTCCAATTCGCACTCCTTATATCAAAAAGACTCGCACATAAAGATCTGGGAATACGAAATCAAAGATCAAAGATCACTCGCTCACCTTCTCGTTCCTTTCAATCGAATGCAGCCACTGGCGCAGCTCCTGTGTACGAGCGATCACCTGCCATGATTACATGATATTCTCTAATTTTCCAACCTGCATGGGAGCAAAATCAACCATCCCCAGATCGTTTCAAACATGAGCATACTCTGCGGCGCAAAGCTCACAGTTAAAAACTCTCTCAACAACACTCACCCACAACCAAATAATCTTTTTTCCATACTACCGTACGTACCTATCAATATCAACCCTGATCACCGTAATTTACCGTAATCTTCCCTCGATACCGTATCCTCCTATCAATAACTCACCCTGTCCACGTTCTTCTTCGTGATGCTGGCCGCCAGGCGGTGCGCGTCGATCACTTCGTCGCATCTGCGAAAAGAGATCGATCAATAAATCCAAAATCGGGAGCTACCGTAACCCTCGGATCCTAATCATCGTTTCCCTATGACAGATAAGCAAGTCACAAGGGAGCAATATATCAATGACGCAGAACTACTGTTGAACTATCTTCTAATTGGCAACTCAATCATCTACCACAGTGGATCAATCTACAATCCCTGATACTACCGTAACCGTACAGTATCCCACACTCACTGCCTGTCCAGGTCGAAGCACTCCTGCACGCGCCGCTTCAGCTCCTCCTCGCGAGAGGTCGTCGCGAACCGCGGGACTACTGTAAGTATTGATTATTAATCTGTTTAGGATGTACAAGTGGCAACAACCCAATTCATTTTGACTAGCAATTTTAATGATGCATCTGCAATACGTATGAGATCGCATCTGCGAACAGCGATACGATGGTGATTTATCTGTTAAAAAACCTCCACAATCGAAGGCGCCTGTTAGCATGACATCCATCCTATTTCGAATAATTGAGTTTGCGTTTCATCCGCAGTAAATTTGCAAAGGTTTCCTTGTTTCCCAATTTAGAGCAGATGAACTTGAACAATAATCAATAAATCAATAACCACCGTACCTCTCGCGTGTTCCTCCGCGAATCCGGTGGCGCGGTCGTTCCACACGAGCGCCGTGTCGCCGACGAAGCTGTCCAGCGAGATCGACTGACCCTGCAAGGGCTGAAATCAGTCAGATAAAAGAGAGTAAACTCTTATTAAAAGTCACTAGGAAGAGCTGTACTACGGCACGACTCATGAACAAGTTAATGCCCGTAGCTCGAAACCAGCATCAATCGCGACAAAGCATGGATGCTCAACAATCACAACATCGTAAACGAGGCACATTGCGTCTTGCAACTTTGAGCAACACAAGATCCGGTCAGTAGCGCGCTTCGCCGCTCCTACACCTAAAACGCATCCGACAAAAAAGCAAATTGGCAGTGCTCATCGCATTACAAAAAATACAAATCAATTGTCTAGCGATTCGTCAATGAACACCGCTACAGAATTAATTACAAGTGGGATAAATAAATCATTCCTCGATCCCACATGGGCCCCACTCACCGCTCCGAACACGGTCAGTCCGTCGGCTGTAAGGACGGCGGTGCGCGTGGGCAGCGCGAGTGCGAACAGGTCGCTCAACTCGATGCGCGCGTCACTGTAAGATACGGTTGGTTACGGTATGAGAGTCGCGAACTGGCTGTTTATCCGCATCTACTCTCTGATTGATCATAAGAGCATGGTCGTTCCCATGGCACCTATCAACAAATGACTGTACTTCGTATCGATACCTGACCCTGAATTACGGTAGGATTGCGACACAATCTATCGACAACTGACTACAGTAGTCAGGACTACGGTACTCACGGGAACAGTCGCTTGTCGACTTCGGCGTGCATTGAGGGCGTGAGTGACGGCAGCAAGACCAGGCGCTTCTGCGTTCCTGGAATATAATGAATCAATCTGCAGAATAGAATGATGATCGGTGCGAGGAGTTTGTTGCACAAAAAAGACAATCCTTGTCTGTGTTCCTCAGATGGATTAACCTCCCCTGTTAATTTGCACAAAAACACAGCCAATAAGGATTCCTTTTCCCTTTCCATTTTTGCAACCCTTTTTGACAATCAGTACCCTCCGCGTACCTCTCATGCCCTTGGGCATCTCCTTGGCTCCGCCCACTCCAGCAATGTAGGCGGCTTGCGCGAGGAACTTCTCGTAGGTGGCGTCCGTGAACTGGGCGCGGATCAGCGAGGAGAGCGCGTGACGGAGCCATCTGCAAGGGGGGTTTGAATCATGATGGCCAAAGATGCCGGCGTTTCATATCGTGTGTGTCGAAATTTCGGATTTTCGAATGGGTAGGGGCACTGGTTCTAACAGTGATCCGATTTTTGTTTTAAAACCTATTTTACCCATGATTGGATACGACAAACCTCAGATAGCTATCCGATCGGATCGGATCAACGACGCCTAATAAGAGCTTAAGGAATACTAAGAACGGCTGAACATAGGCTTAAGTGATTTTAAATCTTACTTCGGGTAGCTATCCGCGCGGATCGTGTCGTAATAGCGGTAGCCGTGGCCTGTCGAGGAAGGAAGCGCTGCGATGGCGCCTGAAATTAGGCAATTAATTAGTTAATTAATTACTTAAAAGCTACGTTCTTGAGTGAAGAATAGAGTGAGCAACTAAAAGCCGGGTATGTCATGTTTGTCAGTGATTGAAGTTCGCGGTTTCATGAGCCTTAGATGTCTTGTTTGCCCTCACGATTGCAATTTGTCGAAGCCTCCCGGTAAAATAAGAAACACAACAAAAGGAAACCACTCGGCACCAGGGAAGAATGAAAAATCATCGCAAACTCCATGTTTCGCCTCTCCTATTACCATCGAACGTTCACACAACTGCAATTCGAAGTACCCAAACCACTCAATAAAATCTGTTCTACAGGCATGCCTCTGTTCAGCCGTTAAACGGTTTAGATCCACACTCCTGCTCCTATTCCCCCTCCTCTCACTCGCCTCTCCTATTCTCGTGCAGTGCGCGCACGTCGGTAAAATTAAAAACTCCGTGAGCTTCAAGTTTCGCCTCATCTATTACCCCCTAACGCCCACGCCACTATAATCTGTCGATGGTCAGGAATGGAACTACAATCAGCACTACTCTACAGTTTCCCCCACTCATCTCTCTTATTCTCGTGCAGCGCCCGCACGTCCTCCGGTAAAATCAAAACCCCAGTGAACTTTAAGTTTTGCCTCATCTATTACCCCCTTCCATCACTCACCTCTCCTATTATCGTGCAGCGCCCGCACGTCCTCCGGTCGCGGGCCTGTCGGAGGCCAGGGCAGGCCGGCCGTCGCCGCGTTGTAGATCGTCACGCCCAGAGACCTGGCAGGAGGGCGATCGATAAATGGATACCGTTCTAATCCTAATTTACGGTAATGCCTTATTCAGATCAAAAATCTACAGTGTGTGTGTTTTTTTTAAGTCACGCTAGATCTGATGAAGACTATAAAAGGAAAGGGGGTATTATGAAAATAACTCTGTGAAACACAAACGTACCATAGATCGCACTTCTCCGCTCGATACGGCAGGTTCGTGCGGTACTGCTGCGGGTGTTCGCGCAGCTCCAGCAGGATCTCCGGGTTCTATAATTATTATTATTACTTTTTTTTACAAATCAATATTTCGTTGTTTGTTATAGACTACGGAAATACGAGAAAATCAACGTTTGAAAGACCTTCGAATAAAGAGAGTACTGTGAAACACACAGGACATCATCTGTCACATCCAACACAGATCAATAATCAATACTTGATATTGATATATCGCATCCCTACCGTATACCCCGCACACTCACCAGGAAGGGTACAGTGCCTACGATCGTGTGGCACTCGCTCTCATCGCCGACCGTCTCGCGTGCTGCGCCGAAGTCGCATCTACAATTTATTTGTTCTAATTTGTATTATTATCATAATTAAATGTAATTATAAAAATGCATATTCAACTCAAAGTTTCACACTGTTTCAACAATTGCACATGCAGCAGGCAGTTATCAAGTACCAACAATTATTTCTAAGGATAGTCACTACGAAAAGACCAAATAAAAATGCAAAGCTATTGGATCCATGGCATTTACTATTTCGTTGAATGTTAAACAACTCACAATTTGAACATGAACTGACTCTTGGCCGGGTCGTTCGCTCCACTGAAGACGAGGATGTTCTGCGGCTTGATGTCGCGGTGCGCCACCTTTTGCTTGAGGAGGAAGTCGAGAACGATGCCTGCAATTAGACTAATTAGTTAATTTATATTTCAAGATTTGTTTTGCCCTCTATTCCACAACGTTAATTCGTGCTACTTTGTGCGTTAAGGTAGTGGGGGCTCTCGGGAGACTATCCATAGACGGAATATCCATAGATGCCACAAACAAAAGGTCATAGTAATTAATGCACAACATTTTCCGCTTCACTGGCTCAATAAATTAATGTAATTTTCAAACGAGACAATATCTTAGAAGACTCATGTGCAAAAGATTCAACCGTACTCACCCAGATCAGCGACCAGCTGGATGATGTCCACTGCCGGGAGTCCCGAGCGGAAGGAGACCTGAGCAAAGTGGCTACAGTATTCTAGACAAATCGATTAAAAACAGACAGATCTCGACTTCGTCCATCAGAAAATGGACTGACATCTTTTCAACGTCCTTATAGATACAAAGTCAGCAATCGATTAAAATCGGGAGAAAGGGGGATTTCTTGCTTGGAGATCGATAATTGTTCATAAATCGATAACTAACCTGCTGCAGCAATCCGTCCAGACTGCACTGCGCCCGCTCCATGATGATGTTGAAGTCGAGCGAGTACTCGGTGTACCCGAAGACCTGCGAGGATACGGTAGGTTACGGTAGTGTTCAGTTTTCGATCGGAAGTGTTCAGTGTTTAGTTTTCGATTTGATGACTTGGATCCAAGTACGTTCAATCGAGGGACATCATCGATTCATGGCTCAGTCATTGCGCATGGGTTCGTGATTCATCCCTCGTGCGAAGATGACAAATCAAATCTGCGATCCCTTTTTAGGATATTTGTGTTTCAAATAAGACATTTGTTCAAAACAAAACCAAAGCACTCACTCTGACAACGTGTGTCCTGCCCACTCCCGTCGACGACAGCTGCTTGAGCAGCTCATATTCGCCCTGAAGCGAGCAAATTTGAACGTTTGAAGGGCTCAAAAGTGTCGCTATTCAACAGATATCCTATTCCAGACGCAAGTTTTAGAGTAACAAATAGGTTTCACGAATAGGTTCTAACCAGTAATGCATTCAAACAAGCATGCCCGCAAGGGAACTAGAAAGCCAATAGCTTATTATGTTATCAAAATTCGATAGTATGGAATAATGGAAAGTATGAACACTTGATGAATTCGCGTACTATGGTAAATTCAGAGAATCTAGAATATCAATAAATGAGAAACGTACCTTCAGATCCTTCTTCTTGCCCTTCTTGATGACGACGGCCTCGCCCGTGCTGTAGAGGTACCCGGAGTGCACCTGCAGTTAGATCAGGATTACGGTAGCTTAATACGGTAGCTTCATTGATTACTGATCAATTGAACCCGAAAGGAGCTTCACGTGCAACTTAATTGGTGGACCGAGACTGCATTTACTAGCTGATTTCTGTCTGTACTAATCTGTGTAGATCACTTTGTATAAACATTGTGATAAATGAAGAGAATCTGAGAGGATTTACATTTGTGATCCGACGGGATCAGTCGAGCTCCCAGCGCGATTAAGGGTTCATCTCCGGCTTTAGGGATAACCACAACAGTTCAAAACAACAAACCTTGCCAAATGCGCCGGAGGAAAACGAGCGGAGGCACTCGTAATCGAGGTTTTCCCGGAGCTGGTCACTCATTGTTCAGCTGTAAAGCAAAAAACTGCCCAATCAAAGCAAGAGGCACGAATCGATCACGTAAACAGGCGAGTGTAAGGCGAGAAGGTTGAATCACGCACTGGCACAGGCAAAGTTCTCTTCCCTTTCGCAATTTGAAGAGAGAATGGAACGCGCCAAGACGCTAGGCATGACGCGATCCGTTCTCCCGTAGAGAACGGAACGCGCCAGTGGCTAGAGTCAATGTGCAGGCTTTGAAACCCGAATGAGCCTTGCCAGTGGGCTTTTTTCTTTCTTTCATTGACTCATCTTTCGCCTGTCGCATGCGCGAATCGATCGTTATCTCGTGTCATCCTTTTCTCACGTCGTTTTCGAAACCGCTTTTGAAATGATCAGCATCATTTCCGCGCCCACCTCGTAAATGCGCGTGGTTTTCCCAAAGTTCATAGCTGATTCAGCGGGGGTTGATGCCAGATTATTGATTCCCACAAATTTAAACTAGAAATACAAAAAAACAGGGTTGGGACAAAATTTCTCGTCCTTGTGCCGTAATTTTGGCATTTTTTTTCCTTCGATTCCTACTTTCGTGACCTACAATTATAGAAAACTCCTGCTAATACTTTTTCTTTGAGCGTTGCCTTCTCTGTTTGGTCAATTCCTCAAGTCCTCGTTAAATATAGGATGTTTATCGAGAGTTTTGAGGCTTTTTCTATACGAGATGATCACAATACAGCGAGTTGGTGGTTATTATTCCCATTCCTCTGTGTCTATTCAATATTCAGAGCTTGCTAGGAGGCGTGTCGATAATGTTGTTGTTGGCGAAGATGTTCTTGGGGTCCAGCTCGTTCTGCAATAAATCGATATGGGTTGACTACCGTAATCCTTCGATCCATTTTCTCTAGTTATCGTATTATATATGTCTAGGTTGTCTAAAATGTTCGTTGTCCTCAGAGTTTTCGTTCTTTGGTCAACCATAGCTTGATACAGTTGTGGAAGTCAAAACCGTAATTATATCGTACCTTGATGGCTCCCATCACGCTGATCGCGATCGGCCCTACGGTAGTATCAACCCAGGCCTTTCGCAGTTTTCCGATGCCGTGATGATGAGAGATTGATCCACCGCAGGCGATGATCTCGTCACGAGCCGCGCTCTGGATTAGGGTTGCTTTGATTTTTAGATTTTGTTGAGCTGGAGTACGGTATATCGATTGATCCTATCATTTGCCCTTCTCTAAGTTTTTTGTTGTTGTAAACTGAGGTTGATCAGCAAAGTATTGTTGAAACACAAATGCGCAGAATGCTGCTCCCATTACGTTTCTCACAATTCCGTATCCTTTGCCTCCTTCGTTCCCAATGCACTATGCTGATCAGTCGGAGTGTGAGAGCGGGTAAACTGTCGAATGATCTTCGCTTCTGTAAACTGACCTCGATCGCTTCGTAAACATGCATCGGGTCCTTGAGTCCGCGCGAGTTGAAGCCGAAGTAGAAGTAGACTGCCGCTCCAGAGTCGTACACTTGCGTCACTCTGAATCGATGCTAACGTAACCTGACCTACAGTAGTCTCAGTCCAGATACACTGTAATCTCGGTTATGTTCCACCCTGTATATCGATTACCTGCAGCTGTTGAGCATGCCGAACTGCACGCCGTGCTTGGCGCCCTCCTTCGCGATCAGGTTCTTGACGTTCCTGAAATGCTACTGTAATCTGTGGTCGGGATTACTGTATTTTTCTCGTTTCCAAAATCACGCCGGCTGTTTCGAGTTGAAATACTCGATTTATTCGCTTCGCCGGGTCTTTTGACTTCTATTCAAACACTCCGTTGTCTAAGCTTATCTTGCTACCGTATTTGCTCAGTAGATGCCTATCTCCGCTACCGTACCTGCACAGGTTGAGCACCTTGTCCCAGGGCACGGAGGTCTCGAACGACTCGCCGAGTACGCCAAAGTCCATCGCGAGATCCTGAATTATTGATTTTTGATTGTAGAAAATCGATTTCATTTCTCCCTTCTCTGAATGGGTTCTATTTATTATCCCTCTCCGAAATCAATCGATCGTGCCGTAAGATTCGGTATTTGGCGTACTATTGAAGCACATATGTTCCGTGCAGTTAACTGGAAAGAGAGCACCAGGACTGGCGAGACTCACTCTCAGATAGGCGATGGCGAACGTGAGACGGTAGCCGTAGCGGCCGTTCGTCTCACCTCCAACGATTCCCTGAAACAGGGAGAGATGTGAACTGGCACTCTTCGATTTGCACGCTCTTTCGCACTCTATGTACTCCGATAGAGCAGATTCATATAGTGATTAGCACAATTGATTGGTTTTCCTCTTCTCTACATACAATTTTATGTTTTGTACTCAGAACGGCCTATAAATCAAAATTTCACTGCCCACCAAGACTAAAGGACAGCAGTGAAACACAAGTGAACATATTTCTCGCCTTGTGTCTGCCTGCGATCTCGTACAGCGTCCTCTCCTGGAAGTCGACCTCGTCGGCGGCGCCTTCGAACACGCAGGTGACGGCGACCATCTCGTCAAGCTAATTAAGATAATTAGTTAGTTAAAAATGATCAATTAATGATCCATTCTTTGCGGTCACTCGTTTTCTATAGAGACGATTTCCACCCGTTAGATCAGTGTATGCCTCTTCGAAAGATTATAGAATCCCCAAATTTCATCGGATCGGGAATTTGGAATGTGCCGTTACCATGTTTCTGGTTACTGTGGCCCTACCGTACCTTGAATCCCTTCCACGAGGTGAGGTACATCTTGGACAGGGAGCCCTTGAACTTCTCCCAGACGCTCTGGTCGTCCAGCTTCATCGATTGGCCTGGAAGACGAGGTCGATCACGATGGTGATTGTGAGTTCCACAATCAACGTAAATTCGCGTGATTTCTGGTTGAAACCAATAGTAGAATTCTAGTCCAACAACAATTACGAGTAGCTCATCGTGTAGCCGTTTCTAGATTCAGTTGCATAATTGCATTGTGGCTGTCGAACCATGATGATGATCGCCAGACAGAGATAGAGAGTATGTTAAATGAAGAGAGCCCCTCCTCACCCATCACGAACTGCTGGTTGTCCACGAGACGCAACGAGGCGGGCTGGCATCTCTAAAAATTAGGTTAACAACTGATTTGTTTCTGCTTATCATCGACAAAAAAAATTGGCTTCTTCGCCAGTTAATCGTGTTGCTAGGATGCTATCTAATTCTCTGATCACTTGGCACGCAATCGTATTCGCGACGTGTATTCACAAGAAACCCTTTCTCGTTTTGTATCTTCTTCTCACTATCGAGGACATCGCGAGAATCGAAGAGAATCCCTCACCTTGGCGGCGACTTCTCTGAAGAAGCTCACTCCATGATCGAGGTCGGGGAAGACGAGCGAGCCGTACCGCTTGACCTCCGGGAGAGGGAAGATCTTGATCGTGACCTGCGGGAGGGATACCGTAATCCTGGGGCTAACGTACGCCTACCGTACCTCGGTGATCACGCCCATCGTTCCTTCGGAGCCGAGGATGACCTGGTGGAGGTCCGGGCCGCACGAGATGCGGGGAACCTGCGAGGGTACGGTATTGTCGGTACTGTATTGATCTGGGTTACTGTGGCCGGGATTACGGTACCTGACACTGCTTCTGGATGAGACCACGCGAGGTGACGAAATTGACGTGCACGAGCAGGTCCTCGATGTTACCGTACCTGGGGAGAGCAGGATAGTACGGTAAACGAGTACTGTAGTCTCTCTAAGCTCTCTGTATTATTTCGTTGCTCCCAATGATGGGTTAGATCACCAGTGGAATCTCTGTAGCAGCGCCAATTGATAGGCTCAGATGTGTGGGATAACTAATTGATATTGGTGGTGTAATTGAAAAAAAATCATAAAGCTATCAAGGTTACCGTAACCTCGGCTACCGTAACCTACTTGTTCTTCTTCATTCCACTCGCTCGTGTCGATACCCATCCTCCGAGGGTGGAGAACTCGATCGAGTCGGGCTCGTGGCCGCACGTGTAGCCCTCGTCGTTGAGAGCCTTCTCGAGAACGGCGCCCACGATTCCGGCCTGACAAGATACGGTAGTGATTATTAGGGTTGACGAAACGAAACGGATCTCGGAAATTCCGAAAAACTAAATCAATTATCTCCAGTTTTCCGGAAAAGAGAGTCGAACAAAGATGTTTCCGAAACATTTCCGAAAAACTCATTTTCCGACTCGCGAGTGGAGAGGGAGCGGTGTGCGAGAGAGTGGGGTGATTTCGAAGGCTAATGTTTCAAGCCAAGAATGTATAGTTGGAGCGCAGTCGAAAAGGACTCCGACGCTGTCGAATATAAAGAATTCTCGCTCGATAGTATAGAACAGCGAAACATAACCTCTTCTTAGTCTTCGAACACCGCTCTTTCCCCACTTTGAGTCGAAAAATGATCTTTTTAGATGAGTTTCAGAGTGGTTAATCTTTTCCGGAAAACAGACTCTTTTCGTCTCTCTTTTTTCGGAAATTCCGAATTCCGAACGGTCAACCCTAGTGATTATTGATTTCTCTCTCGGATTATCGATTTTTCTGGTGATTAGATAGTGTGAAATATAGGGTAGAGAGAATTAGTGAGTGGAGCTTTTTTGCAAAGAAAATGACGCGTAAATCGAAGTGGAATGCGCTTGAAGCACAATATGTAGCTGATGAAACACACGTCTCATTTCATCTGATTTTTGAAATCTTACTCGATTGTTCTTGGCGCCCATTATTTATCTCTATCGGGCCTTTCTGAATTATGCATTGATGATACCATGCGATCTCTGATCTTTTCTCTTCGTTCCAAACTATAATGTTCAATCGATCTGGCCTCGGCTACCGTAACCCGCACGCACCTCAGCTCTGCACAGTAGATTCGCGCGGTCGATCCAGACGATCTTGTCCATCAGCGCCATGTCCAACGAGCAGATGACGCGAGGCTCGTCTACAGTAGACTTGGTTAACCACCAGTTGCTATCACGTACTGATTTTATTGATCGCTACCGTATCAAGAAACTACAGTAACCTGCGGGGCACTCGACTCCATGTGAGACCGAAGTGCCTCCGCCGATCGGAATGATGACCACGTCGTGGGCGTTGGCGAGGTCGATGATCTGGAAGAATATTGATTGACAGTGGTTCGGTACTTATCCATTAGATACGGTATTTATCGATCGGTTACCGTACCCTAGAAACATCGTTCTCGCTCCTCGGCCACACGACCAGGTCGGGAACGCGCTTGAAGCTGCCGTAGCGCAGCATCATCATGTCGTGCATCTATGAATGGTCTGACTCTTTACACTATACATGAGCATGTTGTGATTTCTCATACGGTTGCCGAATACATTTATCTAGAACATTTTCAATACGTGAAATAGACTGGTTGAAACACATAAGTGATTGGCCTGTGTCATCCTCTTGCATTTAGTTTCATCGCAACTCCATCAGTTCTTGATAGTACTTCCGTATCCTACAATACTCACGGTCTGTCCGTGCGCTCGGACCAATCTGTGATCGGGCGCATTCGAGTAGGAGAGACCGGCGGCGCGCAAGGCGTCGATGAACGGCTGGTTGACGAGCGCCGTGGGAACCTGGGTGTTGAAATATTGCTTTTCTGATCTTTGTTATCGATCTTCTATTAATTCGTTTTCAACGAGTGATTGCGCGCATTGCATCGTTTAATCGCTAGAAGCATTGGCTTTGTGAACGTGGTGAAACATTGTTGAGTCTGGTTCGGAATGTGTGAAGCGCGGGTTGGACTTTCTCTGATTGATTGACACGGAACATGCGATTATCATTGGTCACAATTTTTCTGGTTTCATGTCGTTCGTGAAACCTAAGGTTTCGTGGCTCACCATCCTTGAAGGACTTTGGCCTCGTCAATCCCTATTGATAGGTGGAAGGGGGTTAGTGAGAAGGAGCTCGGCGTTTGACTCTCCGAATTCAGCATGATCTCTCATCTGACAGAAACTGTGAGATAGCACGCGAAATGGAGAGAGTCAGACGAGTGGATGGCAGCTCGATAGAGCGAAAGTGGACCTTATCAGCACGCTTGCGAGGAGTATCAGACTACAGGAAGGGGAAAAGAAGAGGAAAGGTCACACCATGATTAGTTTGAGATTGGTCTAATTTTAGGGGCCTATAAGAAATCTACGAACCATCCACAGGTGCCAGTTACAAGAATGTTGTAGCTTAAAGTTCACTGGTGGGCAAACTCATGATCTCGTGGAGATTGAGAGACTACTAAATAATCAATTAGTCGGGCAGATTTGCTGAGTTCAAAGATCAAAGATCAATCTTCACCTTGCAATCCGCTCTGTTCTGTCCGGGCACCTTCCAGTTGACATCTCCGCCCAGGTTCTTCTCGAGCCACGGTCGGATGTGGCTCATCGTAGAGCCGCAGATCTCGTATCTGAGGTGTGAGAGATGGTTGAACTTCCTGTTATTTCATCGATCCTAAGTGTATCTGCTACTTCAACATTTCTTTTTGAAGCAAGATAGTGACAAGTCATATTGTAACGCTGCAAGAGCAGGTGGAACTGTGGGTGAGTGCTGATTTGATGATTTTCTCTGTAGAAATGAAACGTTCGCCGAATTGATTTCTAGAGATCTCATGTGACATAAAGTGACAGTGAAACCCAGAGCCAGAACGATTTGAAAATTGAGAAATTACTTGTCGCCGGCGAACTTGACATTGTTGTTTTTGGTGAGCTCGAAGTAGGAGTCTTTGTAGCCCCAGCCGTTCCACTTGAGCTTGTTGTCCCTGCATTATCGATTGGTAGGTCACCGGGTTACGGTATGCTCTTATATCGATTTTTGGCGAGGTTACAGTAAGCTCAGGTTACGGTACCTGTAAGAGGTGGGCACGTTGTGCTGCTGTATGGGGTTAGCCATCCTGCGCCGTGGGTCCTGAAGCGAAATGGTTACGGTGGCGCGCGAAAAATCGATTGATTCAACGAAAATCAGGACAATTTCTAGAGCGGGGATTTCTAGAGCGATCTGCCACTATTCCGCATCGATGTGTCTTGATAAGGGACAGAGGGTGTCTATCAAATCATGGCAGTGCTCTCTCGTTTCCGCGTGCTATCTCGCCATGCTTTGGCTGTCTGCGCTCTCTCAGGACTACACGCTCTCTCATGCAGGTCGTATCGGACCATTTTTTTGCTCATACTAGCGTGTGGTCAGTGTTTTATCACGGCGCCAAGTCGAATTATTCGATCTTCACGTTTGACTAGCAGCTCAATGCTTGTAAGAACATACTAGCACCCATTAGTTAGAGCGAGAGAACACGTGAAGTGGAGAGACTCATTTTTCATTCCTTGTCCGAGTCTATTTTGAGTCTCCTCTTCCTTCCATTCCTAATTGGCATCTCTCTATGCATCCTCTTCTTTGAATCGCGTGTATTCCGCCTTTGCTCATCCTTGCTTACCCTCTCTGTATTTTGCGCGCTCTCTAACCGTTAAATGTTGTGGGAGAGTGTGCAGTATGGAGATACTAGTTCTTGAAAAGCATTCCCTGCCTCTTCAGAACCGATTCTGCTTTGTTCCGTTCGTTTTCGCGTTCGTATTCTATATCCGTGCTTTCTATTTCCCGGTTGTCTTTTCGCTTTTTTTTCTTTTTTTATCCGGTTCTCGCTCATTACCAGGCTATCAACGCAAGTGATTACAGGGCAGCTCAGACGGGTGAATCGTCGATCGAAGGCGGAGGAGTACGGTAGCCGAGGCTGGACATCGATCGATCAACCGTCGGGCCGCGACGCGATGCGCTACGAGAACATCCTCACGCCGCGGGTGAGTGTTTTATTAATTTATGGATCGATTATTGATTTTTGGGTGAGATTACGGTATTCTGTGTTGGTTTTCGAAAATCGTGGTGGAAAGCTGCTTGTTGACGCAAAGAAGGCTGGAGAGTAGCGCCTACCTCTTAGCGGAGGCTAGGCAGCAGAGTAAATTAGGCGAGACAGGGTAGTGCTGGCTTGCTTTTTGTCCGGGCTCTCTTCATATCCCATGATCTCTCGAAGGGCTGACGGAGCGAGGGAGTGTGAGGGAATTGAAGGCAGAAGCCGAGCACTAACTGCAAGGAGACGGTCTCTAGGGAGAGCAGGAGTAGGGTAGGTAGGGAGACAAAGGAGGTCTTTATCTGGCTCGTTAGCTATCGCGCTTGCAGTCTTTCCCTTTCGATTTTGCTTTCTATTGAAGCTTGGTAGGTTTGCCATCGAAAGAAAAAAATCGAGAATTATGCCTAGTTTCATCGTGAGGATTATTATTAATATTTGTTGCTCGTGACGCCGATTTCAGAGGGGACAATATTATTTTAAAATGCGTTGTTGAGGAGCAACTGCTTTTCGATTATTCTCTGCAGGTTTCTTGAGATTTTAGTGACGCCAGAACGACGCAGCTACGAGTGTTTTCCCTAATCTGCTATAGATTGGAGAACAAGATAGCAGGCGAGAAGACTGTTATGACGAGTGTCGTCAGATGGGTTTACAGCGATAGTCTTGTGGTGGGAGAGGGAGAGAATATAGATAGACAATATTTTAAATGCGTAATGGAGAAGCAGCTTCTCTTCGATTATTCTCTGCAGAGTTCCTATGATTTTAATATCACTGTGATACCGAAAATTTCGGCTAGGTCGATTGTTGGCCGTAATGGCGCAGCTGCGAGTTGTTTTTCTCGTCCAATATGGGACCGCGATAGCAAGACTGTTATGACTCCAGAGGAGGAAAAAGATTGTGATGAGCAAATATAGTTTTTTTGTCGGCAGCCACCGATTCTGCATCGTTCTCAACAGTGCCCTAGGGTTATTTATGACGCCGTGAAACCGAGACTCGTTCCAGTATTCATCCTTGTTATGAATAGATCCAGCTGCAGTAGGCGAGAGGACTGTTATAACGAGATGCGCTGACAACGATGGTCTCCCAGTGGGGAAGAGAGAGATATAAGGAGTGGTGATAGACAATGTTATTCAAATATGAGTTGTTGAGGAGCAACTGCTTTTCGATTATACTCTCCAGTGTTCCTAACAAGGTTTTAATGAAATTGTAAGGTTTTAATGACGCTTTGAAACCGAAATAAGCTTGAGTCGTTTATGTTCGGAACGGAGCATCTTCGAGTGTTTTCCCCAACCTAGCTATAGATATGAGACCAAGATAGCAGGACTGTTATGACGAGATGCGCTGACAGCGATAGTCTTCCAGTGGGAAAAAAAGCTTCCAGACAAAATGGAAGGCGAGAGAGCGGGGAAAATGGAAAGGGTGCTAGATGATGTGGTGGTCATCCAGCTGGAAAAGGGCTGCGAGAGAGGGAGAAGAGGGCGAGAAGGGAGAGAGGAAGAGGCTACTCTCGCCCCCAGAGAGAGGAGATGTAGTGAGTGATGCATCTTGGTCGTGGTTAGCTAATGAGCTATGCGCTCCAACACTCGCAGTAAGGCATTGGTCTCTCCATTCCACACATTCTGTCTCGGCTCTGACGGGTGATAGAGCATGAAAGAAGGAGCGAGCGTTGAGAGAGCCTGGAAATAGTAGCGCGTATGCATTGTGGTCGTTTGTTTCGCGATATTGCTCGTTTACGCGTTAGCGCGAATTGCGAAATGAAGCGGGCACACTTGTGTTTCATGGTGGTGTTGTCAAGAAGGGCTGTGCTCTTGTTATAACAATTTTGTTTTTGTTTGTCGGCGATAATAAAAATTTTCAAGTACTCAGGGATTTCAAGTTGTCAGGCAATGCATCCATTTTTAAAAGAACGATTTAGTATGCAGCCTTGATCTGCATTTGCCCATATTACTCCCGAGAGCTGTCATTGAGGTCTGCCTATCTCTCAATTCCACCTGCTGTTTCGCTATTGCTTGCTGCAGCTGCTTTTATCTCATTCTCGCTCGCCACCCAATTGCGAAATGTCGTTCCTTTTACGACCGAATGTGGTGCTGTGCGTCCCGTTTCCCAGAGATTTATGGAAACAGGCGAGGCTTAGGTTTCTGCGGCGATTCTTGAGGCCTGGGAGAGGGCTTAGGCCCTTCGAGAGAAGGGACTCGAGAGAGGGAAATGGAGAAAAAGAGAGCGACGAGAAGAAAAGAAACTCGCGCAATGTCTTTTCTCCGGTGTGCTCCTTTTTTTTCGCGTCTCTCTACTTATCCTCCTTTTTTGTGGCCTATTCTCGCGTGTTTTCATCGATCTGGGCGCTCATTGGATATTCGAGGTAGTCTTGGGGCATGTTTACCTCTATTTTCAACCCTCGAGGTCCTTCGGGCGCGTGATTCTATTAGGGTTTTGGCGAAAAGCCATGACGTGTGTGCGTGGAAAGTGCGATGTTTCAGGAGAGAAATGGCTGAATTTAGGAAAGTTCTCCCTCTTTTTTTTCGGTTTCTTCTGCCTCATTTGTCCAGATTGCGCCGACAGTAATTGCGTGTTGTTGTAGGGGAAGCGCTGTTAGAGGCAGAGTCTGTGTTCTAGCTTTCTTTCTTTCGAGAACTAGGAAAATCGACGAAGTTTTGCGACTTGCGCGATTTGGGTTTCACCGGAGTCTTATGTGTTTGACTGCGCGGCCTTGCCTCGATGATCTCAGCGTAGTGGATGTAAAAAATTTTTTGTCAGATTCAGATAGAACAATCATTATGGTCTAGGGACGTTCTGGTTGCGTTGGGCGCCCTTAGGATCGTCAGACCTCGTCGTTTTGATCACGTGTGGAGCCAGAATGGAAAAATATATCCACCCAGTTTCTAATATTATTGGATCATGAGAGGCATATCCCTACATGTTTCGATGAGTTTATTAACGAATCATTCTTCTCTTTACCCAATATGTACGCAGTTTCTGGAGTTGCTATTTCCTGCCATAGCCCTCCGCCTTTCGCATTCTGTCTTACTCTGCCCAGCGAGAGCACCAGTATAGAAAGCTGCCGAGTAAGAGTAACCCAATAAGGTGGCGGGAGCCGCACACTCGCTTGCCTCCGGGCATGCGCAAGCTCTCCAATTTATTGCCAATCCCTGCTTGCCCGTCGAATTTTATTTATCCAGAATAGACACACCTTGCGAAGATGAGTTTCACAAGATCCGCATTGGACTGACAGCCTTGTAAGTACTGATTTGTTATTGACGCGCTAAGTAACTATTATTAGTTGTTTCCCGTTCTTCTACTGCTACCGATGTAAGGTATTCATATCGCAGTCACACAATCTGTTTGTGCTCCGATGCCTTTACATTCGCTCTAGCCCGGCGTGATTAACGAGCGCACTTTGTTTTCGGGCGAATGATTGCTCCGAACCTGGTAGTTTCTTGCCACACTTCTTCCTGAAAAAGTCTATCCAATTCGTTTGTTCGATCGGTCTCTCTTCCTCGTTTCATAACTAAAATATTGACTACCCGTTAGATCGCTGCCTCTGTTTCTTATCAAACCGTCGTCGCGGTGCTCGATTTATTGTCGGTTCACAGACTCACATACGCATTTCCATTAGAACCATCAAGGTGGCTTTGCGGCGGCATGTCACTGGGGCGTCGCGCGTCGCGGACGCGGCCGTACGGCGCGTTGCTGGCAGCGGACGCACCGCCTCCGCCTCTGAGCGGCGCTCCGCCCGCGTACACGGAGGACGTGCGCGTGGCGGGCGCGCTGCTCGCGGACAAGCTGCTCACGCTGTATGAGGGCGTGATGGGCGACGAGAAAGTGTTCACGGACGGGAGGACGGTGGCCGTTGTGAGTGAATGAGTGGAACGAAAAATTTGACGAGCTGATTGTTTTGTTTGTCCAAACGCATTCTCGGTTCTAATCGAAATCTTCCGAATCCAAGCGCTAATATGGTGAAGGTAAAGCAGGAATCAGTGGTTGTGAGAAAATGTTCTACAAGGAAATGAATAGGAAAACTGAGTGTGGGTCTTGCAGGGAACAATAAGGATTACGGTAGTCTTTTCGATCGATTGCCAAATAATCAATCAATAATCCCTCTCTGCAGGTGGACAAGGTGCAGCTGGTGGACGGGCGGGGCGCGGACGCGAACATCGTCGGTGAGAGACCTGATTGATTACGGTAGTTTGAGATTATCGATTGATTGTAAGGGTGGTATTGAGTTGTGAGAATATCAACGGTTAGTGACTGACAAAGGTCACCAGGGCTGGCGGCGACCGAGGAGTAGTGTTGGCGGGACCGCGCCAACCATGACCCGGGGTTCATGGAAAAAAGGATTAGTGTTGGCGGGACCGCGCCACCCATGAACCCCGGGTCATGGTTCGAAATGGGTTCTGGGTGGATCAATAGTACCGTATACCAAAGCGTGTCACAGTAATCAGGCATGTTACAGTAACCCGAAATACCGTATCCCGGTTATCGCGAACTGACTTTTTTTCAAAGTGTGAGATATAAATTTGATCTTTGGTCGGTTGTCTCTACCGTACCCGGACTTGCTATCGTAACCCGGAATACCGTAATCCGGGAATCGCAAACTGACTTTTTTTACAAAATGTGTCTTAAAAATCAGTTCTTTGTTCGATCATGGGCTACTGCTCAAGTATAATTTTTTTTGTATATTTTACAACCCGAAATCGTGGCCGAGTGGCTAAGGCGTCGGTCTTGGAATACGAAGGTCTGTGGTTCGATGCCCGACGGTGCCCAAACCCTTTGCCTTGCTTCGAGAATTGCATGGAAGATACTTCAGAGGGTACTGTATGCATATACCGTAACCCAGGTGCGGTGGGTCAACTTCGGTTCGGTGGGACACACTTCTGAGTTAACGTCTAAAAAGCTTAGTTAATGCACAATAACCACTATATGAGTTCGATATAGGCAGCCTTGAGCTCTGAATCGCGTGTTTTCGCCAAAAGTCAGAAGTGTGTCCCACCGAACCGAAGTTGACCCACCGAACCTGGGTTACGGTATGTGCATACAGTACCCTCTGAAGTATCTTCCATGCAATTCTCGAAGCAAGGCAAAGGGTTTGGGCACCGTCGGGCATCGAACCACCGACCTTCGTATTCCAAGACCGACGCCTTAGCCACTCGGATACGATTTTGGGTTGTAAAATATACAATTAAATTTTACTCGAGGAGTAACCCATGATCGAACAAAGAACCGATTTTTAAAACACATTTAGTATAAAAAGTCAGTTCGCGATTCCCGGATCACGGTATCTCGGGTTACGGTAGCATGTCCGGGTACTGTAGAGACAACCGACCAACGATCAAATTTATATTTCACACTTTGAAAAAAAAGTCAGTTCGCGATTCCCAGATTACGATATTTCGGATTACTGTAACACGCCTGGTTACAGTAACACACTTTGGTATACGGTACTATTTATTGATTTTTTATGAACCCCCTTGGCGGGACCGCGCCACCCATGAACCCCGGGTCATGGGGGTCGCCGGCGGCGTGGTGACCTATGGTGACTGATCCTATCTCGAAATTGTCATGTAGCTTGTGGTTGTTGGATTTAGCTTGGAGAAGTGGACAAGATTGATAAGAAGCGTTGCCTTGGGGGAAAATAGAATAGCTGAAACAGTGTCAATACAGGGAGAGTTTAAAAAATTTGTTTGGGATTCCATTGCATTCGTTCACTTTGCTGCTATTGAATGAGTATTAGCTGTCTGGCATGTAGTGTATTGATTAAACTATAATTCTATCGGCACTTTCTTGTTTTTTGGCCCCACCTATTCCTACAGAGTATTCTCTCCCTACCCAAAAAACAGGAAAGTTCCATTCTATCTTTTGACTATTGTAAAGTATATTTTTATTTTTTAATATTTTAATTTTTCAGGCACGATCCACCTGACGACGTCGCACCTCATCTTCAAGGGCGAGAGCGAGCCGAAGGAGATTTGGGTACGGTAGATTATTGATTATTGGGGTGTTGTGGGTTACGTTGGATCGTAGATTAGTAGCGCTTAGTACGGCAGTTTCCAATAAAGAAGATGTTTTGCTTGTTTTTTTAATAGGAAAATAGCTACGGATTGTATCACTCATTCTCACTGCCATACGTATGGACTGTGAAACATAAATGAATGGACATTCTCTTGTCTTCAAGGGAAAGAGCGGGCCGAAGGAGGTATGGGTACGGTGGATTATTGATTATTGTGATGTAGATTCGAAGGTCGTTAGTGGGGCATAGAGTTCTCAAATTGGAAGCATGATGGTGCTGTGGCGTTCTTCTAGCAATGGACGCAAAATCGTGTATACCATTCTCACTGGCTTACGTATGGAGTGTGAAACATTGATAAATTGGAATTTTTGGATTGAAAACGGCACGCGAAACGAAATCAAAAAAAAACTGAAGTGTCGATGCAATTGACACCTTTAAACCCTTTCTCTTCCAGGTGGCCAACAACTTGATCCACTCGATAGATCTCTTTTCTGATTATTTCTAGTTTCTCTGGGAATTCCCGGAATAGGATGCATATTTGGAGAGGTTTTCACCGCTTTTTCACTGTTTTTCAGGTAGCCAACAACCTGATCCACTCGGTGGAGCGCGGCCCTCTGTCCGTGGCCGGCTGCCCGCTCACGATCAAGTGCAAGCACTTCCAGGTGAGAGACGGGTGGGGGGTACGGTAGCAATTGATTGATTACTGCATTACAAAGACTATGGTTTCGTTAGACTGGCAGATATTAGATATCAATTAGACGCTAGATGGAATTCCATTGCACTTTCCGCCACTACTTGATTGACGTAGTAGACCTGAAACCGCGATGGGCAACATTCGAAAAGAATGATGGCGGGTTGAGGAACCCCTCTTTCTTCTATCGTCACTCCCAATCTCCCGCCTTGTGTGAGGGGGAAGGGTCCTAATCGTGCTATCAGCGACAAAATGTCTCGACGGTGGTCAATAAACAATGTTCGCAGGTGCTCCACCTACTGATCCGCCGTGACAAGGAGTGCGGCGACCTGTTCGAGAGTATTAAGAGGTGAGTCTTGTTGTTGTTATTGTTAGTATTGTTGTTGTTGATGTTTTTTTTCTCTATCTAGCTCCTATAGTAGAACCGATTAGCACAGTGAGATGGTATGTATTTTTTTCGCTCGAAAGGATAACGGAATTGGCTGTGCTAGGGCTAGCACCTAACAAAGCGCTCGTGAAACCGAAACACTATTTGCTTTTTTTTTCCAAAACGACTTCCGACCAACACTTTCTATTGTGATGGTTCTGTCTGTGGAACGCAAGTCAACCAGACGGAATTGCGTCATGAAAAAGTTCCACAATCAGTAAACCGAAATGAAGCAACTTTCTGACCAAATCAATCAGACGGATTTGCGCCATCAGAAATAATCTTGATCTCAAAGTGTGCAATTCCAGGTGCTCGCAGCCGCTCAACATCGAGGAGCTGCTCGCGTTCGACCACAGGGACGGAGGGGAGGATGCGAAGGTGGGCGGAGTTTATGATTGATTGGAAAATATAGTGTGTTCTTGTCTTTTCTTGAAATCTCTATGTTCAGTTTGTGTTTCACAGAGCTTTCATAATTTCGAAGTTGTGAGCTCAAATGATCGTCGAGAAGTTCACGTACTAAAAGTTGAATTAATCCATTTCTCAATTTTTTAATGTTGATAAATCAATAACCCTGATTACCGTATCCCCTCCTTGCAGGGCTGGTCGCGTCTCGAGTGGACGATGGAGTTCACGCGGCAGGGCGTCGATGACGGATGGGTGGAGAGCGACGTGAACCGGGATTACGCGGTCAGTTCGCGATTCGATGGGGGTACGGTAGGGGGGAGTACTGTAGGAGTCGATTTATTGATGGTTTTGCAAATAACTGTGCTGGTTGATAGGCCGGTCATTGTTCTGTTGCATCTGATGTCTCAAGAGTACTTCAATAATGTTTGCAAGGCTCGTCCTTCAATGGTTGTAGCTATCTGTATAATTTTAAAAAAAACGAATTTTAAATTGTCGAATAAATTAGTATACTTGGTTTTGGTTACGGTAGCCTGATTACCAACTTATCGATTTCGCAGGTCTGCGACACGTACCCGGAGCGACTGTGGGTGCCTGCAGCGGCCTCCAAGCAGGTCCTGCTGGGATCGGCAGCGTTCAGGTACGGTAGTCGAGTATCGATTGATGGTTGGATACGGTAGCTGAAATTGATCGATAACCTGATGCAGATCGAAGGGCCGACTGCCCGCGCTGACCTACCACCACCGGCTGTCCAAGGCGAGCTTGTGCAGGTATGGTGGATTATTGATTCGCTCATAGTGTAGTTCAGCAGTTCAGCGGTGATAGTCTTGTGTTTCATTCGCGCCATGAAAGTAGCAACGGTGGAGAAAGTTTGATGTCAGCGTGTGAAAAGGAATAAAAAAAATCAATCTTTGATCAAAAGTCGTTTGTCTCTAATCCGTTCTTCCAGATGCGCGCAGCCCCTCTCCGGCTTCTCCGCACGTTGTCTCGAGGTGAGCGGGTCGTGATCTTTGTTCTATGGCATTCCCTTTACAGTCAATCCTTAAAATATCATTTGGATATCGAACAATAAAAAAAAAACTATCAATTACGTGCGACTAACTATCATGTTTCACTTTGCTCACAAAGGAATGGTCCGATTTGGGATTTGGGATACATGCTCTGAAACGTTTCTATTTTGAATGGTCGATCCTTGACCTCTCCAAATCCAGGACGAGCGCCTCATGGAGCTGATCGCGAAGACGAACGAGGGCGGAGAGCAGCTGCTGTTGGTGGATACGCGACCCATGGTGAGTACGACGTTTACTAAACGTCGCCGTGCACTATGCACCGCCTTCACCACGCAGGACACCAAGGCAGTGCTGATAGTTTGTGAAGGAGATGATCGAAATCAAAAAAATTTCGGTGGGGTGGTCTGGATTTCACAGTTGATATAAGTACGCAGGATTGCCAGTAACTGCGAGGGATGTGAGGGATAAAAGAACAAACGAATGCTATTGATTTCGATGCATACAGGCATAGGTATCCAGGACTGGCGGCGAGTGACCTTTTGCGCACTGCCCAACCTAAAATTAGGTTGGGCAGTGCGCAAAAAGATCGTTGAGCTGGCGGTTTGGACACCTGTGCATACAGGCATCCCATCGTGAGAATGACCAAATTGATGGTGGTCCCTATTGGCAGTTCAGCTATTACCAGATATTCGGTTATAGAACTATTTGTGATATCTGCACCTAGTTGACAATAATCCCGAAAAGTGGCTAGCCACCGTTCACATTATCGCATAAGTTGTTTGAGTTTCACAGTTGCTAGAAGAGCAGAAGGTGAGACGAACTAATAATCATTTGCACTCAGATGTATGAAACCAACTATTTATTTGTTTATTCGACCCGCCTGTGGGGTGTGTGTGGTACACACACAAACTAGCCGACGTCTCCCAAAACTCGCCTGTCATATTTTTCATTGCAGGTGAACGCGATGGTGAACAAGGTGCAGGGCAAGGGCTTCGAGGACGAGCGCAACTACTCGGGCATGCGATTCCAGGTGAGAGACAGGCTGGGGTACGGTAGCAGGGGTTATTGATTAGAGAAGGCGGTTCCAGGTGAGAGACAGGCTGGGGTACGGTAGCAGGGATTATTGATTAGAGAAGGCGGTTCCAGGTGAGATACAGGCTGGGGTACGGTAGTGAGCAGGGAGTATTGATTAGAGAAGGCGGTTCCAGGTGAGAGACAGGCTGGGGTACGGTAGTTGAGCGGGGATTATTGATTAGAGAAGGCGATTCCAGGTGAGAAACAGGCTGGGGTACGGTAGTTGAGCGGAGATTATTGATTAGAGAAGGCGATTCCAGGTGAGAGACAGGCTGGGGTACGGTAGCAGGGGTTATTGATTAATGAAGGGGATTCCTGAACAGGGTTCACAAGCGATTGTTGAGCTAATTATGAGAAGATTAGAATAAGGCGGTTCTTGGTTAGGACGGTTTCACCGTGCACACAAGTGTGATGTGAATACTTTCATTTCATTGGGAGATTCTGATTTTCAAGCCAGGCGTTCACGGGTTGCAGCGGTTTCTCAAAACATGGAAAGAATAGGATGGGCAATAGGATACCGACTGAGTTGGTAATAAACAAACCAAAATATTTGTATTCAAATAATATCGATCGCGTTTCCAGTTTTTCGACATCGAGAACATCCACGTGATGAGGACGAGTCAGGCGAAGCTGGTCGAGGGTGAGTGTTGTTGTTGCTGTTGTTGTTATTGTTGTTGTTGTTGTTGTTGTTGTTGTTGTTTTCGTTCATATTCAAGATAGTGGATTTGACATGATGATTCGGTGCTTTGGAAAGAGTTGAACTCGAAGAGGACTGGTTCAAGCATGTTCTGGCTCGGTTTTGATCTGAATAAAACAACGCAAATAGCACATTGAAATACGAACACTAGCGAAATGGATGCTTCATGATTGCGTTATTAGATCGTGGGCAATCACTTCTCAATATCGTAACGTCCGGTTGTGCAAAAAAAAAATTAAGCATGCATCCTGTAGACATACTGATTTTCTCTTTACCCGCAGACGCACCTTTTCTTTCACTATCAGCGTTGTCGGTTCATGCATTTCAATAAAATGTGCACGTTCTACAAACCACTTCACGAAATCAGCCTGACCACGCGTTGCGAGGCAGTGCAGTCGCATGATAATTTGCTAATTAGTAAGCTAATTAATACACTAATTAATGTTATTTCCAGCCCAATCGCGCGCCCGCTCCACGACCGACTATCTGCGCGGCCTCGAGGCGTCCGGCTGGCTGAAGCACCTGAGGGCGATCATGGAGTGCGCCCACTATATTGCCAGCGCGATCAAGAATGGTTAGTTTGCGTTTTATAGGGGTACGGTAGCAAGGAATAGAGGGTACGATAGTGTGGGACTGAGGGTACGTTAGGCTGAAGCACCTGAGGACAATCATGGAGTGCGCTCACTATATCGCAAGCGCGATCAAGAATGGTTAGTTTGCGATTGGTGAGGTACGGTGGTTCTTGGTGCTAAAGATACGGTAGTTAGGAATAACGGCTAGTTTGTGATAGAAGGGGAATACTGGGACGCATTATCGTGGGATTCCAGGGTGTTGACTTCGGAAATGATGTTACGAGTGTGCTGGTTGGGTTCGTGTTTGTGAAATGATTCTTGATCGAATTCTATCTATATCTACGCTGTGCGTCCATTATGCATTTTGAAATACGATAGTCAGAGTCCCGTCAAAATTCTCCTCAATACTTAGGTGAATTGATCGTTACCGCATCTTACCGTA
>LS514501.1:1438058-1466964 GCA_900490845.1 Pristionchus japonicus
ACTCAGCTACCGTATTCCTTGTCCACTCGCGATATCGATCGATAAGTTACCGTAACCCTTGCCTGATTCAGGCACCTCGTGCGTCGTGCACTGCTCGGACGGCTGGGACCGGACGTCGCAGACGGTGGCGCTGGCGCAGCTCCTGCTCGACCCCTTCTATAGGACCATTCATGGATTCGAGGTACTGTGGAGGTGGGGGTATGTTATAGGAATCGATCGAAAACTGTGAACACGGTAGGGGGAAGTGCGGTATTCACATTAATAAAAGATGAGGTAATGTCCGGTAGAGAAGTAGCTGCTGCTCGACCCATTCTATAGGACCATTCATGGATTCGAGGTACGGTAGATGATTACGGTAGTCAATCGATAAGTGGGGATTAGATTAGAGAGGTTACGGTAGTGCATAACTATGGTAGAGTGATGCTCGACAACTTCTATAGGACTATCCAGGGATTCGAGGTACTTTCGGGGGGGGGGGGGTACGGTATAGGAATCGATCGATAACTCAGGGGCTGAGAAGTTGTCTGTCGCAGTTGATTTTTCAATGATTGTTAGTTTAGAATAGCCAACAGTACAGAAATTAGTTGCCGCAATGCGGCTCCGATGTTAGAGACGTCATGAAACTTATAGCTCGCGTCCGAATACTTTGAGTTTCCATTATTTATTTTATTTTCGGAGATTTGGTACACCCGGTAACTGGTGAAGCAGCTACCCTATTCGCTCGTTTCGATTGAGTCTTGAGCAATGTTTGCTTGATGTATTTGCAATTTGAATAAAGTTGAACTACAGCGCTTTTCTGAACTATGGTTTCTGTTTAAAATGTGTTCTGATCTTCAAACCCAAAAAGTGTTTGGTAGCGTTCGGGCACAATTCATATTTTCCAAATGTGCACTTTTGTGCCGCAGTGGGTTACGGTTGCATTCGAACTATTCGAACTATTTGCATTGCGTTTTTCAGTACACTTACCAAACTTTCCTTACAAATAAAAAAAAGTTTTACAGATCCCAATCGAAAAGGACTGTTTGAAAAAATGACTGCACACTAGATTAATTCTACAATGACCGCGGGTTTTCGGGCGCATGCTCTGCTTTTAAAATGAAGGCGATGGGACGATCGATGGGCGAAAAGTTCGTGTCTCTAAAATCAATAACTGTACAGATCCTGATCGAGAAGGACTGTCTGGCGTTTGCAATTGATAGTTTCCAAAGCCAAAGCCGTGTTTTAAATTTCCCCGCGCATTTCAGGGCGCACGGTTTTAATGTAGAATCTGCGTATTAGGATGATCGATGAATTTGTCTTGCTCTCTCCCTAAAATAATCAATCCATTCTCAGATCCTGATCGAGGCTGGCGTTCGGGCACATGCTTGAAACCCAAAATTGGTTCAAATATTATATATATTTATGAGTGTGTAGCGAGTTTCCGGCCACATGACTCTCATTTGTTTTATGCGCATTGAAATATTCAATTAAATCTCTGTTTGGGGTTCCAAAAATCAATAAATTAGTTAGATACTTCAGATCCTGATCGAGAAGGACTGGCTGGCGTTCGGGCACAATTCGTAGTTTCCAAAACTGTACTTCAGTGCCGCTGCAAGTTTACGGTTGCACGCAATCTATTCGAACTATGCGCATTGCGTTTTGCAGTGCACTTACCAAACTTTCTTTACAAATAAAAAATCTTACAGATCCTGATCGAGAAGGAATGTTTGGCAAAAATCTGTACACTAAAAAAGACAATTTCTACAATGATAGCGAGTTTTCGAGCGCGTACTTTCCTTTTAAAATGAAGGCAATGGGACGAGCGATGGGCGAAAAGTTCGTATCCCTAAATCAATAATTTCACAGATCCTGATCGAGAAGGACTGGCTGGCGTTCGGGCACAAGTTCGACGACCGCTGCGCGCACACTGCCGCGCAGAATGAGGAGGCGGCCAAGGAAGTATCGCCGGTGTTCAGCCAGTGGCTGGATACGGTCTGGCAGGTACGGTAGTATCGATTGATTTTGTAAATGAAGCTGGGGGTACGATAGCGTATGGTTGTATTGATTGAATAGTGGTCAAAGAAGGCGCCGGTGTTCAGCCAGTGGCTGGATACGGTCTGTCAGGTACGGTTCAATCAGTGACAGATTTGACGAAATTGTGTTTCGTGTGCCGACTATAAGGTGGAGCAATTTGGAAAGAACGATGGATCGGGACACTCTTGTCATCTGAAATACCACTTTCCGGTCCTGTTTTATCTTTCTGATCTGCCCATACTGCAGGTGCACCGGCAGTACCCGCGCGCATTCCAGTTGCTACTTGCAATTAGTCTTTAAAATGCGAGTAATGTAATGGGTTTTGTAATACATCACATCCATTGTTGCAGTATCAAATGGCTTGCTAGGCAATCGATTTACGCTTCAGCTCCACAATGAGAATCTATTGCAGGTCCATCGGCAGTACCCGCGCGCATTCCAGTTCAACGCGCGCTTTCTCGTGCACATGCACGAGTACGTGTACGCCTGCCAGCACGGCACGTTCCTGGGCAACTGCGAGAAGGATCGGAAGGTACGGTAGTAAGGGGGTTACGGTAATCTTGATTGCGTACCGTAGGGTGAGAGGCTACTGTACGGGAGTAGAGATGGTACTTGATAGCCGAGGAACGTAGCTGGCACGTTTGGAGGGGTTCTGTAGCATTGCTGCGGAAAGGATTATCCGGGGGAGCTTTTTGTGGAATTATGAAATGGACAGTCTTGTTTGAGTTTCACCATGTCCACATAATGTCCCGCGCACTATTGGGAACGATCCTCCGCAACCTCTGGTTGGAAAAAATCCACAATCGCATCGATAATATGTTGGAATAAGAAAGAAAGTGCGTAAGGTGCGGTAGGAGGGGTTCTGTAGTATTTATTGGATTCGGAAAGGACTAGTCGAGGGATCTTTTTGGGACACTCTCGTTTGAGTTTCACCATACCCACATATTGTTCTGCACACTCTTGGGATCGATTCTCCGCAAGTTCGTGTTGGAAAAAAATCACAATCATTATTTTAGAATAAGGACGGAAGGAAAATTAAGGATCTTTACGATTATTAATGAACTTATTATATTACGATCGATATTCGAAAATCAATAATCCTGCAGGACCTGGCGGTCGCTCGCCGCACGAAATCGCTGTGGACGCACTTCGACGCGCGCGCCGAGGACTACACCAATCCGTTCTACGAGGTACGGTAGATACAGTATCCAGGTTACGGTAGCGCCTTCTGGGGTTACGGTAGTTCATTCGAGGGTATTGTTTGTTGACCTTCACACACGTGTACGCATTAACAAAATTCTATTCTGCTGTGGCTATAGCAACCAGTTGAAAGAGGAGTGTGACGTGGAAAATGGGTCAGAATTTTGGGCCGACATGTTTCTGAAAGCAGAACCGAGGTAACATTAGTGCTTCCCGAACCACTCCTGCTTATGGTGGACCGCTGAAACAGGCGTGTGTCATGGGAGGCAAAAACTAGCGCTCGAACTAGCGCTTTTACATTCCTTTCTTTCGTAGCACAACGATATTATTATCAGATATCGATTGAAGGATAATCTTTGATCTCTGATCTCTTCCAGCCCACCCTCTACACGGACTTGCTCGGACTGTCGACGCGCGCCGCGAATATTGAAGTGTTCGCGCAGCTTTACTCGCGATGGGAAGACGGGATCCTGCCGAGGTACGGTAGTTTGATAGTACGGTATCGATCAGAGTACGGTAGAAAGATCACGGTAGTTACCGCAGGTCAGAAAGCACAGTATAGGTAGTTCGGGACGGCGATATTCCCATTCGATCAGATTTGTCAGTCTTGAGAGACTAGGGGAAGTGATGTTACGGAAGTGAGAGATATTTTATAAGAGGCTAGAATTTCAATACTGGTTCGAGTAATCGTATGGAAAAAATATTGCCAATCCTAGCAAATATTTCGATACAGTTATTCGGTTTCGAACCGGCTAGGATTAGCGATGTTTCATTATTGATGAATATGCTTTAGTGAAAGCACTTTTCCGATTCCGTAGTGATTTGGTGGTGCTCAAAAAACAATCACAGCTTGGGATATAATGTCATAGCCACCTAACGTCACCCAATCAATTAATAATCCGCCTACCGTAACCCTCAGGGAGTCGCTGGAGGACACGATGGCGCAGTCGCTCGACCACATCGCCGTGCTGCAGACGACGATCGCGGCCATGGAGGCGAGGGTGGCGGAGTTGAGGGAGATGGTAAGGGTAATCGATAATCTAGGGATACTGTAGATGATTAGGACACGGCACTGTATTGGGAGAAGTGTTGTAGAGAAGGGTGATGAGCGAGATGGTACGGTAATTATTGATTAGGGTAGGGTTATGGTAGAGTACGGTACTGGATTGATTGATAGGGTACTGTAGAGCCGTGGGATGGAGGCGAGAGTGGCGGAGTTGAGGGAGATGGTGAGGATACGGTAGTTATTGATTACGGTAGATGGAGACGAGTGTGGCCGAGCTGCGGGAGATGGTAAGGCTCGATAATCCAGGGTTACTGTAGATGGACATGATAATGTATTGAATTGGAGATGTACAGTAGAGATGAGTGATAGATGATAGGCGATGGAGTCGAGGATGGCGAAGTTGAGGGAGTTGGTGAGTGGATACGGTAGCTGCTGATTATGGTAAAAATTGGGATAATTATTTGACCCTTCAAGCTACTTCAATCGCACAATGCGGAGAACATTCGTATTTATGAAATGGGTGAAACCTCCCTTGTCAATCAATCATGGTCATACTATTGCAGACGGGTCGCGGCAGCGTGGGCAGCGGCAGCTGCGTCAGCTCGATGTCGGCTGCTGGAGCTGCGACAGGTGATTATTTAGTTAATTAATTAATTAATTAATTAATGAGCTTTGTCGTTGATTAGCGTCAGCTCTGTTCGATGTCAGCGGTAGGTTGTTGAGTATTTAGTTGCGGGGTTTGGTATTTTCCCTAAAAAGTGGTTTGAATTGTTGATCACCTTTGAGTTTCAAAGAGTCTACAAGCACTTCAATATTTTTCAATGTTCGATGTGAACGTGGCATTGATCGGCATTAAACATGTATCTAACAGTAAAATGACCCAGGCGCGCCCACCACCCCGATGACGACCTCATCGCTCTTTGTTAGATCAACAATTGAACTAGGAATTCGTTGTTTGAAACTGGACTAGTTCTGCTTAGATTGCCGCTCAATTTACAATGAAGCGTACAAACTTTTCTCAAATGGCGTACAAACGTTTCCTCTTCTCATCAGGCGCCCCCACCACCCCGATGACCTCTTCCTCGCTCTCGGTCGCAGGAAGGACCGGACTGAGCAGACAGGAGACGGCGGAGAGCGGTGTCTACGATGGGAGTCTGACGAGCTCGGTTAGTACGGTAGAGAAACCAGTTTGCGATCGGGCTTCCGATGCGATGATTAGAGTAGTACTGTAGACTGGGATTATGGTAGGAGACTGCGGAAAGTGGAGTGTACGATGGGAGTTTGACGAGCTCGATGAGGATTTGTACTATTTGTTAAAACCTCACTAATGTGAGAACTGCATTGTTTCCAACCAATATCATGTGATACCTGGATGGTGTGAAACGTGATGATTGATGGTGAGTTTCAAAGTACAAAAGAAACATTTCATCTGACAATTGTGAGTAGTGGAGTTTTCTCAATAATCAATATTATATCCACAGGAGGACTCGATCCTGGCTCGAGAACGGTTTTCCAAAATAATCGATATTCTTCTCCTCAGGAGGACTCGATCCTGGCGGGCACGGTGGCGCGGTGGCAGTCGCTGCGGGACGCGGACGAGTGCTCCGCCCGCGGGTGTACGGTAGAGTTCGCGACGAGAGCCGAGAAACGCCTGCACTGCCACCGCTGCGGAAAGGTGAGAGATAGTTACGGTAATCGATTGTCGATCGCTGTTACTTTCGTAACTTCTGCAGAAGATCATGCGGCAAGAGTATCTGTGGCGTCATTGGTCTCTATTTAGTGATTGCGATAATGTGTTTGATCAGTGGAACGCACAACAATTGAGTAAAAATGGATTACGGAGATTATAGGAACCTCTTGAAACATTCTTTTCACTGTCGAAACGAGGATCGAATTGTGATGGTGTTGCATTTTTATTACTAAAATATTTTATTGTTGCAGATTTTCTGCCGACGCTGCCTGAAGACGACGGAAAAGGAGCGACTGTGTCGGCAGTGTGGTGACCACTCACCACAGTAAGATCGATCGATAATATGGGGATACGGTACTCGATCGATTTCCTCGCCCCAGTAGGAACACGGTAGTCGATCGATACTCCGATAGTACTGTTTTCGATTTTCTTGTCCCGATTCATATTCCTTCCAGAGTAAAACTTCCCATAGGTTACTGTACCCGATTGCCCAGAGATCAACGATATGACCAGGAGTACTGTAAACAACATTCCAGATAGTATTTATATCGATTTTTATTGTTAAATTATCATGCATGCATTCACTTATTTGAGATACATATAGCGCCTTTCAGTTTCTCTTGAGAGCTTGATTGTAAAGGTTTTGGATAGATTATGTAATGCTCTTGATGCCTTCCTTGCCGGGTTTTCCCGAATTTCGCCTAATTAATTTATCTACTTTGCTTATTTGTTCAAATCTCAAAGTTGTGCTCCGATTTTTCTGTGCGATTTGTTGTTTCGAAGTGCAGATTAGACGAGTAAGAGGCTGATAAATTATTGTATTCTTGATTTGGTATGTGTAGAAGGAAATAATTGCTGGTTCTAATTATCCTGAAAATTTATTTGTTCCTTTCGAGATTAAATTCCAAAAGACGAATGTTTTATGCAAAGTGACTATTTTGTTTCATGGGGACAACAAGTGCAAATTTCCCGAATGTTTGATTTTGTTCCATTTGGAAACGATGAAATCTCCAGTCAGTCAGGGAAAGCTAGTGAGTGCTTGGAAATGAGAGTATCAGGGAATCGCTAGAGAGCTAACGAGCTCATTGTATCTACGCACCACCTGCCGAGTAGACAGTAGACAGGAAGCGGCAGGTGTTGGGGAAGAACAAACAGCGCCGATCAATGGGTCAATCTCAACTGTTATGAGTTGCGGCTCTATTTTTCGAAGGTCTGCAGATCTCGTTTCTTCCTGAATCTGGCCTTCGAGCTAGGCTCTAGATTATATTAGAGGAAGAGGATCTCTGGTCGCTAGGGTGTCCAACGAGCCAGAGAGCCTAGGAGAAGAGTATTGGTCACTAGGGGCATCCCTCGAAGCTAGTGCGCGAGAGGAAGCGTAATTTGCACTTTCCCGTATACTCTTCCCTTGATTTGCACACTACTACTGTGCATCTCTGCGCTCTCTCAGTTTCTCGTGATCTCTCTTCGTAGTGTCAAACACTGGTAAAGGATAGAGGGTGCAGAGTAAAGAGTAATGCGAAATTTACCTATCACTGCTCTCGGGAAAGTAATCCAATCAAAGACCATAAACCAGAGGTAGATGGGCTAGATAACTAATGTGGATTAGCTGATTACTGACAGCCGAGTGCTAACAGTTGTTGGTGGACGATTTAAAAAGGGCGGATACATAGGAAAGGGACTTTTTTGTTGCTCTGCCCATCCAACGAATGCTTCCATCCGCCCCGATTGATGATAGCCATATGCGAGAAGAAAGAGAGGGAGATGGACGAGCAAAGAGAGAAAGATGTGTAGCTATTGCTATATTGAGGAGATTGCGTATTGGCTTCTTGCAAGGGATGACATTCCCTTTCCTCTCGTTTTCTTCCTTCTTTTCGCTGTGACCTTTGATTTTTTGCGCATGGCTTTCTTTTCCTGCACTGCTTCTCAATCTATTCTTTCACTGCAGCACAATGATTTATTTATCGTCGTGTCTCGTTTACACCGGGGCTTCTAGTAAGAGAAACCAGTGAAACAGAGATCAGCTCTCGTGCAAATCTCACTATTACTCACTCATTCGCACCTGCTCGTATGCAAAGATCCAATCAACTCTCTCAGTCCATTCCTCCCTCTCCCTCTCATTCTCCTCTCTTCTCCCCATGCCGGAGGGTGGCACGGGCACTCGGAGCAGTAAGTCAACCAAGGTGAGTCGTGTTTTATAATCTTCGATCCTTGATCTTTTATTCTATGCTACCGTATCCCAAACTACACTAACCTCTCCTCGCAGGTCGATCGCTCATTGGCATACTGTAGTTGATCGCAAACTGAGTGTATTACTGTACCTTTCCAGGTCGATCGCTCATCGGAGACGATGCGGCTGAAGGAGCAGAAGTCGGGCGGGCCGAAGAGCAACCCGAAGAGCGAGCCGCTCAGTGAGGGCGTGAGTTCATTACGCAGCCTAAACTATCTAGGATGAGAGGTCAATAAGAGGTCAATAAAATGAGAGGTTCCTGTACGGTGTTTTTGTATCCATTCCCATTGATAATGCACTCGGCACCATCCGTAGTATCTTAAATAGTGTGCTTATTGTGAGTTCGGCGGTCGAGCCGCTCAGTGAGGGCGTGAGTTGGTGTATTGTTCTTATAGAAGGAGACTAGCGGCATCAGTACACTGCCAGCATGGCTGTTTCCATTTGAAAGCCCCTTGCACTGTCTTGATGAGAGAGCAGTTAAAGTTAGAACCCGAGCCATTCAGTGAGGGCGTGAGTTGATGATGGCTAAATTGTGTATAAACAATGCAGGAAGCAAGAATTTACCTGCGCATAATTAGAATATTTCTTGCACCAAAAGTGTTGCGGATGTGCTCTTTTGTTATCTGATATAGCGGAGGAGATATAGCTGATATATGAGTGGATCAGTGTTTCAAGCTTGTTGTTAGGTCCCAGCACGATTTTTGCATGAATGCTTCCAATAATGATGGGTCTGGCGCACTTTTGGCTTCTGGGTAGAATAAGAAGGGGGAAGACGAAGAGCGAGCCGCTCAGCGAGACAGTGAATTGATCTTTTCATCCCAATAATGGAACACGAAAAGGATAGACAGGTAATGCAATAATTTTGCACCAAGCACCCTTGGCACAGTGTTTTTCAAAGACACGTCTCTGCTTTTTGCAACGATTCTACAGATATTGTCATCACTAGTCGCATTCGCAATGCATCCCTTTTTCAACGAGATAAATTAGCGGAAATGAATGCAGTTTGCTTGCGAGAGTTGCATGCTCCGTCACTTGTTGCACTTGTTTAGCCGATTATTCACTGGTCGCGTTCCTTTCCTCACTCTAATCTCTCTCCTACACTCTTCCTCCCATCCTTTCATCTCTAGATTTCGCGCACTATCTGACTGTCACACTGACGAGAGAGCATGCGAAATCGAGAGAGCGGGTTCGTCCCTTCCCCATAACTCTGCGCTGCTTATCAAAGTGATTCACCCACACGCTTATACACACACGCCCGAGAGCATCTTTCGAGTCGTTGCGAGTTTTTCCTCCTTTTCACGTCCTTTCCCGCAGTTCGCAATAATTTCGCTTTTATTGGTTCGTCACAGGAAAAATTCGTCAGAACAAGACTTGGAACGCGAGGTTTCGTAAAACAAGCTGCTCCTGTTTTTAGAACGCCACTGAGTCTAGAGGGAAGCTATGACTCAGCTCGCCGCGTTCTTTGAGAGGCCTGCTCTGACGTAATACCGAGGCGCGTAGATCCATTACCAGGGCCTCTCCCTCTCCTCGTTCGGAATGAAGGTTGTGAAAGTATTGCGAAAAGAAATGATCATCGCGCATCTTATTCACTCTTGCAGTAGCTTTGACTCAATTCGTTTTGCATAGCTATTCATCAGTAAGTCAACGCGAGAGAGTGTGTAAAATTGAGAGAGTCGTTTCTCCACTTCATTCACTCACTACTCTGTGACTCACTAGATCAAGACGGTGCAAAATGGGTAATCTCTCTCATTCCTAGGTGCGTCTCGTTGTCACACTGTCTTCATTTTGCATTGTTTCTCGTTCTGTCAGTACGAAGAAAGAGTGAGGGATGAATAGAGCAGCGATATTTCAATTGCCGCCATCATTCGCGATTTGATTCACTCCTGTTGATGATTCAACGCTGGAATTCCCCTGTTCTTCTCTATTTCCTCGATTAGGAGTACGTTTGCTGCGTTTCAATTGGAAATCGCGGCCCTGTTAGTTATTTACAGGCTACACAAAGAATATTATACAAAGAATATGCACATGAATATTTTGCCGCCGACACCTTTGTTTCGCGTAGGTCACTCGCTTTTTTCTTCCTCTTCCTATTCTCGCCTCGCTCTCTTCATTCCGCGCACTCTCTCGCTCAGTCTCGTCGCCGAGAGAATACGTGAAATGGAGAGAGCAGGAAGATCGCGCCTCCAGTTGCTATGAGACCGAGCGCGCTCGTCCCATTCAAGCGCAAATCCGATTACATGAGCAGAGAGCAGTTACCTGTTACTCTCCTGACTTGTTGACTAGTTGCACAATGGAAGCAGCGAGATTACCCCGTTCCATTCTCACTGATTTTCAAATTGTATTCCGATCTGTTCCGAAACCATCGTGTTCTATCACGAAGTTTTACCCGAATATGAGCTTGGATTACGCAATAGCATGTTTTGCAAAGTGGATCTTTGCGATTGCACAATCACGCCGTACAATTTCGAAACTACTAGTCTTGAAATAGGAATGAGTGCTTGCTAAATGCCGAGAGTGCAGAAGAAAAGACTGGGGTCTCCTCATTCTGCAAGCTCTCTAGTTTCCCCGACTGGTGAGAGAAAGAGTGTGTGAGTTGAGGAGAGCCGGTCTTTTGATGCCTTCAAAGGCCGTGACCGTGGTCTAATCACCACCTTGTGAAGGGTACTCATTTCGCGCCGTAGTGGTCGTTGGAAGTGTCCTCTGGCTGTCTGCGCTCTCTCGATTCCGCGCTGTCTCTCGCCTGCCCATCCTCCTCCTCTCCATCTCATCTCTCTCTGGCCGCCTTCGACTATCTGATTCACGTCTTTGTTTCACGCGCGTGGTTTCCCCGATTCATTCGCCTATTTATGGGGGTTTCGTGAAAATCAGTACTTTTCTTGCATTACGCCTCGGAGTTTGAGGAATATAAGGCGCGAGATTTGAATTTGAATTATCGATTTCAGATGGTCTTCGGCGACGGCAAGCATCGCGCCAAGGCCTTCGAGCAGTTCACGCTGGTGAGAATCATTTTATTTTTTAAAATAACTAATTACGGAAATCAGTACTTTTTGCACTACCGCTCAATTTATGCGAAATTTTGAGCGCGAATTTGAATTTGAATTATCGATTGCTAATTGGCAGCTGGCCGGCGAGGACAACGACGTCATCCCCGTCACGGAGCTCAACGCGAAGCTGAAGAAGCAGCGATGTGAGTGGGGCGTTGATCTTTGATCTTTGTGAAATGAGGAGTATCTTATTGTTGAATCTCTTTCTGTTATGCTATTTTGAAAGAAATGAGACCGTACTCGTCTCACTTGCAATACATTTTGTGATGCATTTGCTTATCGTTTGATTGTGAGGAAGAATGTGGTTTCAGTAAGTCGCTACGAAGACAAATGGTTCTCCTTCGCTGATTAGTTGTGACGGCTTCTGCAATACAAATCGAATTCTTCAGTCTTTACTCTTTAGCTAATTCTTCGAGATGACAGAAAATAAGAAAAATCGATAGATGGTGGTGGACTGCTCAACTCTCGTTGAGTGTCAGGCAAAAGAAATGTCCCATATCCAATATTTTCTCATTTTCAGCAACCCTCGAGATGACGGACGCGCAGATCGAGGAGTTCATCAAGAAGGCGGACAAGAACGGAGACGCCATGATCGATTTTCGGGAGTTTGAGAGCCTGGTGCGTTTTGTGTTGCGATTGCTGCATCTCTATCACTGCTAGTTACGTAGTGGATGATGGGTAGGCGCTGTATTTGTAGGAAACAAAAAAAGAGGCGCCATGATCGATTTTAGGAAGGTTGAGACTTTGGCTGGTTTATGTTTCACGGTACTGATTTGTTCTCAAATGTTTGTATACTTCGATATGCGATTTGTCGGCAGTGTAAAAATGACTCAATACTTGGAATTTGGGTGGCATTGGTGCGATTGCGTTTGATCGGGACCATTTGTGGGCTTGACTGCCTGGTGAGTTAGTGGTTCCCGAAATTCACTTATTTCGAAACAATTGCAACATGCAATGTGTATATGAGGCCGTTTGCGAGATAGTCGAGCAAGGGCTGGCACAGCTCAAAAAGGTCAAAATTCTGAAATCGTGTGATTTGGGGTTCTTGAGGATGCTGATGGCGAGGGACATTTTCATTTTTCATTTTGGGTCATTTTTGGTGCCCTGCGGCCGGATGTCAAAAACGGTACTTGAAGCTCTGCTCGCCAGTCGAAAACGCTAAAAATAAGTGATTATGGCTCCAAGGGTATAATTGGGTGCTGATCACGCCTGTTAACTTCATTTTTCACGAAAGTCAAAAATAAATTTAGAGATAGACGGCGCCCCCTCCTTCCTCTCCTCTCTCTACACTCTCTCGATTTCCCATGCTCTCTCGCATTGCTCTTCCCATACCCGCTGGCTGTGTGAGAGATCGGAAGTAGTCACGCACATAACGTGGAACTGTTAGATCACTATACTTCACTTTTCTCCGAGCTGGGATGCGGTACAAAAAATTTAAACATAGATTTGAAATCCTCTAGTCGTTCCGGTTCGATATGTCTCAGTTGCTAAGCACAGATTGGAAGCATAAACTAGTTCCATTTTTTTAAAATTTATTTTTGACTTTCGTGAAAAATGAAGTTAACAGGCGTGATCAGCACCCAATTATACCCCTGGGGCCATATTGACTTAATTTTTGCGACCATGAGGGCTGAGTAGCACTGCAAAAACCGATTTCGACGCGACGTCGTCTGGAGGCAACGGGGGCCCAAAATGAAAAATGAAAGTGTCCCTCGCCATCAGCACCCTCAAGAACCCCAAATCACACCGTTTCAGGAAATTGACCTTTTAGAGCTGTGCCAGGCCCAGCCGGATGTGCTCGACTCTCTCGCGAACGGCCTCATATCATGTTCAGGAGAAGCTAAACTATACTTGCATAGTGGATACATCGTGCTGCCTCTGATCAGCTTAACTAATCTTTGATAATCATCTATCCTTGATCTTTGGCCTTTGATCTTTGATCTTTGATCCTTCATTCCAGATGGCCTCTCCGCTCGGCAAGGGCACCCGGCTGCAGAACGTGATGCGCACGCTCGCCGACGGAGTGATCGCGAAGAACCAGAAACTGGAGGTTTGATCTTTCATCTTTGTAGTTTGTAGTTTCATTTGTGTGGTAAGAACCAGAAACTGGAAATTCAGAAACTAATCTTTGTGGTGAGATGTCTAATCTGTGTAGTTTTGTCCTTGAGCTGGTGCAAGACCCGGTTATTTTACTTCATTCACAAGTGCATTAGCTTGATGGTTTTGCATTAGTTCTTTATAGTTTGTAGTTTGATCCCTGGTGATTGTAGTTTGATCGCCCATCCTGCCCAGGTGCACAGCTACCTCGACGCCTACAACTGCTTCCCGCCGCCCATCTTCATCCTGTGCTCCTCCATTTTCCAGGTAAAACGACTGGTTTTCGAAAATAAAGTGCGCACCGTGACACGCTGTCGCGCACTTTTCTCTTTCTGTAGAAAATAACGGCGGAATTCTCAGAATGAAGTGCGCGCCGTTCCACGATGCCGCGCTCTTTTCTCGGAACATTTTACATTTTCCCGACTGCAGATCCTCATCTTCTTCGGGTACTTCTGGAGCGAGGAGAAGTCGCACGACATAATGACGCGCTGCTCGGGCTGCTTCATCCCGGACCCGGAACGGCCTGGCAGGGTAAGCTCCGCCCACAAATTAACAATCGCAATTGCGAATTGAGTTTATCATGCCTTTTGTTTTTCATACGATTGGACCACGCAAAATTATCAGCTTCTCCTTTTTGCACTTTCAAAGACTCCTTGCAGCAAGAAACTTGTTTGCTAAAAATGCGATCGCTAGCAAATAAATAGTTTATGTGCGATGAATTATGAGTTGGCTACTGTTTTGATATCTTTTCTGCACCGTGTGAAGTAGGAACTTCGCCCCCCTCCATCAACCTGAATCGTTGCAGAACATGGTGGGCCCGCTGATGTTCGTGCCGTCGCGCAGAGGCGAGGTCTGGCGCTTCTGGACGTACCAGTTCCTGCACGCGGGGTGAGTGCGAACAAAATGTAAAGTAGTATGATAAAACGAGTAAATTTGCATAATAAATGAATATCTAAACAAACGAATACTGACGTGGGTGTGGTTTCAGTAAGGTTGTAGGTTCTGGACATACCAGTTCTTGCACGCGGGGTGAGTGGTAGGGGACGCGGGGACTGTAGGTTTAAATGGTAGAAGACGGTTGCCAATCATGTGTTGAGTTTTCCGGTGCTTCACACATTTTTCACGCTACGCATTGAACAATTTACTGTGACGCCAGCTTGAAACCTAAAGGTTGAAGGTTGAAACTGCCAATTGCAAAAAAAATCAAATTCTGTGCGATAATGAAGTCTAGAGACGGTCACGAAAACCGGAACCGGGACCCGAGCATAACATAATCTCTCTTCTTCCAGCATCTCCCATCTGATCGGCAACATCATCATGCAGTGCCTGATAGGCATCCCGCTGGAGATCGTGCACAAGGTAATTAGTGATTAACTAATTGGCACTTAATTAGTATTGTTGATTAGTGTAATTAGTAGCTAATTAGTGTAATCAGAATTCTAGTTGTACGATATAGCCCACTCGAGATCGTGCACAAGGTGATTAGTGATTAATTAATTGGCATAATCCGTAGCTAATTAGTGTAATTACAACTGTAGCTGTGAGATCCCGCTGGAGATCGTTCAGGAGATTAGTGGTTAAATAATTTACAGCTAATTAGTATTTAGTAATTGTAGATGTAAGATTATCGATTGGTTGCAGGTCTGGCGCATCGGCCCGCTCTACACGGTGGCTGTGATTTGCGGTGAGTATCGATTTTATCGACTACGATACCGTATCATTAAATCAATGATCAATCGCAGGCGCCCTGCTACAGTACTCGCTCGACCCGCAGACGTCCCTCGTTGGCGCATCCGGAGGAGTGTACGCCCTGATCACGGCCCATCTGGCGAACGTGTTCCTGGTAAGGATCAAGGACTGGAAATCGATAATCAGGAGACGGATGCACAGCAGGATTACTGTAGATTTTAGCGAAGAGGAATACAGTGATGTATCGCATCTGTAATTGCAGAAAGCCAGCATAATAACAATCCTATAACTTCAATACTTGGAATACTGCAGTCCCGCAGGAAAATCAATACTACCGTAACCCTACAGTACCCTGATTGCAGAACTGGTCGGAGATGCCGTTCCGATGGGTGCGTCTCGGCGTGGTCGGCTTCTACCTGTGCTTCGACATTGGCAGCGTCGTCTACAGGAGGAACTTCGCGAACGAGTGCGACTCGGTGAGGCGGGAGATTTGAGTGTTTGAATTTCGCGCCAGAAATTTAGAATTGCCTAAAAGTTGATAGGAATCCATCCAAGTTTTGGGGAATTTTTCTTCGGAGAAAATAGCTGTGAAAGCGATGAACGAAGATCAAACTACAAAGATCACAGATCAACGACTATCACCGATTAACGAACAAACTGATGGGAGATCACACTACAAAGATCAGAGATCAAACTACAACCTTCAGGTTTCGCACGCGGCCCATCTAGCTGGCGGCATCACCGGCTTCTGCTTCGGCATCTTCATCCTGCACAACATGGTGGTGAGTGGGGGGGGGGCGGAGCTTGGTCTTTGATCTTTGTGGTTTGCAGTTTGAACTTTAGAGAGGATCTTTGATCTCTGATCTCTCCTCCCTCATTCCAGAAGCACAAGTGGGAGCAGATCGTGCGGACGATCTGCGTCATCGGCTGGATCATCTTCTTCATCGCACTGGTTGGTTTCGAAAATTTGAATTTTACTAGTTCGCGCCAAAATCTGAACAAACTGAAAAGTTTGATAGGAATCCATCAAAGTTTTTAGCGAGTAACCCGTTGCCAGGTGTCGAACTCAAACGCGCTTCAAGCCGAAAATGCAAGAGCGCTGAATGCGAAGCTCGGCAATTGCTAGTAAACAGCAACTAATCCATACAGGATAAATACGATTTGACCTTCTTTCGATGTTTTGTTGCGCACTGACACTAGTAATAAGTATGGCTTTCCAAAATATTTGGCGGGAAACACGAATGGATTCAAATCTTGACACGTTTGCAGGTAATTATGGCGGCCGTCCAGGCACCTACCGAGTACAAGTGGCTCGCCGACTGCACGAAATCTAATCAGGTACGAAGATCAGAGATCAAAGATCAATGATCGAAGACTAGTGATCGCTTCACTTCTCAACTTTAGATTAGGTTGATCGGATGAACGACTGAAGCAGTAATTATTATCAGATTTCGAATCAGGCAATGCATAAAAGATTAAAGATCAAAGACTAGTGAACTTGCACGATTGGAGTAGTAACTATAGTGCGATTTTGAGTTAGTAAATCGATGATTACAGTAACCCGTCGTCCGCCAACGCCTACCCCCGCCTACTGTACATTTCGCCCCAGGACCCCTTACCCCTTTCTCCCCAACTTACTCATCATCTCAACTTTACGGGAACCCGCTTGTCACTTGTGCATACCACTATCTAGGTGTAAGATATCGAATTATCGCCAGAAGTTATTGTGACCAAATTGTATGTGATTTGGCTATCAGCCCCCTCTTGTCGTAGAGACATTGTCCCATTCCCCTGTGTATTCGTCCCATTCCACTCAATCAAATAGTCCTGTGATACAGAATCGAAGTGATAAAGATCTGCCTCTATTTCTTCAGTGTTGTTTTGTATTAGTATTCCGAGCAAACCGATTCCAGTGGATGGTTTTATCATTCTCAGAGAAAATAGTGAATAATAGTATTAAATACAAGCTCAACGCATTCCCTGGGATCAAATAATGAAGGCTTAAGGCAAGGAAGAGTGAAAACTATCACACGCACTTACTGTGCATTACATGAGTTACCTGGTTAGTATAAAAACAAAAAAAACAATGAAAATGAATCATGACATTTCCCTCCGTTAAAACACATCAACTCTGCATATTACAAGAAGTATATTAGAATAACTCATATATTGGCCCTATTGATTGTTCGGTGGCTGCTGAATGACAGGCATAACTGCATTAGGTAGGGATGCAGCAGAGCGGGCTCCATGGAGATAGATATGTCCTCTATATGTGGCATCACAATTGATCGTAGAGACCTGGAAGCGATCAATGAGAAGACTGCCTTCCCACCTATTATGAAATTCTAATCAAGCTATTCTCTCGATTTCCTATACGGTTTCGCCCCGTCGATACGCATGTGAAGGTTTGACAGAGAACGTCTAAAGTCCTGAGATGTACAAAGTGATACTTGCTCGAACTATCCAGAGTCTACGCATATCCCGGGGTTCCTGAAGGACTGCAGGAATGCATGCTGCAAAAATTATGATCACCGATTCCTTTGATATTTGGTATTTAGATACTAGGATTGGCAGAATGAATCTTTCTAGACCGATCGATACGCGCGGAGAGAGAGTGTGAGAGAGAGAGCGCGGAACAAATCCGAGAACGGGAGGGAGAGAAATGGGGGGATTCCAGGGAATCTTTCCCTTTCAACGAAGATTCACAGGAATTTTTGTTTTGTTCTGCAGTTTTAAATGCCCACGAATCAATTATTCTGCTCAATTATGAAAGGGGATCACAGCCGGACTTGTTTCCACCCAGAATCTTATGTTTTGCGATTCTTCGATGTTTACTGTTTCACACGATTAAGTCCGGTTGCAAAACAATGGAAGGTCTAATCAAAGTGATTACAGTTAGGTACGATACGTGGGATGGTTCCAACTCGACTACCACCATTTTTCTTCCTTTTCGGACCACCCTTATGCCCAGCAGTGGCTCAAGTGCGCTAAGAAAGGAAATTAAGTCTACCAAATCATCAAATTCGAGTAGGGTTCTCTTCTTGGAATTTGACTGGATTAAGAGTTTCATTGGAATTCCAATACCTCTTCATTCCTCTCACTCGCTCACCAAGAGAGCAGTCAAATCTCTTTGTTCGCTTATTGGAATTCCGGATTCAATTCCATCAAGAGAACTCTAAATTCTAGTTCACAAGGGTCGAAAACCTATAGGAAGATGAAATATCAACAAAAAGCGTTTTTTCGGCATCATCTGAACGAAGATTTCGTTCCCGCTCAGTAGCAGCATGCGTTAATTCGCAAAAAAAAATAACGCGTAGAATAACTGTTTTGCCCACTCCGGGGCTTTCTCCTCCTCGGCGAAAATGCTAAAAATATGGTGCTTGCTCAGAAAATTGACTAAACCCGTTCCCTAGGTTGAACATTGAGTTTTTGTTAAAATTCGATCCTGTTCAATAGCAGCATGCGTTAATGCTCTAAACCCCGTCATTATTCATCATTCCAACCGCTTTCTCTCCCTCGTTCGGCGCAGAATGACTCGGCCGAGCGATGCCACGCAAATGAGCTTTCTTCCCCCGTTTGACTTGCTGTGTCTTAGGAATTAGAAATATTATTTGGCCAAATAAGCATATTTTTTTCTGAACTACCACTTTAATTGTTCATAACTCAATCGATTTTTAAGCTACAACGCCCAATCCTTTCACACTTGTGAGTCTTCTTGCGATCTCTAAAAACTGTGCCAAGAAGTCAATACGTAGTTTGTTATAATCGATTTGCAACTAGACCTATTAAAAAAATTGCTGCAGAGGGGGCCAGAATTGGAGAAGAGCCTACCTACCAAATATCAAAGGAATCGATGCGTTATTTTTGTATAAGAACGGCCTCTTTTTCCGCAGTCTTACAGGAAACCCGTTACATTGAAGATAATTTTGCGTGTCCACCCACATTCTAGATATAGAAGATGCAACCACATCTCACCTGGAGACTATTCTTGGAATGAAGGAGCATTCCCTCGAAGTAGACGTGCTTGCGAGTCCAGTCCTGCAAAATTTGCAGATTTAAAATACGAATGAATTTGCATTTCTCAAACTTACATCTACTGAGTTCTGAGCGGCAATCTTCTCGGGCGCTTTAGCAGAGCGAAGTCGTCTCTTCGCCGCCTCTAGATTGTCCACCGCAACTCGCACTTCGCGTTCGTAGTACTGCAAAATGTGTTGTGATAATATGATGTTGTGATGTTGGGCTCACTTAAAAAAATCAATCAGTTTGCAATCACCCACCTGAATGTTTTGCACATGTAGACTAATCTGTTGTGTCTGGAAAATGAGGAGGTCAAGGCTGCTCTTGAATTCAGCATCCAAATCCATTCCTGTTACTTCACTCGGTTCTGCGTCCTGAAATTTGATTTATTTTATTAGCCCTAGTTGTAGAAGGAAACAACTAGTCGATCCGGGTAATCTTTGATCGATTCTACTAAGCTCGTTCATGGATGCGCAGTTCGCAATCAGTTTCTTTCGCATTTCATTCAGTGCACGTTCCCTCTCGTTTAACTTGAATACTTTTGCGCTTCCCTACATGCATAGCATCATTATGCTTTCATCTACAAACCAGCAACCATCTCTCAGATCAGCATTTATTCGCATTTACTCGCATTCATTCGCCACTGAGGTTTCACTATTATTAATCTTCTTTGTCATGCTTCCAGAGAATCCGTGGTTGGGACATTGCAGGAGCAATATGTAGTCCTGCTGATTCCATTCCCCGAACTATTCTCATAGCGTAACGGTTGGAAAACGTTTTTCACCTTGATTGGAAATCTCTTGATAATGCGATATCGACCTCGCGAATTGAACAAGAAACTCCCACTATCATTGTGTACAAATTCAGAGATGATTTATCAATGATTGATTTAGATTTCCCCACTGAAGATATGAAAAACAATCCTGGAGGTGTCATGATAGCCGTGGGATCAAGAAAACTCGATATCTGATCATTTCAGTTAAATTCAAACTGTGCTCTAATACAAAACCAATCATTGAAGTAGACTGTCGCGATTAGAGCAAACTGAGGTAATCAAATGCCAAGGAACGGCTTCGCGAAAAATTCGTCTCCGGACAATGGTTAGATTCAGAATCAAATAGTATCAATCAATAGTTCAGAAGTGACGAAGTTGCAATCGATTTCGATATCGGCGACTGCGACGGATTGACAAGAGATCTATTAATTTGACTTCGATAGTGTTGTAAGGAACAAATTGGACGTTACAGTGCGATAAGAATTGCAGGGAAAGATAAGGCAGAAGATGAAATATGTTCGAGACGCTTCTTAACAAAAATATCCTGAATGATCTGGATTCTGGAAGAGCGTCCACAGATTTTTGCAAGGAAACACGCAGTTTTCGATGTTATAAAGAACGTTACTTTTTTTACAAAAGATTCGCAGATTACGTTCCGTGCTCAGACGTCAGCCAATTAGGATCAGAAAACCACAGCAAGGGCAGAAATTGGAAATCGGATAGATTCATTCACTGCGCCTATCCATCTCAGAATCACACTGGTTCACGATGACATCGTGTTGATAGCCATATTTTTCCTCCTAAACAATCAACAAACTATTGACAAATCTGATCTTTGCTCATTCATAACCTCATTCATTGTTGTGCGAATCACGTTGAACAGCTGCCTATTACGAGAGTTCATCAGCTAGCTCCACCCTCCCAACCGTCGATCTATTCTACTCAGCTCGTTGTTGGACACGCAAATACATTTGTATCGCTTTTCTTTCCTTCAATGTTGAGCAATGAACATCCCCTTTCGCTTAAATTTGAGTACTCACGCTATTTCTGTTCTACATCCGCTATTGCACACCATTTTATTTATCACACCAGATCCTTTAAGATCAGTGCTTCCTTTCGATCATTCGCGTCTATGCCAGCGCTTCGTTGCCGTATAAGGGTTTTATCAGAATTTGTCTGGAGAGCTAGGTGAGCAGAAATTATTCACGAAACTTTCCTTACTGAACAATGGATGGAAACCAACTGCTTCTCGTTAGAAATTGCATCGATCTAATTTTTATGCACAACAGATTGCAGGCGATTCGAACTCTTCGAGATTTATCGTTTTCACGATTTCATCATAGTCGCCGAAAAAATCGGCTGTGATCTGGGCTGTGAAATTGGGAGCTAAAATGTAGAATAAAGCATTTGAAGTAGAATCTCGCAGTAAGACCGAACTTATTCGAATTCCCAGAAGCGTAGCCGATGCTTTCAAGGCCCATCCGTCTCGTATCAACTATTAGAAGCGCAGATGCATCAATAAATAGTGTAGGAGTGACGAATCTTCATGAGAAAGATCAGCGACTGCGTCTAACAAGGATAGTTTACAGGAGATCCGCAAATTAGAATTCGACATTGCTCTATGGATGAAAGTAGACACTGCAGTGAGAAAAAATATGAAGGAGAATAGAGAAAATGATGTTTGATCGATAAGTCTCTTGGATAAACACAAATGAATGACCAGAATACCCCTGCAACTGGAAGCGCAGCATGTTTCTGGAAAGAGAACAACTAAATCAAAGAAAATTCTGCAGGTATACGTCAGCGAACAAAAATTCAGAGTCAAAGGGAGCAGTTGTTGGCGAGTGAGAAGAAAAGTTATTTATTCCGCTGAGCTTGTTCAAAATTAAACTTGCTCACAATCACATCAGATTGGCCACCACAGATACCTCGATGCCAAAAAAGACTGCGTACCATCAGCCCAGCTCTAATCATCCAGCTTCAAAATCCTGCTCTTTGAACAACAGATGAGCTCTGTGCACATGCTCTCAAGATCCTCGTTAGACAATGACTATATCAATTCTACGCACAACAGAATTCACGAGACGAATGTGTTGCTCTAATTACAACAGGAGCTTTTAATTGGATATAGGAACTTTCGGAGGAAGATAATGTCCTGAATGATCTGATTATCCCTCCCACTTTCTTCGAATTCACGAGTCTGCAGTGAAGAGAATCCCAAAGAAAGAGATGAAAAAGAATGAATCGAAGATTGATCCAGGCGATGGAAGAAGAAAATTTATCCCTCATCTGCTTCTCTAACCGATTCAGAGAAACGATCAAAACTGAATGCGTAGTTGTCATAAACGGAAGCTACATTTCCCGAGTCCCTATCACAGTTGCAATCGACTCACCGTATCATACTTGCCGTAATTCCATTCCGAAGGGAGAGCTAATAATATTTTTCAGCCTCATGGTTTGTTCCTCAAGCAATCTCAGGTGCGCCGCCGAGTCAAATGGAGAAATGAAGGCGCCTTTTTCTCAGATCACCATGTATACGCCACGGCCATTACTGCGGCACAGCAACTTCATTTCTATAATTTTTCCCAGTCATTGACGAGAAAATACCAATGTGAGCAGCTGTGGAAATGCTCTAGTACTACTGGAAATCTGTCCCAAAAACTGCACAGTGAGCGCATGGGGAGGACAAACAAATAATTAGGAAACTCACAGTTATTTCCGTGATGATAACCATTGTACGAAGATGATGACGAACTAGACAGAGAGAAGTGAAGATAGTATGAATGAAGAATTGCGTGCTAGAGAGGCAAACAGACGCGTATTCTGGCCCCGCCCCCATCTCTGGTCAATCAGAGCGAGGGGCGCTAGAGAAATTCTCTGACTGAACTAAGAGCATTGCCAGAGGGCATTATCAGAAGTCCTCCCGAAAATCGTAAGTGCGCAACATAGAGAGGAGCGTTTCCGATCAGAACGCAATGTAAATACTGATCAGAAGATTAGTTGAGGTACAGCTATCTTAGTGCTGCTCTTTCCGCAAATGCCATGAATCAGGCAGCGATATGTGAGACGGAAAGTGATCACGGGAAGCGTGGTGACTGATACCGAAGATGCCATCTAACAGTAACTGCGTACTCTGATCGATATGTCACGCCCGTCCTTTCTTACCGACGAGACCAGATTGCATGGATGCCCCCATCACTGCGGCAAGCACATAGCTTTCTTACCCTCATCGACGCCTAGTCCGTTGACCCTGCAGATCCGACTTGGCAGGTGGCCCCGTTCCTCGGGTTACAGCAACTATAATTGCTAGCTGACAGCAGAAGCCCCATGCGAAACTGTAGCCGGAGTGGTGGGGCGCCTTACAATGTTAAGAAGACCGATGATAAAAAACCAAATTCCACTTCTGCTCTGAGCCTCTCATGAGCCGTGTTAAGAGGCAAGAGGAAACTCGTAGTATTCCCCCGTCTCTCTCGCTGCTTCGGATGAGCAGCCCCTTCTTTCGCGCACCCGCGAGGTCCCACACCAATGTAATTGGATACTGGAATCGCGATTGGAGAAATAGTTTTGTACGATACCCCTCATAACGGTGAGTGCATCTTTTCCGGAACCGCAAACAGATTTTAGTACTTGATGCAGTCATTATCCATTGTTACCGTGGATAATCCCCAGGCTATCGTTGGCTGACCATTTTGCATACTAAAGAAACAGTAACTGCACTATTATCCGTTCTTACACATGAAAATAAAGCGTCATTCACTCATCGTCCTGTGATACCCCAAATCAGAAGGTGCATAGAAATGATCCGAAAACGCCCCCTCCCAATCTCACCTCACTCCAGTGCGGAAGCGAGTCTTCTCCTGGATGAGAGAATCAGCCACTTGCTGAACCACTTCTTGCTAACGAGGATGTTGAACTACCTGAAAACAAGAAATAAATATTATTTAAAATTGTTCATGCAGCGAATGAAACGAATTCATCGATCTAAAATTGAGGGCCTGATACATTGATTTCATGCGAATGAAGGAAGATCAGACGACTACAGACGACGAAGCCCCGAATCAGAAGGTGCATAGAAATGATCCGAAAACGCCCCCTCCCAATCTCACCTCACTCCAGTGCGGAAGCGAGTCTTCTCCTGGATGAGAGAATCAGCCACTTGCTGAACCACTTCTTGCTAACGAGGATGTTGAACTACCTGAAAACAATAAATAAATATTATTTAAAATTGCTCATGCAGCGAATGAAACGAATTCAACGATCTAAAATTGAGGGCCTGATACATTGATTTCATGCGAATGGAGGAAGATCAGACGACTACAGACGACGAAGCCCCGAATCAGAAGGTGCATAGAAATGATCCGAAAACGCCCCCTCCCAATCTCACCTCACTCCAGTGCGGAAGCGAGTCTTCTCCTGGATGAGAGAATCAGCCTCTTGCTGAACCACTTCTTGCTAACGAGGCTGTTTAACTACCTGAAAACAAGAAATAAATATTATTTAAAATTGCTCATGCAGCGAATGAAACGAATTCATCGATCTAAAATTGAGGGCCTGATACATTGATTTCATGCGAATGGAGTAAGATCAGACGACTACAGACGACGAAGCCCCGAATCAGAAGGTGCATAGAAATGATCCGAAAACGCCCCCTCCCAATCTCACCTCACTCCAGTGCGGAAGCGAGTCTTCTCCTGGATGAGAGAATCAGCCACTTGCTGAACCACTTCTTGCTAACGAGGATGTTGAACTACCTGAAAACAAGAAATAAATATTATTTAAAATTGCTCATGCAGCGAATGAAACGAATTCAGCGATCTAAAATTGAGGGCCTGATACATTGATTTCATGCGAATGGAGGAAGATCAGACGACTACAGACGACGAAGCCCCGAATCAGAAGGTGCATAGAAATGATCCGAAAACGCCCCCTCCCAATCTCACCTCACTCCAGTGCGGAAGCGAGTCTTCTCCTGGATGAGAGAATCAGCCACTTGCTGAACCACTTCTTGCTAACGAGGCAAAAAAAACTACCTGAAAACAAGCAATAAATATTATTTAAAATTGCTCATGCAGCGAATGAAACGAATTCAACGATCTAAAATTGAGGGTCTGATACATTGATTTCATGCGAATGGAGGAAGATCAGACGACTGTAAGCACGTTTCTAATCAATAGTGTACTCTTTTACCTATCGCAGATCAGAGACGCGTGAAGGTAAGATGCGAAACGGAAAGATTCAAGAGTGCGAACACTGACAGTTCAAAACGATCAATAGTTCAGGTACGATTATCATGCTTCTCGAGGTGTCCGTAGAGACCGCGAGTCAGTGGTCATGAATGAAGAGGAATAAGCAACAAATGGCCTCCGCAGAACGACAAAGAGTGGCAGAAAAACGGCATCAGAAAGTGGCCAGGAAGTATGCCGGAAATGACGCTCGGCTATACTAGTGACATTGGAATGAGCAGAGACAGTATGCTTGATGGGTTATTTGATAGTATTCTGAAGTCTGAGTCGTCGTCGCTAACTCTAGACTAATTGTAAGAGAAGGGGAGAAAGGAAGAAGGAAGGGAGGGTGGATGGAGCAGGCACAGACGCCTGCCCTGATCTGTATTCAGGAGATCAAATACCAGGTCCTATAGTGATTAGTTACTACTCAAGTTACGTTTACTGTGCTTCTCAAGGCGCCCTTGGACGCCTCAAGTCAGTGTGCGATGAACATGGAACGCCCGATGAATGAAAGAAAACAGGAGGACTCATCGTGCTTGGCTCTCTTAATAGTCACGTAAATCCCGCCGGAAGCGCTGCGCAATGTGCAATGCAACGGTATCTTATCCTACATTACCCTGGGAGAACTGAAAGGACACTGATAGTGCGCCTGACCATTAGGCGGCAACAAGAATCAGGAGAGAATTCGATGAATGGAATTCGAAACTAGGGTGCTGCAGACAAGCAAAAGCTAAAAAAGATCAAAGATCACCAATCAATAACAAGGGTCGATCAATAAGGCGTAGATGAAACTCAAAACGTGCATGAATGAGGCGCCCTTACCGGGCAGGCAACGCCCGTCCACCTCTCGTCACTCCCCATGCCCTCTGGTAGATCAGAGAAGCACTAATGGGGGTGGTAGGAGGAAGGGACGGCATCGGAAGTGCACATGCAACGACGAAAGAGGCGCACAGGATGATTAGCGGGTCAAGGAAGGAGATAACAGCTGCGGTAGGTCGCAAAAACACGCTTTGTAAGGCAGTATGCTGGTAGGAAAGGCTACCGGCGCGCGCACTCTCCTCGTTTCGCACGCTCTCTCGCCTGCGGGAGGAGTGGGCGGAGCCCACATCGGAAAGATCAAGGACCGGCGCCATCGGGGCTTCAAACCGTGCCGGGTCAGTCGCTAACAAATGTAAGAAACTGGAAAAGATCGGAGAACCCGAGACCGACGCGCGAAAAAGCCCGGCGCATTGTGGACACAGCGCTGTTAGGCGCCCGAAGTGCGAATTGGAAGAGACGAGGGGAAGGGAGGGCAAAACTGAGGCTAACTGGGAGGATAGCACAGGCAAGAATCCAAAAACACCCTAAAATGTCGACAGGAAACAAAAAAATGACATGAGAAGCTCAAAGGTCAATGAACGATCGATTATCGATTTTTTTGAGAAGCTCACTCGCTCGCACAGAGAGCGATCGGGCGCACAAGCGATCGAAAAAAAGCGAAATTCGAATTTAACCTAGTGCTGATATCCGCGCCCAGGCGGATAGGTCGCGGATAGCTCGCGCGGAACTCTCTCCATTCTGCGTGCTCTCTCGCTGGGGAAAAGGGAAGCGGATAGACAGACGCAAGCGCCGAAAGTTCAAACTTCAGCTCCATGCAGACGCGGCTATCCAATGAGGGAACGATCGGCCAATTATCGATTATCTAGGGACCCAAATGATTGCTCAAACAGCCTGTGATTGGGAGCAGCAATCGAGTACGGACGAAATTCGAAACCGGCGAAAGTCGCAATCCGCGCTCACGCGGGTTCGCGGACGCGCGTCGCTCTCTTCATTGCGCGTGCTCTCTCGCTGGGCCAAAGGGAAGAGAGGGCGCCGGGGTGGGAAGAGGGGTAGACAAGAAGCATGAGAGTTCAAAGACCAAAGGGTTAACGATAACGGAAGAAGGCGATGCGGTCGCGTCGCGGACGCGGCTCGACTATGCACTTGGGTCGCGTATGGACGCGAGGGACGCGTCACTGTAGGCCGTGACCCCTTACGAGAAGCGGGAAGGTAGGAAACCCGAAGGACCGCATGAAGAATGGGTCGAAATGACGAAAAAACGCTAGTCTATCGATAGGAATTCGAAAATTGCAAGTGAGACGCGCAAAAGGGCAGAAGGGCAGCACGCAGAAGCCCGAGGGCAACAGGCAGACATCGACGGGGCCAAATGGAACAACAATGAAGCGATAAACTCGACGTAAACTGCCCGAGGGCAGGTCGAGGCGCGCGAGATATCGATTGATTATACGGTGACCTCTGGCGAGGGAGAGAGAGAGAGAGATCAGAGGGGAGGGAGAGGAGAGGGGAGGAGCGGTTGTCGAAAATCGATCGGTTTCCACGATACCGTGCCAATATCGATCGAAATCATGACCCTGAGGCCAGTGAGGATGAGGGGAGGAGAGACGGGCGACACAGTGCCAAGACGGCGCGAAACAGAGATCGCGAGGGGCCAAAGGCGCGGGGAAGATAGGAGGCGCGCAGATAGGGCAGGGCGGATTCCGTCGGGAACAATCAGAATGGCTGACAGCGCTGTCATAATAGCAGATTGAGAGCCAATGGCAGGGGCACTGGGGAGTCCGAGCCCAAAGAGCAAAGATCAGTCAATATCGATTAGCTACTGGATGAACGAGGGGCACGGTGCCCAAACAGTGCCCGTTTGACGACTGTCTGGGACCAAAAAAGGAGCGAAAAACAAGAAACGGGGATGGAGATGGCACAGGAAGATAAAACGGCTAGGCCAGGCCGCGAAAGTGGATAGATCACAGTCAGAAAGGCGAAGGTGCCTTCTGAAGGCCAATCACAAAGCAAGGACCCTAGAATGCGCGCGAAACGGGCGGCAAATGGCCGGGCGGCAGCATGGGAAAGGGCTACGAGACTGTTGTGATAAAAAAGGACTGCAAAGTGGGCGGGGCCGGGCAAGCGTGGTTTGAACTCGAGCGCTCTCCTCGCCTGCCATGCTCTCTCGCCTGCGGGGGAAGAGAGGCAGGGGCGCTTGATCTACCGTCGATACGCGGCGTTCCGCGCGGGTTTGAGCCGGATTTCGAGGGATCAAAGACCACTAGCGAGTGTGTTGCTTCCCTCAGGCCATGGATAGGCAAAATGGGCAATCAGGCGCGTTCGGGCTGACTTCATTGCCAGACAAATGCTGATTTCGAGCTGATTTTGATGCTAGATTGGGTGTTTGGGGTGGTTTTCGCTGACTGTCTCTCTCCATTTCCAATGCTCTTTCGCTCTGCCTGGCCCATGGGGAAGCGTGGGGATTGAGGAGAGACAGATCCTGACTGGATTAGGGTTACGGTAGGGTACGGTAGGTCATCACCCCAATACTGCTGTGCCTGTCTGGCGAATGAGAAAATATGAAGAATGAGTGGATGGAAGAGAAGCGTTGGCTCTAATCTTGCAATCGATCAATGAAAGAAGGAGCAAAGTTGAGATAACAGATTGGGAAGGACTGATTCAGGCCTATCGGTCTGGATACGGTAGAGTACTGTAGGATACGGTAGGTTTTCCCTCATCAATCGAGAAGCGATTCTTCATTTTCAATGCTCCCTTGCTTGTTTGATCGATCTGAGGAGATGAAGAATGAGTGGAGAAAATCGTTGCGTTTCTCTTCAATCTGAGAGCGATCAGTAAAAAAGGGAGATAGATGAAACGAGGAGACTTGTGTAGGAAAGATCCTATCTGCCTGGATACGGTAGAGTACTGCAGGATACGGTAGGTCATCCCTCATGAATCGAGAAGCGATTCTTCATTTCCAATGCTCCCTTGCTTGTTTGATCGATCTGAGGAGATGAAGAATGGGTTGATAGAATCGTTGTGTTTCTCTTCTCTTCAATCTGAGAACGATCAGTAGAAAGGGGGAGGGAGACGAAATGAGGGGACTTGTGTGGGAAAGATCCCATCTG
>LS514501.1:1477901-1501971 GCA_900490845.1 Pristionchus japonicus
GGGAGACGAAATGAGGGGACTTGTGTGGGAAAGATCCCATCTGTCTGGATACGGTAGAGTTCTGTAGGATACGGTAGGTCATCCCTCATCAATCGAGAAACGATTCTTCATTTTCAATGCTCCCTTGCTTGTTTGATCGATCTGAAGAGATGAAGAATGGGTTGATAGAATCGCTGCGTTTCTCTTCTCGTCGATCTGACAGTAGAACGGGGGAGGTAGACGAAGCGAGGGGACCTGTGTTGGAAAGACTGAGCCTAACTTATTTGCATGGATACGGTAGAGTACTGTAGGATACGGTAGGTCATCCTCCATCGATCGCGAAGTGAATCTTCATTTCCAATGCTACGAACGAAACGAAAAACTCTTAGTTGCCTGATTGATCTGAGATATGGTATGAATGCGGTAGGGTACGATGAGGCTGCTGATGCGCTGCTTGAGGGGCGGAGCTTCATCTGAAACTCGTTTCTTTTGGTTTTGTTTCTTTCCTATAGGATGCGAAACGTAAGTCGGGAGAGGTAAGAGTAAATCCGAGTCTGTTCATGTTGCCGCGTCCGTCGGGAGTGGCTTTCTCGCAAAATTTGACCGCATGAGGCACAGTGTGGGGGAAACGGCCACTGACCGGTGCGGACCACCCGGGGACGGACGGGGCGAGCGAGGAGGATCATGAAGCCCATCGTTACATTGCTCGGATCTTTCCCCGATGCTTGGATGAAAATGAATATTGAGTAGGCAGGGTGCGGTCTAGACGCGACGGGTTTGCGAGGGCGACGGAAGCGCGGTTTAGGGGGCGGAGCTTCTCTCCCTATCGTATTGATGCATCTTTGGGAAATGAATGAGGATGTTCATTGACGCCGTCCATCGGTTTCTCGACTTGCCAACAACGTGCACTGAGATTCTTCCGGCGTGTGTAACGTGAAATAGACTCTGAATATCTCCATCGCCCTTCGATCGGGCTCTTGCGCATTTCATTTTTTAATTATAAAAAATCATTTTGCACTGGCTGAATAAAGATCAGCAAGATTTCGAAATAGCGTTTTGTAATCACTCGAGAGACGAGCGTTTTATCATTCCCCACCATTCTCACTCTTTCGATAGTGTGTGCAACCATCGCTTTCTCGCCTCGACTTTCTCTCTCCTTCATCATTTATGCTAGTACAGAAACGTTATCATTGCCAATTTTCGAATTTACACTATGAACGTGCGTTCTCACGCTTGCCATAGAGTGTAATCGTCGCATTTCTCTCGATTTCTTTGTGTAAGAAACACCACTCTCTCTATTACGCGCTATCTCGAATGGAAAATCGAAAACGTTGGCTCACACTTCATAGAAAGAGTGTGCAACCAACACTTTCTCGCCTCGTCTTTCTCTCTTCCGTTCTCTGTTATCGCATGGTGATCAGGGTTGGGCGAAACATCCACGGTCTCTCATTTCGGAATGCTCTCTCGCTGGTCAGACAGAGCGAGAGAGCATGGAAAGGTGACAAAATGTTCGCTCAACTCTGGTAACTATTTCCTGAAAACTTGCTGGATGTTTTCGGCGTAGTAGTGCCATTACGTTGGACATCATTTTGAAATTTCAGTAATGGCGATGGATTGGAGTGGAAGCAAATCGATCGATGACGTTTGGCCTTCACTAGAATCCGGTTTCCAGCAAATCTTTCGCAGAGAGCCGCTCACTCCTAATCACTATTGTTCATTGTTCATGTGAGTCGGTGGCCAACTTTGGGGAATTTATTCGGTTTCTGTGCGACGAGGGATTGAGTGTGAGTGACTGAAGCCAGAAAAAACCGACGAAGTACTAACTTTAGGTATATGAGCTCATTTCTGTATATCCCATTCAGTTCCGTCTACGAGTACAGCAATTCAATTGCAAAAGATGAAGAGGAGTCGACTAATCAAACTTCGCGCGTCAGTTTTCTCACTCAAACAGATAAAATGTACAGCAAGATTGTAGCAAAACAAAATGGACAATTAAAACAATGAGATCATCAGTTTCACTTTTTTTCCAGGGTAATCCTCACTTCCAAGGGTTCGCGCTCTACAAAAGACTGGGCGAATTTTTCAAAAACTACGTCAGGACTGTTGGAGAAGTATGCGTAGTTTTTATTGATTTTATGAATTTTTATAGATTAATTTCGTAATTTCGCATCATTTATTTCATCATTTCGAAAACGTAATTTCAATCAAATTCATGCGCTTCGCGAAACTTTTGTATGATTTGACAGCACAGCATCTATACTGAACTTCAGGAGTGCGAAAAGCTAGAAGGAGTGGACCAGATTCAATGCTTCGCCAAGCATTGGGACGATTTCAAAGTCGGTTCAAAGGTGAGGATTTCTCAGGGTTTCTCTATCGATTTCTCAATAGCATTTCGAAACTCATTACGTTGGCGAAACCCACTCTTTCGAAATCAACTACTTTGATTACAAATCTGTTTTAGGCGGTGAACGCGGTGACCGCTTTCTTGAATCGCCATTGGATCAAGGCGCAGCTCGAACATGCGAACAACAGCGTCCATGACATTCAAACGGTCAGTTTGCAGGCTGATTTCCGTATCTGGCCCTGAATAGCCGCCCTGATTGGCAAGGGTCCAGATATCAAAAGAGTGCCCAATTTTTGATCATTTCAGCTCGCAATCATCACTTGGAAGCAGATGCTCCGTGTGTTAATGGAAACGAAAATCACTGCCGGAGTTATGGATTTGATCAAGCAGGATAGACAAGGAGTAGATATTGATCGAAATCTGATCAAGGAAGTCGCTGACTGTTTTGGTTTGTTCATTTCCTCCAGTTGAAAAAACGGATATCAGATTGTTCGAATCTCTGCTTTTCCAGTTCATATCGGAATCGATGAAGTGGTGGATAAAACTGGACCTGCACCCCATGACGAATCAGATCCGAAACTCAGAGTTTACAGGTGGGACAAGTTAATTTGAGCGTAACTACAGCTTTCAGAAACATGTTCGAAATGAAATTGCTCATCGCTACGGAGAATTTCTACACGAACTTCGATCGTTCGTATCTAGAAGAAAATTCGTTCACGGAGTATCTGGAGATGGTACGATATTCCCGGCAGTTTCCCAACTACCATACTCTAAATATCGATTGAAGGTTGAGCGTAGATTAGCTGAGGAGAATGAGAGATGCGAGAAGTATCTTCATCAATCATCGATCGAGCCTCTTACGAAAAAGTGTGAGGAGGTTTGTATTGAATGGTACTCAAAGTTTCATTTTCATTCAATTATCGCAGGTTTTGATCTCGAATCATCTCGAACTATTTCGGAGCAAGTTTATCTCATTTTTGAATGAACGCAAGGTTGAGGTTCGTTCCTGCACTGCAATTCATCGAATTTCGCTCGCACCCTTTCTTCAGTGAACGGGAGAATATACGGAATAAAGGAAGTTTGTATATTATTATTCAACAAAATGTGCATTGAGGATCTACGCCGCCTGTACTCGCTTTGCAAGCGAGTTGAGGGAGGTTTGGACTCGCTGTGCCAATCTCTTCAAGAACACGTTAAGGAACAGGGACTTAGAGTGCTCAAGAAAGAAAGTCACCAAATAAGTATATCATTTCGAAAAATCAATTTTGAATATTATTTCAGGATCATGATCGCACCGATAGAGCCCTGCAAGAGATCAAAGATCATTACTATCATCTAATTGAAATCGTCTTCTCGAACGAAAGTGAATTCATTGAGGCTGTCGATGCTGGAATTCAAGCCGCTCGAATCGAGATCGAATCTTAGTTTTTATTTATTTTTCGTATTGAGCCTTGTACGAAATGAAGTTAGCGAGAAACAGAATAGTAGCAGTGAATAAATAACAACGATCAATGCATTGGAACCTACATCAGAGGAATGATGGAAACACTGAACTTCGAAACGTACAGCTCAACATTTGATCTCGTGTTGGAAAGATCTTTTTTCCATACATTTCTGCACGTGTTCATGCCTACTGGCATCTCGCACCTCCTAATTCCGATCATATTCGACCCTAAAACCACCAGATCGGAACCATCCAACCAACCAGAGACACGAGTTCAGCCCCTCTGGCTCCTGTGTCTAGACACTTCGGAACGTCCGATCCAATCGGACGTCGTAAACGATCCGAGTATAAGTAGCATCGGATTCAGAAACCAGTCTTACCTCTCTCACCGCTCTTGAAATGTCGCCTTCCATGTCCTACTGTGAGCATATGATTCTGTCCGGAGCCAACTTGCCTCCTCACCCCAATGCTTTCTCTGTGCCTCCACCACCATTCAATGGTCATCCTCATCACTTTTCGCCTCTATCTCCACCTCAGTTCCCCAACTTTCCTCAGAATATTTCTCAGCTATCCGTTAGCCCACCCCAGTCTTCATGTTTTCTGTCTCCTCCTCTTTCTCCCAATCAGTCCGTAGGCGTTTCACAGTCTTCGGTTAGCACGTTTTATTCATCTTATCCATCTCATCTTTTTGTAAGCACATCACAATCTTCTCCACCCCTCTCTGTCATTCAATCTAGCACTACCCATTCGGTTGTCCATCCTCCGTCGCACCGCCCTGTCCATTCGCAGAACGCTTCAGTCTCTCATCCCCAGTCCTCAACTCACCCCTTCCATATTCCCCAGTCCCATTCTAAACCAGCTCTGAAATCATTCCATTCCTCTCACTCTTCTCCGCTACCAAAGACCCAATCATTCAAGTATCCCCAGCAGCCTGCGAACTCATTCCGTTCGTCTCACTATCACCATTCGTCACCTACCCAGTCTTCATCAGTTACACACGCATTCAACGCATTCCCATCTCCTCCCCTCTCACCAAACAATCACCCATTCAACTCTCAGCCTATTCCCCAGTCGTCCAACACCTATTCTTCCCACTCGCCACCTGAGCAGATTGATCATCGCAAGTTTCATCCCAAGTTCGAAGTGAACAAATTCAACCATCCTGTGAAGGCACGTGTGCACAACAGGAGCCAGACGATCGGAAGAACCAATGGTAAGCGATTTTGAGCACAAATAAAATGAGTCTGCCTAGGAAGGCGAATTTGCATAGTGAGAGACCTATTCAAGTGCCGATATCGGCAAACGCGTGTAGAGGGATTAGGGAAACGTTTTCTCTCTGTATTTCTTCAAAAAAATTAACGAGAAGCTTGACAATCACACATTTTTCAGGAGTTCCTCCGGTTTCCACTGCCCCTACCACTCTCAAGCATCAGCATATCGATCTCGACGATATGACCGCGAAGAATGGTGGAACTATGGTAATTATTTAATTAAACGCTGATTAAAGTCAATCGATAATTTCAGTTCGGTTACGAATACCGTACCAAGATGCAAGCTCTGATCAAAAATGCCGATCAGCCAAAGGTCTATGATGAAATGATGAAGCTGAATGCTCAGTGAGTTAATTGGTATTCAGTACTCAGTATTTATCAGGGGTCGCGTAAAGCGCTGATCAGGAGAGTCGGGACCACTCTTCTTTAGATTTACTCCACCAAAGTTTGCCCGTTCTCTGTCGTACTTAATTAGTGAGTTATAATTAGATAGTGATGGTTGTACTTAACTAGGTCGTGCTTAATTAGTCAATTAGTGATTCATTAATTACTTTTTATTCCAGACGCAATGAATTCTTGGACAGAAACGTGCTTGAGCTGCACCATCTGACTCGTGAGCAAGCCAAACGAGTTTTCCTGGATAGAATTAGCGAGATCAAAAAACGGGAACGCCCCAACTATTTGTACATTGTTACTGGTGAGTATTTGTTTTATTTTTTCAATATTTTAAAAGTATTTATTTTTAATTTTTGAAATTTAGGCCGCGGTTTGCACTCTGCCAACAATGTTCCCGTCATCAAGAAGTATGTGGAGGAGTTTGCCGCGAAGCGAAAGTACAAGTGAGTCTCTATTCATCTAACCCGATTGTCATTACAAATGCCATGAACTTATTTTTCTTAGAGACTGCAGAAATTTTACTGCAAAACTAGCTTCGAAGCGCTTTCTAAAAACGTCCTGAATGAGTCAATATTTCCAGATGCACTCCAATGGACGGCAATGAGGGCATTCTCATCATGCATTGCAAGGCAGCTCGAGATTGAAACCTGCGAAGGTGAACAAGCAATTGTACATTACTTACTGATGTAGCCCAGTGTACACTTCTTGCTTGTAAATTGTCTCCTTCTAGTTTAGAATAGGGTTTGTATCTTGATTGTAACTCACCGTATGCCAATTCTTGTACTATTATTAATGTCACTCGATAAAACTAATATTATTTTCTCAGTTTGCTGAAATAAAATGAACGCGAAATTAGATGGTCCACAATTTCAATGCACACTTTCAGTTCGCGTGCATGGAATATTGAACGAGAGCTATCTTTTCCATAGCATCGGTGGTTCAGTGGTAGAATGCTCGCCTGCCACGCGGGCGGCCCGGGTTCGATTCCCGGCCGATGCAATCGTTTTGCTTTTTCTCTGCAGTTCTTAAAGTTCTGTTGGAATACAGTTTTCTAGACACATTCACAAATGACCTAGCATGAGACACATATGTTTCCGTTGTGCTGCTTTTCACTAATTGAGAAAACTCATAAGTGAAACAGAGTAATGTCATGTTCCCGCCTCTTTCTGCGTCCTTTTCTCACTTACTCGACTCGACTCTACCTCTCTTCTCTCAAAAATTGCCAAAAGTTCTCCAACAGTTTTTCCATCACCAATTCAGTTTTCAATTCCAGATGAGCACTCCTACTCTCCCAGACGATTTGCTGTTCATGATATTCGACAATCTATCGCATCAGCAACGTTTGCCTCTAGGAACAGCGAATAAACGATTCAGGAATCTAGATTTTGCGCTGGGGAGAAAGAAATATGAGCGTATTGTACTCGTAAGTTAATAAAGTTAATGTGTGGGTACTATTTGTTGAGCATGAACAACCGTTTTATTCGGAAATTCAATGAAACTATAAAATCCATGATTTCAGAGCTTCAGTGCCTACTGGTTTCGCGCATATGTGCCCAAACAAACATATATCTACCAAGTTGAAGATTCGAGTTCAGATCAATTTTCTTATCATGATGCTCTACTGTTCAAACAGGCCAAGACAGAAGTTCTCATTATTACGGTTTGGTTAATATTTGTTTTGACGTTAACTGCCCTAATTTTAGATTGATAAACCAAACTGTGACCCTTTTGACTACCAGATTTTGTTGGACATGCTCAAGACTTTGAAGACCGGAGAACTACATGTGCTACTCAAATACGAAGACGCTCATTGTGAGAAGTAAGCGAGTCGTTCAAATTCAACTTTAAAAAGGGCACTTACCTGTTTTTTGGCTCACATTCCACAGCTTCAACCCATGTTAGAGAAAAATGAGCAATGGTAGGGAGAGGATACACTATAGGAATAGGTTTGGCCCGAAAAAACAGGAAAGTACCAAAAAAGTATCGATGAATTTTATTTTCAGTTTTATTCAATCACTGATTAGAATTACCGATGTTACACTAGTGCGGCTGTCGTTCGAAGGGGATTGTACGGTTGAAAAAACTTTTCAAAGAAAGATTTTGATGAGTTTGCCGAAATTGCAGGGGCTCCAACTCCGGTTCCAGGTGAGTTCAATTGCAGTAATTGATCAAATCGAATCCAATTTCCTAGAAATCAATTGATTTACGATATATTACCGTACCTGAATTTTCCGACGTGAATGAGAGTATTCTGCTCCACTTAATTTCACAAAACAAGGAAACGACAATGGATCATGTGCACATTTCATCACATGGAATCTTGAGAGCATTTGAGGTAAGAGAACAATGACACACATGAGCCGAAAACCCCTAAAATGATGAAAAAAATGCCCATCGTCATCCTAAGGAACCCCACACCACACAATTTCAGAAAAATTTTTTATGCTTTGCCAGCCCTTGCTCGATTCTCTCTCTCAAACAGTCTCATAGCTATTTTCAGAGTGTCTGTGCGTCAGTCGATAAGAAATATGTTTGTTTTTGCGCACCAAATACGGATACTGACACCCTGCTCAAGCTACGACATTTCGAGCCTGTGTATGGGTATGGAGGGGGCAGTGTACGCGAGCATCGCTTTATCGATCAGTTCAGCCGAACAACTTTGGTGGTTAGCATGTATGCTAAGTCTATTTTTGTTTCTATATCGAAATGATTGTTGTAATTGCTTAATAATGAATACCTTCATTTCAATAAATATGATCTGCTATTACAATACACATATTTATCGCTTGATGATTTAATGATTGTGGAATACAGTGCTGATGTGGAAGGAATAAATGAGCAATGCCAATGGAAGAGTCAATAGTTTTCCCTCTCGTTCATGCGCCCTTTTCATACTCATTCGCTGTTTCTCTTATCATCGGAGGAGTTCGTCATGATTATTCGCATTTTGGTCGAATTTTTTCCCACGCATTTCCTCGAATATTTATGAGCCGATCATGCATTTGTTCATTCTCAAATCCCACCACTGATTGGATAAATTCATAGATCAGCCCCCCTCTTCTCCCTGATGACTTGCTGCTGATGATATTCGGCCAACGGTCAGACGAACAAAGATTGCGAACAAGCGATTCAGAAATATTTTTCACTGGGAAAGAAATGGCACGAAAGCATCTACATTGCCAGTTTTTTTCACCGGTTGAATGTATTCTTTCAATTCTGAAATTAAAGCTCGTAGCCTACTATTTCAAACGAGAAGGATTGTGCCAAACGCAATTTAAATAGAATATTTGTCAAGGATGGCAAACAATGTAACGAATGGGTTGCATAATTTCGAACTTTGCAGCAGATCAGGTTGATTGCATTTGGTTGTGAACGACTTTTCTCAGTCTGACAATCTCCTCCCGTAGTTTTCTCACGGCCACAGCCACTAGCGGGCAACCACTAACAGGGGAGAAGTCCTCTTTCTGAGGAGGTGCGGGAGCGGGCATGGCTTCCCCAGGGACCAGACTCTGCAGCCGAGTCACTTCTTCAGCCAGTGCTTGAATGATCGGATCCACTGGTCTGCGACCTCCGAAAACTGCCCTAATGTAGGCTTCCTGTGCAAGAATAGCTTCCAACTGGGCCTGTAATGACTGAGTTATTGATCGGTCCCAGCCAAACCCAGTATTCCTTGTTGCTCTATCACTATACTTTCACACTAACCTAAGAATATCCTTATTTTAAATTACTAATTCAGATAATACTTCGAAGCCGCACCTTTTTCGCAGCTGCTGCCTTTTCCAGTAGCCACGACATCCTTCCTCGATTTTTGGCTTCTTTCTGAAACATTCTAGATTTGACGTTTTAGAGCGGTAAATACTTCTAAACATACTTCGATAAGGTCCAGGAAATAATTTGTCATATCGTCGCTTGTCGCTTTGAAACATTCATTCTTGAGTTCACTGCACGTCTCTGCGCTTTCTTTGATTGAGACCTCGAGATTCTGCAATTTAGTCTGTTCAATCCACTCGGAAGTATTTTTTAGACGAGCAGTAATCGAAAAACTGGATAGCCTACTGAACTAGTGTCACTAATAGTGTGCGGAAAGCAAGAGTTGACTCTCCTCATTTTGCATGCTCTCTCGCCATTCTGACCGGTAGGAGAGTGTGTGAAATGAGGAGAGAAACTCTTGCTTTCCGCACTCTAGTCATCAAGTGCACTAAAAGCGAGCTCATACCTGTATTTTCTGGAGAATTTCTGGGAGAGAAAAGGCGAGTTCTCCCTGCCGGTCAATCGCTTCGAAGTATTCAATCGGAAACAAGAAGCAATCGGACGGATGGGTCTGGAATCGATTATTCAATCCACCATTACATAACGTAGCTAAATACTCACCATGATATCCGCAAAGCCCAATGTTTCGAGGTGTGAAAGACAGAAAAGGTCGAAGCACGACGCGTCCAACCGCGACGCGACCGCAGCGCGTAAGCCAACCAGCGTTGCCAGAAGGGATGAATGGATTGAAAATGCCAGAATTGTTCACCATTTACCTGATACTGTTTTGCATCAGCTCTGGCTCCTCAGCTCTTCTCTTGCCAATCGCTACCCTTCCATTCAGTGCGTGTGTTTTATCTGTTTCATAACTAGGGACCACCATCCCTCTCCAGTCGGATAGGGCGCGCGCAATGCAAAATAACTCAAAGAGGCTTGACAGGCCGCGGGTTCTGATTTCGCAGGTGTTTAGTACACCATGTTGGACAACTTTCCTCGAAATTTCAAGCAAATCGTAGTACGCCCACGTTTTATATAATCGAAAATGGTTCAAAATGACTGTCTTATTTTTAAAATCAACACTTCAAAGCGTTATAGATTGAGACCAAGTAGTAGGCCGCGACTTTTGTAAGCTTCCAGTGATAGACTATGGTCATAGGTACATCATATCCGAAAATCACCCAAATCGTAGTACGTCCACCATTTTTACATGAGGTCAAAGATTGACCACTGAAATGATCTTTGATCTTATGTAAAAGTGGTGGACGTACTAGGATTTGGCTGTTTTTTTGGATATGTTGTGCCCATGACCCTAGTCTATCGCTGGAAACTTACAAAAGTCGCGGCCCTCCTCTCAAACAGATTTTATAGGGCTTTTGTAGTTTCTAGACTCCCTGTTATCGACAACTGAGTTTTTGTAAAATGCAAATATCTCGAGAACCATTGGATTTAGGTTGGTCTTCTGTTAACAAAAAATGATTCTATTCACAAGGGTAATAAGCTAAGATAGTTCATAAGTCATGAAATGCAAATTTGCATATCACGTGGTGGTCCCTATTTCATAACTTCAATTAAATCTATGCATAATCGCATAATATCGATGAAGAAAAAACGCACGTTGAATCACAAGAAGCTTTCCAAATTGCTGACAAAATTACTAAAGAAGAGAACAGCTATTTATAGCAAGAAATGAAATGGTGAAATCAATGTCACACTAACAAAAAGACTCAAGGCAACCAAAGAAAGTGATAAAAAGTGTATTGAAAAAAAGCTTGGATGACGAAGAGAGTAATGCCACGAAGGAGAGTATGTGTAACATAAGATACGGAAAAAGTAGAGTTCTAAGGAAGACAACAAACACCAACTACGACTGATTCAGGCATCTGAATTCACTTGCTCAGCCCTTTTGATTTCTCAACAGCAGTAGCATCTCGCAGCTCCAGTCAGCAAATTCGGTTTTCATTCTGTTACTGTTAGGAACTGTTCGCTGGATCGATTGCTGGAAAGGGATATATTTCTTTTCCTTTTTTTCTTGTAAATACGAAAATTAGATGACCGACGATTGTAGAGCACAGGTCAACATTATTGTCAATATAATTAACCCTGGTAAAAATACTGAAGTCTTCGTGCTAGATTGGATAAAAAAAGTACGAACATCTTGAGCCTCGTTCTCACTCTTCAACTCGCGCTCGAGTTCTTCCACAGCAGAACGGTGAGCCTGAATGCATTGCAGAATTTGGGAATTGTTGACTTCCTGTGATAGACGCATTGTTTCACCAGCAATCGGAGAAATAAATCAAATGAATGGTTCAATAGGGGCTGGTTCACAATCACTCTATTTAGCTATTCAGTGCAACTAGACGAACGGATGTTGAAAAATTCGCATACCTCTGCTTCAGTTTTTGGCTTTTTCGCAGCTGAAGTTCTTTTCTTGTACAGTTTGAGATATGCTCGTTCAACTGCCAGCTTTCTATTGAGCTCCTTGAAAGGTTGGAGGCTTATGCTATTATCGGACCGAATTTTCGTTCCGGAACGAATACGTTACAATGAACGTTTTTTGCCAAACGTTATCTGATATTCGTACAACCCTTTTTTTATAGTTTTCCAGAGAATCAATAATTCATTACCCTGATCCTCTCGACATGACCAGCAATAATTTTGAATTCAGCTATACACTCATCGGCCAACTTCGCGAATTCCAATGCTTTCTGTGGGAACGTGTCACCGTCCTGGAAATGTGATGTTAAAGAACGAACATGCAATTATACGCTCCGGCACTCCTGAACATCTCCATCCCCTACGACCAACTCCTTTCACCCTATTGTCTTGAGAGATCCAGGAGCGCCCACGTTGGTTGGCTAAACAGTTTCGGCATTATGGCGCCGAAATGAAAGAGAGAGGGTAGGGAGAGGGATTCTGAGCCGATCGATGTTTTCGGCGCCGAAATCGCCGAAATGTCAACCCTACGACCCAAGTAACTGAAAGAACTCACTGTCACGTCGGTAATGATGACCATCGTTAGTCGAAGGGAGCAAGCACTTTGAAAATATGTTGTGAATATTTCCGACCCGGGAATATTCCGATTTGCAATAAGGCACTTATTATAAGGAGAAATGACCCCCTGGGTACGCTCTATCAAATCGATTCAAGTGCGTCAGTGCATCTGCCCATTCAACCATGTTTTGTTCTCTTTTTGTAGTCAAACCAATAAGTTCGTCAGCTATCTATTGTCACCATGACCTCCCCCGATGTAGCCCGATCGGAAATGTTCGCCATTATCGATTCACTACCAGGCCTCGATCAAGAACACGAATTATCCACTAAAGTACGCTCCTGTTTCAATATTTCAGAGCAAATTCATGAATTGAAATCGAAAAGTTGCCACTTCGATGCTTTCTCTTTTTTCAACTCTTGCTCTGCATTAGGCCTTTTTCTCCACTGCTAGTATGGCCGAGCGAGTGGTGTGCTTGGTTATTCGTCGAATCAAAAATTGAATGCATATATCATCTGTACAGACACCAGCATTGTTCAAAGCGATATTCAACTATTTCACTGCCAATCCCGGAGGTCTCGGAGAGATAAGCGAGAAGGAGAAATGGGTGAAAACACTTAAAATTGAGCAACATGCGCTTTTCTACATTTCGAATTTACAAATTTGGTCTGAATTTCACCGAAACTAGAAATAGTAAGAAAATTTGCAATTTAAATGATATTTCAATGATACTTTTCAGATTCTTCACAGATCAGTGGAACATTTCTTCGAAATATTCACCTCCCAGTTTTCTCTGATTGCTGACAGTATTGTGGACAATAACGAAGGTGCAAAGGGTATCAGGTAGAGTTCGAAATACGGGTCGCCGTCTCTTCATTTCACACACTCTCTCGACTCCCTGGCCTGTGAGAGAGTGTGTGAAATGAAGAGACGGCGACCCGTATTTCGAACTCTAGTATCAGGTGAACACTATTCATTCAGCAGCAAAATTCCAAAACTTGCAATTTTAGACGGATTCTTTCTGGAGTTGTATATGCTCGGACTGAGTTGTTTCCTACAATATTGGAACTGAAAAGTGACCGAGTTAAGGTTCGTAAACTAAGAAATTTGAATCACTTATCGGAAAGTAGATATTTGAGATTGCAAATTGTACTCATTACGTAATTTTTCATAGACAGTCCGATCTTCAGGAGGAGTTGACATCACGGTTTCATTTTTACTTCAGAATGTTGTATAGACTAGAGCATAATATGCTGTTTTTGCTGCATTTTCAGTCGTTAAAAAAGCAGGTAACTTTATATTTACTTCATTTCAAAATATACTATTTCTTTCAAAGATAGACGACTACCACTATGGATCATGTACACACTATTGGTGGAAGCGGGAAGTAACTGAAGACGATATTGTGAACGGCGCATTGAGCAAAGAGTACGCACTATCCGATTGAACCCATTTCCAATAATCATCAAGCCTATTTTGACGACTTATTCGTTCATCTGCCCCTGTTATACTCATTCTATCATTGCACGTGAACTTATTTAAAAAAAATTTATCCGTTTGCAATGAATGTGATAACAAAATCAACGATTTTTTATGCAGATACATAGTTTGGAAAAATGATAAACAGATTATCGAATGATTGAGGGGAGGAAATTTAGAGCGTGAAAGAGTGAAGAGCGTGAAAATTGGTGCAAGAAAAGTTGACTAAACTGAGAGAAGACAGCCAAAAAGAAAGCAGTTTACATTACACTAACAAAACCTTTCGAACGGAAAAGAGAGCAGGAAATCGAGAAATTACATGAGTGGCGAAGAGCGTGGGGCGATACCTATGGTACAATCAAGAAACGGAAAAAATGAGAAAGCTAAGGATGGATAACGATCGCTAAGAATAAATAAACATGATAGTAACGACCTAAAAAGAAAACAACAAGAATGGACTATCTTCGATCGTCTTCAGACGCTCATAGAGATGTAGTTGCCTGAGAGGATTTAATGATTTTCAATGAATTTCAAGATTAGATAACTGCCCATCTCCTCCCAACCAACCTCCATTCCTCTCCTCCACAAAGAATGCGTCGTAGGTGGAGTCCATTGCTATGAAAGTCTTCAGCGATTCGATGTCGAGTCGGGCGCAGAGCTCCTGGAATGGACTCCATATCACGCTTGTCAGGAGAAACGTCCCGATGCATGGACCCCCGAATGATCCCAGCATAATGGGACTTTGGAGGCTAGGACATGGTTAGAGGTGCCCAAATCCGGAACTATGTAATTTCTTCAAACTAACTCGATGGCGTAATGTGCCCAGGCTGGGCTAACGATCGCCTAAAACACAATCGATACCTTCTCGGATAGGCGTACTCCATCCTCCAGCATCAACTCCAGCTCGTTAGCGACGGTGACTTTGTAGAGACGGAGGTACTCTGCAAGTGATTCACCAGCGACGAAATGACCATCCTTGATGGAGATGAGTCCGGGAGGTAGCTGGAAAGAAAGAAGCTAATAAAGTCAGTAATCGATAACTCCTAGCTGGAAATCTACAGTATCCGGCTACGGTAGCTCACCATCGTGCACAAGTCTCGGGCGTAGACCGTCGAGTAGTACTCATCTACGTCCGCTGCTTCAGCCCAGGAAGAGATCTGAATACGGTAATCGGGTTATTGATTAATGAGTTTATGATACCTCCACAGGCTCCATTCCTCCTTTTCTCATCAGATCCATCAGTACTTGAGCTTCCTTCTGCTGTTCATTGAGAGATTGCGAGAGTCCGGTGCTTCGCTCCATCAGCATCGCTTCTGCAGAGAATTTGAACCAATTTCTTCGATCTTGACAAGAGATCAAAGATCACCATTCTTCACTCTTCTCTTAACGTACCACAGCAGTCAGCGAGGGGGCAGTCCTCCAGCAGCAGTTCCTCTTCTTCTCCCTCCTCTCTCGTCTCGCTCAGCTGGAGCAGCGTCTTAGGCGCTGTGATCCTTGATCTTCTGCAATTACACCATTTCACACTAATCTTTGATCTTTCTAATCTATCCCTTGTTCTCTGATCTCTCTAATCTAAATTCTGATCTTTGATCTCTGTAGACTACACTTCAATCTACGAATTATCCCCCATTCTCACCTGGTCTCTGCCTTGATCTCCTTGTCTGCTTCGAAGGAGTCCATCGAAGGTTGAGTAGCGGGAGAAGCGGGGGTCGAGGTAGAGAAGGTTCTAGTAAATGATGGGGAAGGTCCGAGCGGAGATTGGATGTTGTGAGTGGGGCTGAGTGGCGAGCGCTGGGTGAATGACGGGACTTTGCCGAGAGGAGAAATAATGCTTCTGGAAGAGCTCGGAGGCGTGAGAGCCGGCTTCTGGGAGAAACGAGGAATGGGTCCGAGAGGGCTGACGATGGAACGAGGAGAGGCTCTTCCAAAGGATGGAGCAATCCGACCAAACGACTGTCCAATGGAGGGAGAGGCGGGAGGAGAGAGCGGGGCCACGGTAGGTGTTCCGAAAGAAGGAACCTTCAATCCCAGCGAGAACCCAATGGAGGGAGAGGTCGGCGGAGTAGCGAAGACGGAGGCGGTAGAGAACGAAGTGGAGATTGACGGAGTCATCTGTAATGGGGAGATTCGGTGACTCATTTCGGGGGAATAGAATACGAAATGAAAGGAGAAATCAAAGATTAGATAACATGATCCATGAAGGCTAAGAAAGAACACGAATGATAGATCAGACAAGTAAACGTAGAGATTAAAGATCAATGATGGATCATAGGTCAAAAAGGCGAAAAATTATGTGAAAGGAAGGGAGGAGCAGAGCGACAACTAGGTCCGAGACTGAGAGAGAGGGTGTGAATGAGAGAGTGAAGTGTAGGTAAAGACCCTGTAAAAGACCCTGTGAAAGACCCTGTAAAAGCCCAGGTGAAAGTTCATGTAAAAAGTGTAGGCAAAAGGACTGAAGAGTCTAAATTTCACTCTAAGCTGTGGAGCGCCTGCACATTTATACATGTATAAATGTGCAGGCTGAACATTTGTACATGTACAAGTGTTCGGAGAGGGGGAGCAAGGGACCGTTCGTCCGCCGGACAGACGGAACCCTTCTCTGGAGAGAAGAGGAAATAGGACGAAATTACGATCAAATCGGAGCAGGTGGAAATGGCGCCCAGCCCGCCGCACCCACTGCACGCACCACACCACGACCGGGTCTAATTCCCGGCTCTATACGGTAGTGTGGGAACGTCGCACGGCTAGCCGCACCCATCACACACAACGTTACAACAATGCGCGTGCGATCTACAAGCGCGGGGACTAGGCGAGCACTGTTGAACATTTGTACATGTACAAGTGTTCGGGAGGGAGAACAAGGGGCCGTTTGACCGAAAGTCAAGTGGCCCGATTCGGCGCGAAGTTTGAAATTTGGTAGGGTTTGCAAAACACATGAGCGCGACGGGGATCGAACCAGCGACCTTGTGAAGGGAAGACAGATGCGCTACCGACTGAGCTACGGACGAGTTGGGAACAGCTAGCTAAGTTCGCCTCTAGTACTCGCCTTTCCCCCCAATGTCCAGTGCGAAACACTGTGACCCCTTCACAGGGAAAATAAGGGAAGCTACTAGGGTGGGAAGCGAGGAAAACAAGGGGGCCGTTCAGCCCAGGGACGAACGGCCCATGAGAGAAGGAAGAGCCTAGAGAGAGGCGGGGAGGCGCGGCGAGCGATGGAAACGAGCGATGACTGATGGGGAAGAGAGGGAGAGGAGGGAAGGAGAGAGGGAGGAAGGGGTAGATCAAAGAGGAGGGTCATGCTGTCTCGCCCTGTATTGATTGTCTCTGATCTGATGGAACTGATGGGGGCATTCGGTACTGATAAAGAGACAGCAAGATCAAAGTTGCAAGGGAGAATGAGTTGAAGAATTGCACAAATATGGTTCGAAAGATCAAAGATCAAAACCCACGATACACAAGCGAAAACAGTGAGCGCTGTACGTATCGTCAATTGAGAATGAGAGGAGGAAAGTGAGGGGAGGGGAGGGAGCAGGGGCACCCTGGGTGCGCCCGGCGGCACCCTGGGGGCACGCGGTGCACCAATGAGGGTGCATGAGAGGCCGAGCGTGGGGAGACTAGCTTATCCGATCGATCTTTACCGTATGCGGCATACCGTAATCCACTAACCTACGCTGGATAAAGAGTGAGAAACTCACATCGTTCACGCGGTACTCCTCTGGAGGGCGCGAGTGAGTGTCCGAGTCGGGGAGATGAGGTACGATAGGCTACGGTAGGTTACGGCACACAACGCTCGATCGATCTACAACAGGGAGATAGGAGTAAGGTCGAGCAATGCACGAGTGAGAGTGAACGTAGATGGACGTCTAAAAAGAGAACGATATACAGACTAAAATACAGACTAAAATTCAGACTAAAATTCAGACTAAAATTCAGACTAAAATTCAGACTAAAATGCAGAGCGAAATACAGAGCGATATACAAAGCGGAATAGATACTGAATAGAGGACTAAATATAGAGTTTCAAAAAAAGAGTGTAAAATAGAGAGCAAATTTGAGTGTAATTAGAGAGCAAGTTTGAGTGTAAAATAGAGAGCAAATTTGAGTGTAAAATAGGAAGCAAATTTAAGTGTAATTAGAGAGCAAATTTGAGTGTAAAATAGAGAGCAAATTTGAGTGTAAAATAGGGAGCAAATTTGAGTGTAAATTAGAGAGCACCCCCTGTACCTAAATATAGGGCTCTGTGCCTAAATGTGCCTAAATGACCCTATGTGCCGAGAAGCCTATGGGCATATAGAAGTGCTGGGCAGAGGTTACGATTGATCTTACTTTGTGTGCTACAGTAATTTCGCACACTTCAGCGCTACAGTATCCACGACGTTACAGTAATCTCAGGATTTATCAGAGTGAGAGATGGGCATCGACTCTTCATCTCGGTATCCTCCATTCGAGAGTCGATCAATAGTAGTCGTAGCCACCGTATCCGTAACCGCCACCGTATCCGTAGCCATATCGATTATAGTTGCGGTTGTTGGTCCTGCAATTCTGCCTTTTACCAAAACCTCTCAAATTCAAACTTTTTTTTCCATTACGTGTGGCGATTCTGCTCTTTCCCACTACACCACACACACCTGTTGTCTCTCTTGTCCTCGAAATCGATAAAGTCGATCATGATTGCGCAGCCCAGCAGCACGGCCTTGATGCGCACGTCCAGGTCCACCGGGACTGCAAAATGGCTTTCTGTCTTTTACCAATTTTCCATAAAATCCGAGCATTTCTCCATTGCGTGAGGCGTTTCTGTCGTTTCCCACCACACGCACAGTTGAGCGCGAAGTTGTCGCAGTTGGTCCAGGCCTGCTTCATGAATCCGGGGTACTTGCGCACGATCGCGCCGATCGGTCCCGAGCCCGACACCACCTGCGATTCTGCCGTTTACTAATTCATCCAAATTGAGCAAATTTCCATTGCGTGAGGCGTTTCTGCCGTTTCCCACTGCACCATACCAAACCTTGTAGCCGCGGTCGCCGCCGCAGTCGCACTCGGGCGGGAACGGGATGGAGAGGACGGGACTGCAAAATACGGTTTTGGTGAATTCTATTTTCCGGTTCCGGAACCCGGGAAAAGCCGGCTCTCACTTTCTGTTGGCGTCGAGGATGGTCACGACGCCTCTGCCGCAGAGCGATCCGCTGTACAGGGCGAAGCCGGCCTGAAATCGCGACATTTTTACATTGCGTGAGGCCTTTCTGTCGTTTCCTAATCCTTCGAAAATCCGTGCATTTTCCCATTGCGTGAGGCTTTTCTGCTATTTGAGAAACGTCGCCCTCACCGGCACACCGGGCGGCGACTCGACGAGCATCTCGCAGTCCGTCCACAGCTTGCTGCTGCGCGAGATGGCGATCGCGGGCTGTAATTAGGAAACGTCGACCACACCACCGCCAAAACCCGAGCATTTTTCTATTGCGTGAGGCGATTCTGCCGATTCCCACCACACCACTATCGTACCCTGCCCATTCCGTCGGTGAGGATGAAGTAGAAGCCGCGGTTGTCGCCCAGCATCTGCGCCACGTAGAAGCCGGCCGCGCTCTGCTGCTCCGCCGCGTAGTACATCTACGGTTACGGTATTATGCTAAAGGCCGATTCCGGTTACGGCCCCGGCTCCGGTTCCGGCTCTGCATTTTCCGGCTCCAACTCACAAACTGGCCCTGGTCGTTGTAGATGGCGTATTTGTTGGGCGTGTCGATGTACGTCAGCATCTCGATGATGTCGGTTTTCTGCAACCATTTTCTGCCGTTTACCAAATTCCGGAAAATCCCAGCATTTTTCCATTGCGTGAGGCGTTTCTGCCTTTTCCCAGTACACCATGCCTTCATGATCACGACTTCCTGGATTTAGCACCGACCTGGCGGACGTGAGCGCCGCCGCATGGCAGCAGGTACTCGAGACCGGGCGGGACGTAGTTGGCCGGGACTACGGGGATGTCCATCCATTGCTCGCCTGAGAGGGGTACGGTAGGATTACGGTAAGGAACTGCATCGCTGGATCATTGTAATCGAATTATTGTAGTTATGATAAGATTGCGGTACATAGTGGTCCTGCCATCCTATCCACAGTATCATCGATTACTGTTGCGGGGTTACTGTATCCTACCGTAAACCGGCTACCATATCCCGGTTACCGTATACCCTTACCGTACATGATTACGGTAGGTCGATAGTCGATACTGTACCCTACCGTACTCCCGGCTACCGTATACCTGGTCCCATGCGGATGGGCACGCCTCCCGGCTGCTGCTGTTGTTGCTGCGCCTGCTGCATGGGCGACTGCAAGGTGTACGGTAGTCTATCGTGAACTGACCGTTCCCTGATTCAGGTCGCGATACCGTATCCTACCGTTGCTCTACCGTACCCCCTGAGTTTCTGTTGTATACTAAATTTCAGAAAATCCAAGCATGTTCTCATTGCGTGAGGCGTTTCTGCTATTTGCCAGTACAACATGGCCTTTACCTGCTGCATCTGTGGTGTGTAGGCGCCCGGCTGCACACCAGTGTACATCTGAGGAGTACGGTAGATTACGGTAGATTACGGTAGGATTTGTTCAGTTCGCGATTCCGCAACCAGGATACGATGGTTGCGATAGATTACGGTAAGAGTACGGTAGATCTATTCGCAACGCGTCTTGAACGCGTTGCGGTCGTCAGGGTACGGTACCTGCGGAGATGGCGGGTATCCGGGTGGTGGCGGAAGTGCTTGCGGCATCGCGATTGTCGAACGAGTCGGAGTGACTGAAGGTTACGGTATTGGTAACGGTAGGGATACTGTAGACGTACTGTAAGAACTACGGGATCAGATACGGTTCAGATAGGGTGACGGTGAGCCAGAAAAGGAGGGAGAGAAAGGTGAACCAACCGTCTAGTACGAGCGAGAAGAGGGAGAATGGGGATGGAGAGAAGAGAAGAGAAAGAATTGAGGGAAAGAAATTAATCGATTTGTGCAATGCAAAGTAAATCAAAATGGAAATGTTTTTTTCTAATCGACTCTCAAGTTGAGCCGGGAAGAGAGTGATCTTTGATCTTTCAGGCCTTTCCTTGAAGTCGTTCCCCCCTCGCTTGATCTTTGATCTCTCTGTGATCTGGCCAAGGGACCTTTTAATAAAATTTGTATCACCTTTAGAGGTCAATAGTCAATCGATACTGTGTGAAACAACGATGACCTCCCTCCTTGATCTACCCCTTCCTATCCCCTCTTCTCCCCCATCAGTCTCTTCCCATCTCCAATCGTGCACGCCCGCCTCTCTAGTCGCTTCCCTTCTCCAAAATATCACCGCTCGTTTCTCGGTTGCTCTTGTTTCTCTCGCATAACCCCTGTAGAATGCCATGTATCTTCCCTTCCATCCGTCATCTCGTTTCGCTCTTCTGTAATTCTAACAACCTAATCATAAACGATGTCACTGTCCGTTTTTCTACTTCTCCTTCTTACTTTGATACTGTGAGTCTCTCTCCTCTACCGTCGCATTCTTCATACCAAAGATTCCTGACTTCGATCTCATTGTTACTTGTTTCATCACTTCCCATCCCTCTTCGCCAACTGGTGAGAGAGTGTGCAAAATCGAGAGAGTGCACCCTCTTCATTCGCTCACAACACGTTTTCGCACGTCTCTTCAACATTTTCTCAATCTATCTCGGTTCTGCCGATCCGTTTCCCGATTTCATCCCTTCTTACTGTTACCATCGTTTCACCAGTCTCTCAATAGCAAAAAATCCAGTTGCCCTTGATCTTTGACCTCTCCGTTCTCTAAACGTCGCTCTTTAGTCATGTCGCTATGATCTTTGATCTTTCCTCCCTCGCATACCTCCTCCCTTGATTTGCTCACATTCTCACTTGATTGATCTCTCCGCTTCGTTTTTGTCCGATTTGTGACGCTGAAACGAACGAATGATCCCCCCCATTTCAGATGACTCCATCGTTCTCCTCTCCTCCCACCTTCTCTCCTCCTCCCGCCCCTCCCTCCATCGGACGCTCGCTTGGACTGGAGGTGCCTTCCTTCAGAACTCCAGTCTCTCCCGCCCCTCCCTCGATCGGGCAGTCTTTCGGGCGCGTCACTCCCTCGTTCTCAACACCAATCTCGACTCCAGCTCCTTCCATCGGTCGCTCGCTCGGACTGGCGGCTCCATCTTTCACTCCCTCTCTTCCTTCTCCCTCCAACATTGTTCATGGACGCATTCCTTCCCCACTCGGACCGAATCCCTCCTTCGCTCAATACCGCTCGCCCTCGCCTCTCCGCCTCTCTCGTCAGATCCAGTCTCCGCTCGGCCGCCCACCATCATTCTCAAGGGCCTTCTCTTCCTGGACTCCCACTTCTTCCGCATCTCTACTTTCGATCGATCGCTGTGCAGCCGACAAGGAGATCAAGTCAGAGAACAGGTTAGTGGGGGAAATCAAAGATCAGAGGTTAGATTGGGAAGATCAAAGACTAGAGTCCAAAAGTTGCGCCATTGCAGAAGATCGAGAATCTGTTCGGCCAAAACACTGCTCCAGCTGAGTGAGACGGGAGAAGGAGAGGGAAATGCGCTACTGCTCGATGATTGCGATGTGGCCGATGCCTGTGGTACGATTGCAGAATCAGATTAAAGATCAAAGCTCAAAGATCAATTAGCCTTTCCTTCTTGCAGAATCATTACTAAGGAAGGACGCTCAATATGGTCGATCTCTCGAGGAACAAAGGGAGATCGGAGTACTGCTGGATCTGATGAGAAGAGGAGCGATGGAGCCAGTTGAGGTAATGATTTTCTGCAGTAACTATTACACATCAGAGAAACTCCGAATTGCTCTAACATCGATAATCGATAACCTGAATACTGTAACCAGATCACCGAGTGGTCCGAAGCAGCCGGGCTCGACGACTATTATGCAGCCATCTACGCTCGTAATTTGATAAGCAAGGTGAGCCACCGTACCCTGATACTGTAGCTTTCCAACTAGGATCGAGTACTGACTTCCCTTCCCGTATACTCAATAGACACTCGGATTAGGAGCTCCAGAACTCTCCCAGAATTTCGATGGAGCGGTAATGAAGCAAACTTCTAAAGCGATGAATCCTTCCCATTCCAGCTTCCTCCCGGTCTCATCTGCATCCGGGATGGTCATTTCATCGCTGGTGAATCACTCGCAGAGTTCGTCCATCTCTACCAAATCACCAGTGCAAACGAGATGGGGGTAATGCTGGATAGGGCTTCGAGATAGACTCCTTTTTGATAGCTTCGACCCCCCTTCAACTTTGATTCAGAATCTCCCAGAAGCCTCATCAATTACGAATTCTCCTGTTACCTCCCCTCTCTTGCTCTATGCACCAATCGATCTTTGAGTTCTTCACATTTTGTTTGTACACAGTTCTCAAAGCCATTCAAACAATTCCTCAATTGTCACTTTTCTTATTTTGAGTTCGCACTTCGAGTTTGTAAAACGTTTGTATTTCCATACATCCGTTCCTGATAGGAACATCTCAACTCATTTCGCCATTACAACTAGTTCATACTCGCTGTAAATTATTTGTATCTTGGTTCAATAGCACATTCAGTGATGCTCTTATTTCGTACAATTTCTCCTGTAAAATGTAGATAAAATAGCTTGAACACAGCAGGCTCATTATGCAATAAGGTTGCCAAAGAGGAATCTCAATCGGTCAGTGCATATTCTTTTGTCACTGAGATCTTCCAATCACCTTCAGTAGCTTTCCCTCATCCCTCACCTTCTCAACTTTGCCCACGCTGTGATGTTCTGCTCAACAATTCAATTCAATGAGGTTTTTTTTCCTACCGGGCTGCCAGCAAACACAATTGATGAAAATAATGGTTCACAGATATACAACCACAGTCTCCAGCAGGTGCAGTGATCCATCCCTTGATCTAATAACTGGAATAGTACAATTGTGCGCCAGCCCTCTCCTGACTGCGATGGAGTGAAGCGTGGCTCGGACCTGGAAGATGCCAACTGTTATAAATTTTTCTTTTGGTCAGAGAAGCCTCCTCTAATCAGGAGGTTGCTGACTATAGGACATTAGACAATATGCCAAAAAAATAGTCAGATAACAAAGATAATGAAATTCACTTCACTACGCACATGTCCGCCCTCTGGTGTTCGATGCGAGACGTAAGCAGCACAGTTCATGGGGATGATCTCAACGTCTTGGAGGACCTGAAAAAGTGTGTCAAATTCTAATCTTATCTTTCGGGGGTATGACAATCCGGCAACTCCATATTCGGCAAACGACATTTCGGCAACTGCATTTCGGCAAACGACATTTCGGCAACTAGCCATAACTTAGCCATTATGCGACCTAGGACCATGGGAGATGTACCATTGTGATCTGTATCAGTTCCTCTATCACATCACTGGCTTTGATCTTTGCTCTTTGACATGAAAACG
>LS514612.1:16886-55298 GCA_900490845.1 Pristionchus japonicus
TCGCCATTAATGTACATGCTGCCCCGCCACCTTCTACCCCGCGCCAGCAATCATTTTAGCCTTTTTTTTTGTTTGCGAACTAGTGAAGCGATTAATGATCATATTTGTTTGCCAATTTATCTACATGCCAGCATAACTTCGAGTCCTCCCCCAACAAAGAATTGCGCGAATCGGTTGTTCATATTTCCATGTCCGCATTACGCGCTGGTAGTTTTTCACTGTGAACTCGAATGCACTACTTTCCTTGATCGAAAGTGCAGTTTTGCGCCCTTATATCAGTTTGCGTCCAGCAGTTAGGCGCTGTTTCGCCCATTGACAATAGGTTTTGTTAATTGGCTTTTCTATCGCGTTTCGAATGCGCGAGCGTAAAAGCGAGATCTCATGATTTGTTCGCCGAAATCGAAAGTAAAAATTCGTGGTCTTTCTTTGGCGCTGTTCAGCAACTTATCTTTAGTTATCACAGTTTTTGGCGATTCCCGAATGTTACTGGAGCTTCTGCCTTGACATTTTGGACTGATGAATCACTGAGCGTCGTGTTTCCCTCGCTATCATTGCGCCTGGTGATAATTTGGCCATTGTTTGTTTGCGAGCCTCTACTCCTACAGCGAAAAGGTATTAATTCATCAGTTTTTACTTCGGTTCGATCGTTCGTCACCTCTGAACAAAGAATATTGCGTCTCTGCTGTTCCTTTTTGCATTGCTTGATCGTCTTTCTCGCTGGAACAATTAAATACTTCTTCGCCACTTTCCTCTCGTGAAAGTTCCGTTTTGGCGACCTTATCTCTGTTTACGCTCAGCTCTTGGGCGCTGTTTCGGCCATTGGCAATTGATTCTCTGCAATAATTTGGCGTTTCATTCGCATTTCGAATGTGCAAGAGCAAAGGCGAGATCTGCCCATGATATCCTAGCCCTTTCCTCGCCTTTTGCGAATCCGATATTTCAAGGAGGTGTTCCTAGCGCGCTTTTCAACGATTAATCACATCACCACACCTGTTTAGGCGATTCTCTAATGTTATTTGTGGGATGACCGTGCGCGTGACCTAGATGACCTAGAAAATTTAACAATATGTGCAGTAAAGGCCCCGCAACCTTCTACCCCGTGCCAGCGATCATTTTAGTTTTTTGTTTGCGAACTAGTGAAACTTGAAGTGCCTTTTAGTGAACTCACTTGGTCAACATAGTGAGAATTGAACGTTCGTAGATATCTGCGCTATTAATGACAAACAGCTCTGTTCACCCATGACCGATTAAATTGCTCGCGCGATTTCTGTTGAGTACTTCAAAGTATTTTTCGCGTTACATTGCGCTTTGGATTGTGGCTGCCTAAACATAGCAACATTCGATTCCATATCACTTCTATTCCAGATTCCTCAAGCTAGTACCAGAATCATCGCTCAACAATGCGAACGACGAGGTCACATTCGGGAGTGTCTTCCGAAGACCCGCCCTCTTCCTCTGCTCACATAGCAGCAGCAACTCCAGAGAACACTTCATCGAGGTAAGCATAGTTTCCAGCTAGGCAACCAATGAAGTTATATCAGTTCCTCGCTAGACCTGATGTTAAATTTATCAAAGTTCAATGCTAGAGCTTCTTTCGCTCTTGTTTATACCTCAGACGATTAGACAAACGAGGCCGTTCCAGGTTTTCTTCATCCTCGTCTACTCTCATTCCTTCCACATCCACTGATGGTCAAGCAGAAAACAATTATCCTCGGTGAGTTTTATGTTTTTGAGTGAATAACTGTGAGTTCTCAGCGGCTTTGCTGTAAAAATAGATCAAATTGCAGGAGGAATCAGATGGCTGGCAGTGAGAAGGAGAAGACTATCCGACTGGGCCGAACGGGCGTTATGAATGCAAATATCGCCGATGACGATGAATGTAAGGAGTATGAGAAGTATTCATTTTGAAATCCAATTTTCAACTCGTTAAAAGATTTGATTGACACACAACTAGCGACCTGCGGTCACTACGTGACCTTCGGCTGCTATCATGTTCGCCGGGTTGTGTTATTAATGGCCATTTGAAAAGTGGGGAATGCATTAGCTTGCGATGAGCGTTGCCTCGTATAGCAATGCAAAAGGTTATTTTTTTCCCGAGTGCACAACGTTTAATCTAGATTGCATCATATTGCGTAGTGATGACTAAATTCGTTTTTCCCTTTGTTGAGGGATCCGCGAATTAATTGTCTACTCTGAACGAAGGTTGCTCATATGCTAAGGTTTGGGACCTCATTGTCTCGTATAGCAATGTGAAAGGTTCGTGTGGATAGCAGTGGTCGAAAAAGTTGCGACTCCGCCACTTCGTGGCTCCGCCGCAACTTTTTCTCCCACTGCTATCCACACGAACCTTTCCACACATTGCCATCGAGATAGTTCCCACGATCCAATGAGTAAAAAAATTAATTTTTTTTAGCCGAGTGAGCAATTTTTGATCTAGATTGCAGCATATTGCGTAGTGATGACGAAATTTTATTTTCTTTTGTTGACAAATCCGCGAGGGTTTGATTGGTACCTTTTACAAAAGATTTCAGCCATTTTTACTGATTTTTTGTTATTGCGTCATCACTATGCAATATGCAAATTTTTCTGAAAACGCACTCTTTGCGAAGTCGATTGGTAGCGGCCGCGATGAAAATGGTGCAGTTTTAGCGATTTCTGATGATTGCGTCATATTGCGTAGTGATGATGCAATTTATGCAAATTTTGAATTTGCACTCTTTGCGAAGTCAATTGGTGGCGGCCGCGAAAAAAATGGTGCAGTTTGAGCGGTTTTTGGTCATTTCGTCATATTGCGTAGTGATGATGCAATTTATGCAAATTTTGAATTCGCGCGCTGTCCTGAGTGATACGGTATCAAGAATGACGAAATTGATCGATTTTTGGCAGTTTTAGGACTATTTGAAAATTTCGTAATATTGCATCATCATTATGTAATCGATCGATTTTTGTGCCTTACTCGTCGAGTGATGTTGAATGATACCAAATATGGGCATGTCCGGTGAAATTTTTGAGAGCGTGACAGACAAATATACAGACAGACAGACAGACACCATGACCGACAGACAGACACAATTTTTTTATAGTAATAGTGTAATTGCGTTATGGTTGTTCTTTCTCAGTGATTCTTGTTTTCCTCAGTGTCCTTGGACAAAATTTGATATTTTCCAGCCCTTGGACTTCGAAGGATCTCTCCTGGCCAGTCTTCATCGCCTCGTTTGATTTCTATCCTCAAGAAGAATCCTCGTTCTGCCGGAACTTCTGATGAGGTCGTTACGAAGTAAGTATCCTGCGATTCTTTATCAAAAAATACTGCTTATCCTCAATGCAAGATGTTCAGAAGATGGCTTATTAGGGGGAAAATACATTACTGTTCATAGATTTATTTCGAATCATTTCGCAGAAAGCGAGTCGCGGCGATGAAGAAAGCAGCCATGGCAGCAGAGAAGAAAGCCGGCAAGAAGGTAGCTTGAATTTCGCTTTTATCCCATCATCTGTGCATTAAGTTAAGCATTAGTTAAAATCTTGAAAATGTTGAAAAAATTACACTTTTCAGGTCGACAGTCCGCAAGGGAAGCAAGACTTGAAGAATGACGGACTGATTGTAAGTAGTATAATTTGCTCTTTCATGAAAATGTGACGAGTTTTGCTTACCGTTACAAACATGTGGCCGTACAAGGAATTTAGAAAATAACCTAAAAAGTGCACTCAGCGTAACTTATTGCTCAGATTTCAAAATCGATCTCAGGAAGCTGAATCTCTTATGCTTAAGGACTTACGCCGACCTTAACCTTAACTTAATAACAACGTATGTGGCTGCAAACCCTCCCTCCATATATGATATTTATTCTTGAATGGCCTCGGGCAAACAGTCATTTTCATGAAAGAAATTTCGCTGAAATATGCAAAGAGGGACCGATTAATTCGCCACTAGCGAAATTGAAACAAAATTGGAGATAAGGGGGGCCAAAGAGGCGAGAGAATGCGATAGTGTCTTGCGCCTCAGGCCGTAAATTTCGTCATTTTTGACGTACAGCTTCCAGATTGAAATACCTTTGCAATTGGATCATGTCCTATACTTTTCCTGAACAAAACCGAAGCGATTCGAGTAACAGCGAATTAGCCTCCTCTCGATTTAGGTTGTTTTGAGAACAAAATCAAGTGCCACTCTTTGAATTATGCTCGATTGTCTATAATTAACAACAAACGTTGATCAGCCCGACCACCATAATGAGGGTAGTTACTTTGTTAGTGAATCAAATCAAGTAATGAGGAACAACTTTGAGGCCAAGCTTTTTACTTGATGGCATCAAAATTCCAGGACAACTATTCAACAAATTTTTTATACATTTTAATAAGTTTGGATAATTTTGGTGCGTATTTCAAAACTGTTCGAACTCATATTTTACGTTCACATGACATTTTTCAAAACAATTTGATAGAACTCGTTTTTTTGGCAGCAGAATTCAGATTTCAGGCAATTTTGAAAACTTTCTAGCGATAAAACTCGCAAAAGCGAGAAAGGGAGATATGATGAAATCGATTTAATCATCGCATAGCGAGTACAAAGTACCTCCAAGCCATTTTTTGAGACTTTTCGACCGCTTGTCAGCCTGTCCAACCGCTTGTCTTACCCAAACGGCCTCATAGATCTGCCAACAGTATAGGAACTCGGCGCAGTGGTATGCTCTACTAGTCTAACTACTTTACGTTGAACGCAGTATTAGTTTTTTTGACTTGCTGAAATTTGTAAATTCCAAATTTTATACAATTTCGCCTCAATTCCAGATGGGCAGTCCGAAGTGGCTGGAAGACGTGTTGACGCCGTTTCGGGATAGGACGAAAGAACCGTGAGTGATTAGAAATACGCTCAAATTATATGCTCTGGTAGCATTTTTTGAAAATTCAACTATCGGAGTTTTACAAAACATCATTGTTGTTGAATTCACAGTTCAACAATATTACTAAAAACATACGGAATGAGTTGTTGAAATGCATTTATGTTTTTGTGTCAAACACCCATATAATATTTGAGAACTTGTTCCTGTCCAAATTTGATAGCATTCAGACATCCAACGGACCCGCTCTTCCAAGTCATCAGCGATGGTCACGACCTTGAGCAGCTCCTCTTCTCCGAGGACACCTGGAAGAAGGTAAAAACGTTTTACCAGTTCAATATTATGTATTCGTTGAACTTGGTACACCCAAATTGATGTCCATCTAAGTAACTCGGAATTTCTGAAATGAATTATTCTCCAGGTGTTCCACATCAAGAGCATGGAGGGTTTTGGCCTCACAGTGCCCGCAGCCAACACACTCCGAGAGATCTTCGAGCTAATCAATAGTCAGTATACTCTTGCTTTTACTATTTTGTCTGTTTAGTAATGCAGAACATTGAGAGCTCCTTTGAAAGCCCATAATCGATTGGCCGGGAGATATTATACCTGAAATGCCACGAAAAAAATCATCCCCCCGGCAAACTTATGAATGCATTTAAAAAACTTAAACATATTCGGAGACACTCAAACTAATGTGTTCATGAAAATCTGTTATTTTGTGTTCTTGAAAACCTGTAATTCGCACATTCAAAGAGTGAACTACAAAGAGCTTTCGCGGCTTGTGCGCGTTTGAATTTTGCGAATGCCTTTTCTCTTTCGTTGAATTTTATCTTGTTTTGACTGTTCAAATCGCCCGTTTAATCGCATTTCGTGTTATACAGAGTCCCCTTGGATAGTGCAGATACTGCATGGTAGATTAGGACAGGCAGCACACGCAAGGATCATAAAAGGAGTTTGTTCTCTCTGTTCCTTTCTATTTTCCAAATGCGAATAAATCTAGCGAATTTTCTTTGAAACGCGAAAAGACTTTATAGTGGATGTAAATATAGTCTTTTCAAACGTTTACGTTACCGTTTTGTTCTAACCTGGTTTAGGATACTGAACTCGATCAGTAATTTTATGTGCTTCCCGACGTATTTGAAAGAACGGTTGCTCAAAATTAGACAAAAACCGGATAAGTAACAGTATTTGTTGCATGAATGGTTTTCCCTTTCAATGATAAAGCTGATTTCGCTCCGATCCTTTCCTTTTTCCCACTTGATTCAAATATTTGCTGTCAAATATTGGAGTGAGTTGCAGCGCCCCTCCTCACGACTTTTCTCTTCTCTACAATCTCCAGCTATTCCCCAGGTTTGAGCGCCCATTTTCTACTTTTTAATATCTTTCTATCCCGGCCGCGACACCGCCATCAAGGCCCCCGAAAGAAGAACTAGCAACCTACGGTTGCTACGTTGTACGCCGGGGTGTGTGTTAGGGTTATCATGAATTCGCTTGAATTGCAAGCCTGCATCCTCCCTTGCAAAAGGCTCGTCAGGCTGAGAGCGATTCGAAAAGTTGCGATTCCGCCACTTCGTGGCTCCATCGCAACGTTCTCGAATAGCTCTCAGCCTCGCGAGCCTTTCGCAAGCGCATCGCAGGTTGGACCATGCATTAAGGTCACCATATCACAGTCTGTACCACGCACTGTCGTTGTTTAATAGCGTTGTATGAATCTACGTAAACGAGGGGGACGATCCAGTTATCTACGTAAGTCTAGAGAGCGGGCGTTCCGGCTAACTACGTAAGTCTAGGAGGCGGGGCGGACCGGGTACCTACGTAGGTCTAAGGAGTGGGGCGGGCCGGGTACCTACCTAAATCTTGGGGAGGGCATTGTCTCGTATAGCAATGTGAAAGGTTCGTGTGGATAGCAGTGGTCGAAAAAGTTGCGACTCCGCCACTTCGTGGCTCCGTCGCAACTTTTTCTCCCACTGCTATCCACACGAATCTTTCCACACATTGCCATCGAGATAGTCTTACGATAAGACGAGATAGTCCCACGGTACATGTTTGGGTTGTTTGGTAGTTCGCCCGAGTGATTTAGTTGACTTTCAGGCGAATACAGTGTTTATATATTGTCATATTGCGTTTTCGTCATATTGCGTCATCACTATGAAATTCATGCAAATTTTGAAAATGTTGAGCCGAAGAAGTAGTTTGGTGGTCCGCCTGACAAGGGAAGCACCAAAGTCGGGGTTAACAGATCCTAATGAGACTTATGTGGGCAGGTAGTGCTTGAAGAGAGATGACAAAATCCGTTCTCAAAACCTGCTAAACCCTCGGGCCGTGGTCAGAAAATCGATAATTGGTTTGTGTACGATTTTGTGTGCTCGCGATCCCAAGCTAGGCATCGAGTTCTAACTGCTAGAGAACATCGGCAAGCGTGGCGCAGCAGGGTGTGTGATTGTGTTAGCACCAACTATACGGTGGTTCGGCACCCACCCGATGCATTTTTCTTTTGCTCATTTTTAACACTTTTGCACCTTCCCTTTTCTGATTTTATGAACATTTTCGCACGCTACAATGATAATAGAGCATGCATCATCATGTACAAAGTTCCGCAATCAATCCATCAACCAGTCATCGAAATTGTGGCTTCCCCCTTCTCTATCATCTCAATCGACACCCAACATACTCTATTATCATTGTAGCGTACGAAAAAAAAGTTCATAAAATCAGAAAAGGGAAGGTGCAAAAGTGTTTAAAAATGAGCAAAAGAAAAATGCATTGGGTGGGTGCCGAACCACCGTATAGTTGGTGCTAGTCAATCACGCACCCTGCTGCGCCACGCCTGCCGATGTTCTCTGGCAGCTAGAACTCGATGCCTAGCTTGGGATCGCGAGCACACAAAATCGTACACAAACCAATTATCGATTTTCTGACCACGGCCCGAGGGTTTAGCAGGTTTTGAAAACGGATTTTGTCATCTTTCCTCAAGCACTACCTGCCCACATAAGTCTCGTTAGGATCTGTTAACCCCGACTTTGGTGCTTCCCTTGTGAGTGATTTGGTTGAGTTTCAGGCGAATACGGTGTGATTAGAAATTTCGTCATATTGCGTCATCACTACGTAATATGCAAAATTCTTGGAAAAGGTTTCCGTGGGGATTCGTATGATACCGGGTATGGGCTTGGGGGAAGAGAAATGGGCGATTTAAAGGGATTTTTGAAAAGTGTGACACACGTTACAAACAGACACACACACGCACACACACACAGACAGACAGACACTAAGATATGTTACTTCTTTAGTAATTGACGGGGAATAGGTAGATCACTAGGTAAAGTAGGTCCGAAGGAGAGATTAGGCCCTCCGGACTGAACTGGCCCTTAAATAAAATCGCAGTGGGCTCTCGCAGGACGCAAGTGCCTCGAGTTCGGAGATACCTTTACTTTTACCTTTTATCACTCGTCGTACCTGAATGCTTGATTTTTGCTGCGCTTGCTATCGTTGGGGGAAGGTTAGGCTCAACGTCTGAAGGGCAATGGGGGGGAAACGCTAAAAGAAGTATTTCAGTGAATTCGATATTCTCTACTGCATCCATTCTCACATTCTTCTCTGTCAGTATGTTCATACTCCTTTTTTTCACCGGTAACCTCCTCTTTCTAGCTTGAATCTACATCTCTTCACATTCTTCATCTAATTGGATGTTTGCTATCCCATCGAATCATCCGATTTCGGCATTTGCTGTGAGTCTTTTTGCGATAATGTTTTTAACCACTGGTGGTTGTTGCTCAAATGGGAGGGAAGGGTAACGGGTTTTGTTTTGTCATTGATGTATATCATCACACCAGTAAATCAACGAAAATGGAATAGGGAACGGGCACTTGACGTAATATATCGTATGACTCTCACGACTAGAAGTCTCACGACTAGAAGTCGAGGTAGAATGTAGAAACTACTAACAATCTCCGTCCATAGCCTTTATCATTCACAACTAAGCCAAGGAAGAGAAGGATTCTCTCCCTTTTATACACGTACACGAATCACCTCATAAAGGTTTTTGAGATGCAGAAGACACGTTGTAGGCCAAACGGTTCAAACTGACACGTCGCCTTAGAGATTCTACTACATCAATATCGATCACGAAGGAATCGTGACACTCCCGGCGGTAGAAAAGGTCGGGTTTCCACACAGTGGACAAGTTCCATGACAGGGGTGAACCAATCTAACGACTTCCAAAGAAACAATTGAGTTTGTGGCAAAACTCTCAAATGGGGTTGAATGGGGACCTTGAGACGGGAAGCATGCCGTACTGCTGTCGCTGACCATTCGGGGTGTGAGGTAGACTTCGGCGTCCACTCGCTCACTCAAACGATGACTCACATGAACCAGACGACTCAATTCTTCTCCAGTAGTTCTCCAGCGAACGATACGATAGAATGAGTGTCCTTCCAGTGGTTCATGTAGTCGGGATGTGGAAGTAGATTGTTCGGGTGACTGCTCCGCTCCAACGGGACACAGTACGTTGACGAAGGGGTGGAACTGCTCGGGGATTCGATTGATGGACGGATTCGGAGGGGGCTTAGAACTCTCGATAGTAGAGATCTCACGACTAGAAGTCGAGGTAGAATGTAGAAACTACTAACAATCTCCGTCCATAGCCTTTATCATTCACAACTAAGCCAAGGAAGAGAAGGATTCTCTCCCTTTTATACACGTACACGAATCACCTCATAAAGGTTTTTGAGATGCAGAAGACACGTTGTAGGCCAAACGGTTCAAACTGACACGTTGCCTTAGAGATTCTACTACATCAATATCAAGCACGAAGGAATCGTGACACTCCCGGCGGTAGAAATGGTCGGGTTTCTACACAATGAACAAGTTCCAATACAGGGGTGAACCAATCTAACGACTTCCAACGAGACAATTGAGTTTATGGCAAAACTCTCAAATGGGGTTGAATGGGGACCTTGAGACGGGAAGCATGCCGTACTGCTGTCGCTGACCATTCGGGGTGTGAGGTAGACTTCGGCGTCCACTCTCTCACTCAGACGATGACTCACATGAACCAGACGACTCAACTCTTCTCCAGTAGTTCTCCAGCGAACGATACGATAGAATGAGTGTCCTTCCAGTGGTTCATGTAGTCGGGATGTGGAAGAAGATTGTTCGGGTGACTGTTCCGCTCGAGTGGGACACAGTGCATTGACGAAGAGGTGGAACTGCTCGGGGATTCGATTGATGGACGGATTCGCAGGGGGCTTAGAACTCTCGATAGTAGAGAGAGACCTCCGGGCGGAAAACCGACTCGATGCTGCTGTAGACTGTTCGATTGCGTCGAGGGGAAAAACCGCAGGCGATAGGACCGGAGAGGGTGGAAGGGTGCCGAGAACACTGAAGGGTCGAGGCCAGGTGGTCGCCATCTCACGACTAGAAGTCTCACGACTAGAAGTCGAGGTAGAATGTAGAAACTACTAACAATCTCCGTCCATAGCCTTTATCATTCACAACTAAGCCAAGGAAGAGAAGGATTCTCTCCCTTTTATACACGTACATGAATCACCTCATAAAGGTGTTTGAGATGCAGAAGACACGTAGAATGGCAAACGGTTCAAACTGACACGTTGCCTTAGAGATTCTACTACATCAATATCAATCACGAAGGAATCGTGACACTCCCGGCGGTAGAAATGGTCGGGATGTGGAAGTAGATTGTTCGGGTGACTGCTCCGCTCCAATGGGACACAGTACGTTGACGAAGGGGTGGATCTGCTCGGGGATTCGATTGATGGACGGATTCGGAGGGGGCTTAGAACTCTCGATAGTAGAGAGAGACCTCCGCGCGGAAAACCAACTCGATAGAACCGGAGAGGTTGGAAGGGTGCCGAGAAGACTGAAGGGTCGAGGCCAGGTGGTCGCCATCTCACGACTAGAAGTCTCACGACTAGAAGTCGAGGTAGAATGTAGAAACTACTAACAATCTCCGTCCATAGCCTTTATCATTCACAACTAAGCCAAGGAAGAGAAGGATTCTCTCCCTTTTATACACGTACACGAATCACCTCATAAAGGTGTTTGAGATGCAGAAGACACGTTGTAGGCCAAACGGTTCAAACTGACACGTCGCCTTAGAGATTCTACTACATCAATATCGATCACGAAGGAATCGTGACAATGACATTGCTCTGCACTAGGTCCAAATTGCCTACATACTTCTTTCTGAGATTGGCCAGTTATAAAGATAAATACTAACTAGGGAACAGTTCAGGACGTAAACGGCGCGCTTCAGATGAGTAGAATCGAGAGGGAGACATCAATGCTCATCATCCTTTGGATGAGAGCCTTGCGAGAAGAGATTTCTTCAGGTCTGGCTATTGGATTCACGGAAAGCTGAACGAGATCCAATCCGCGGCTACTCTTCCCTCCACTTTAGTAGGAGTGATCACCATTGAAGTGATCGGCACACGGCAGCTGGTGAGAATTGGTAATAATTGAGGTTTCAGTAGCTCATTATTGATCTTTTCTCTTCTAGAGTCAGGCTCTCGTGGAGGCTCTCACCTGACTAATTCTGGTAGCACAATTTCATCATTCTTACATCAGATACCGTATACTTAACGAAATCCCCTCAGGTTCACCGTCGCCGGATAGCCGAACGGGTTCAACCTCCCAGCAAGTATGGAGATCTCGTGGCCCTTACCACGTATTGACCCACTTCCTCCTTCAATCAGAATCCTCGCGTACCCCTTAGGACGAAAGTGTCGTCGGAAGAACGGAGGAAAAACAGGATCGACGTTAATTATGAATATTTTTTAAAAAAATTGTCGCCTTTTCTCCCCTTTCCGTTCTCTTGTCGTATTTTGTTTGTTCACCACTGTTTTTATAAGCAACAATTCTAAAGCGAAATCCGTGATCCTTCCCTCCCATGTGAACAACAAATTGATCTTAAAGAGTGTTCATAAACTTGATACTCGATACGTATAAAGACTTTCAATAATGAAATCGATGGTATAACATACATCGGAATATACGAGGAAACTGGAGAAACAAATTTGCGCCTGATAGAGAAGTTTATTAGAAAAAGGGGAGTCAAATAATGGACAGCGACTTATGGAGAGAGGATGCTGCATTCTAGGAGAGTGATGAACTGAGCGAAGGGCGGAAAGAGATAATGGTGATAGTGAGATAGAACCGATGTGTGGTAAAGGTAAAGTTAGCCCATTATTCAGGGCACACGAAGTCCTGCGCGACATCACTGCTAGGCCAGTGAAGGTTCAAGGCCAATTCAGTCCGGAGGGCATTCTTCGGACCTACTTTACCGCGTGATCTAGTCACTGCCATTTTTCCCTTGCGGGTGCCTTGGTGAGGCGGAGGCCGATGAGTGGACTCACTGAATATATCTGGTTGGAAAACAAATTACCATACAGAGCAATCATCGCCGATTCTGGGCTATAACGCCCTTTGCAGTTGATCAATCAAGCCACAGTTTTCGATATTCGATAGTCCCATGGATACTCCAAGCAGCTCGCACCGTATAATGGTCATAGGATAATAGATTGCCGTCGGTTAACGCGATTGGAAAGGCGCAAAACAGGTGTTTAGTAAATTACGAAGTTACGCTAGTTATGGAATAATCAAATAATTTTTTTTTTAACTAAAAACTGAGCATGAACACGCTAAATGAAAAGAGCGTTTTGAGTGTTTCCGAATATAAAACGAATATTTAAATATTGTTGAAACTTTTTAAATTTCGCCAGAAAATAAATGGCTGACGAAGGAAACTCTTACAGATTGGAAACGGCGATGGGAGAATGCGATGATGCCACACACTCAGCGGAAGATGGACATAACTCTCGGAGATTTCTTGTACGTATCGATGCTAAATATTCCTCATTCTTCAGTACGCTGGTCTCTGAACATTCTTTGAAACAATTCTGTTTAGAGGTTTAATAAAATATTCTGCAAATACGCCTAATTCAGAGACGAGTACGAGAAGAACCAAGCAGAACGTTCCGAGCCCCTCAATCTCCTCTCTCTCAATGTGTCTCCTCGCGTTGGAAAGGATCCGGAGTAAGTAACATCGAATAAACGTGAATAGGATAATACAAAAATGAGCTCAAACAATCCTTGGGTATCATTTAGGATTCTTTACAAGATAACGACGAGCTTTGTTGCATTTTATCGATCATAACGACACGGGACGTCGTCAAACATTTTTTTGCCAAAATCTGCTATCTTTGATGGATGTTTTTCTGGCTATTTTGGTGAATTTCCACGACCACATGAAATGTTCCAAATACACAGGATTCACCTGTTTAGCCCACCGAAAATTTCATTATTTTTTATCATCTTCGGGCCCTATGAGCTCGTCGAGACGAATCGGTTGGCATACTAATGCTAAGCATCCTTAAAATTGCGTTTTAATTTTCTGACATCGCCAACTCTTACCGCGCACTATCAAAATTGCGCATAGCTTTGGATTACCTATTTCGGTCTTTTTAAAATCTTTCTCCTATGAGAATGTTTTGCTACTTTTTAAGAGACCGGCTCGGAGAAAATTCACCATCCAGCGGACATTCCGCCAGGACTTTCGATCCGGGTCTCCATACGCACATATGCTGGAGGGACTTTGACCTTGTTTACAAAAATGATGACGTCACCGCCTGTATTGCGAAATGCGGCGCGCCAGGTGCGCGCGAAGTTTGAAAAGTGCATTTTCGTAACTTTTCAACCGAACAAGCTAAAACCAAAATTCCTTCTAGATTGTGTTACGGTTGACGTAAGTGCACAGGAGCACCATTGGGAATATTTTTTGGACGACTCTGATGCCGACTTTGTGTCTCAAAATTTGAGTTTTTTCGGGTTTTCACCTACCCGCAGTGGCGTCCGACGCCACAATGTAGGTATACGATTGTAGCCCATGCCCTCCTGCATCGAACACACCACATTAGAAAAGGATTTCGAAAATATGTTTTTTGCAAAGTTGATCTGAGTGGTCCGAAGTCAGTCTCAGGTCGGACTTCTCCGGCATTTCCCACTCAGTCTCTTTCAGATTTCTGGAACAAACCACGAACACAGTGTCAGTAGGCCATATTGTGAATATTTATTAGCATATGAGTCGATTACGCCATCATCATTTTTTCGACCCATGACCCGGGGTTCATGGTCTCGGAAGAGGCCACCACCATGAACCCGGGTTCATGGTCCAAAAATGGCCCGAAAAGTCATGATGGAAAAACTTCATATACTATACGGCATTGTAGAGTGCAGTGGCCCTACAGTCTACCGTACCCCGTACTACCGTAATCTGACTGCAATGGAATCATAAACTGACTTTATAAAATACATGCACGAAAAAAAATTCACAACTTCTCAATGAACCAGGATAAAAATCATTTTCATGTTGCAAGGTGTTTGTTATGGTCAGCGCCTGCTGTACCAGTTTTCCTCTAAATATTAGAAAGGTAATGAGCATGAAGTATTTGTTGAGAAAATCGTTGTTTTCGTCTCTCTATTAATGACAGGAGCTATCTCTGAATTGAAGCTGAAGATTTGCACGGCACACCCTGATCACAACTAACACCCTGCAGCATGAAAATGATTTATATCTTGGTTCATTGAGAAGTTGTGAATTTTTTTCGAGCATGTATTTTATAAAGTCAGTTTATGATTCCAGTGCTGTCAGATTACGGTAGTACGGGGTACGGCAGACTGTAGGGCCACTGCACTCCACAATGCCGCATAGTATATGAAGTTTCTCCATCATGACTTTTCGGGCCATTTTTGGACCATGAACCCGGGTTCATGGTGGTGGCCTCTTCCGAGACCATGAACCCCGGGTCATGGGTCGAATAAATGATGATGGCGTAATCGACTCATATGCTAATAAATATTCACAATATGGCCTACTGACACTGTGTTCGTGGTTTGTTCCAGAAATCTGAAAGAGACTGAGTGGGAAATGCCGGAGAAGACCGACCTGAGACTGACTTCGGACCACTCAGATCAACTTTGCAAAAAACATATTTTCGAAATCCTTTTCTAATGTGGTGTGTTCGATGCAGGAGGGCATGGGCTACAATCGTATACCTACATTGTGGCGTCGGACGCCAGTGCGGGTAGGTGAAAACCCGAAAAAACTAAAATTTTGAGACACAAAGTCGGCATCAGAGTAGTCCAAAAAATATTCCCAATGGTGCTCCTGTGCACTTACGTCAACCGTAACACAATGTAGAAGGAATTTTGGTTTTAGCTTGTTCGGTTGAAAAGTTACGAAAATGCACTTTTCAAACTTCGCGCGCACCTGGCACGCAGCATTTCGCAATACAGGCGGTGACGTCATCATTTTTGTAAACAAGGTCAAAGTCCCTCCAGCATATGTGCGTATGGAGACCCGGATCGAAAGTCCTGGCGGAATGTCCGGAAAAGGACGAAAATGGTGAATTTTCTCCGAGCCGGTCTCGTAAGATGATGTTTTTTTTCATTTCAAAAAGGCGAGATAAATACGGACATATTCAATGCTGCCACAATATTTTAAAATCGGAAAAGAGTGCATTCACTAGCAACACGGGACAAAAAAAAACCAGGTGCTCAGTAAAATCATCACCATGACCTCTATTACATTGAATTCGTCTAAACGAGCTATCGGTTGATTCCTGGGTTAAAATGAATTACATTAATAATAATTCTTAATCGTTCTCTCAGACGCCTCGCCAATGAACTCTCAATTCCTCTTGCCCTACTTCGGATGAGCCTCGTCGAGAGCATCTGGGAGGGGAGGGGTAAGTGATGTTTTGATTCTACTATGTTTAGAAGAGGGTTGACCTCACGAAGATGGCAACCAAGAGCTCCTCATAATATGTGCATAATACGTACTTTCAGACGGGTACGTGCTCGATGCCAAGCACGAGAAGTGGAAGCCGGCATTGGACCGTTTTGTGCTTGCGACTATGGCTGGAAGCTTCAGCGGATTCCACTTCGACTACAGTGGATGCGCTACATGTCTGCACTTACACCGAGTGAGTTGAAAAACTTTTTTTTTAAATGTCCGGACTCACGAATAAGAAGAGAGCCATTTCGCGGACGACAAGTTATGAGCCTCATTCTCGCGAAATCTAAATTAGATTGCGTTCAGGGATCCAAGGAATTCTTGTTCGCGCCTCCGACTCAGCATAATCTGGACGTGTACAAGGTAGTTTCCATACTTTGAATCCTTAGTTTTACAATTCTATGCTAAACGTGCCATTGCGCCTCACATTGTTGTCAATTTTGCATTTAAACGAAATCACCTCATCTTGATGTGATATAAAAGCGCAGATGAATCAATACGCACTGAATTTCAGGCGTGGTCAATCGGCAAAGGCGTGGTAGATGACTTCATCGGAAATCACCTCGAACATGTCAGAAAGGTGAGACTTCCCGCGTCGAACATTTTCACGATTTCAGTACAAGAGAGTTGTATAAGCGAGAAACTCTGGCACTTAAATTCACTAAATAAAACAAGAAGCACTCGATTGAAATGCATGAGAATGAACAGTGTTCTCTGAGTGTGGTCAGTGAGATAACGCAAAGGGTATATGGACCTTTCATTAGATTGTGCAGTACGATTTGCCAACATGGTTTTGAAAAAAATCGCATATCAAATCGATGAAAAGTCGCATTACTCGAATCATTCCAGGTGATTGTGGAGGAAGGAGAAACGGTGATCATCCCACCCGGATGGCTGCACGCCGTATACACGGAGAAGGACGCGATCGCCTTCTCGGGATCCATCCTCTGCCGGGCAGGCATGCACATGCATCTCAAGTATGAACACTAAATTTATATTTTTTTCTTCTTTTTTGTTGTTTCTCTGACAGAGCATTGTCCTGTTAAACCAATTAACGACTTTCTGACCACGGTCCGAGGATTTAGCAGGTTTTGAAAACGGATTTTGTCATCATTCCTCAAGCACTTCTTGCAGACATTAGTCTCGTTGGGGTCTGCTAACCCCGACTTTGGTGCTTCCCTTGTAAGCGTGCCGTTAAAATTTTGTGCGCAGATCAGTTTCCTTGATACGAGTACTTATAATGGTATAATTTTGAGGATTGCCAAATTGGAAGAAGAAATTGGATCCCCGATGAAGAAAAATTCCCCAACTTCCGTCTCATCTGGTGGTACCACGCAATCTGGCTGACGAAGGAGCTAGAGAGTGAGCAAGTTTATATTCGGAAATAACCCATTTGCAGACAATTTTTCTAAAAGCTATTTTTCGTTTTACATTCATGCTGTGGAAAAAGTGGGGGGAGAAAAGAGAAAATTCGGGTGGAAAAAGTCAAAGGCCGAAATTTTGAATTCGCGCCATTTCGAGATCTCACTTTCCCGTGCAGCTAGAGGCTTATTAATTGGAGATTATGGTTTTTCATCCCGAAGAACCCTAAAAACAAACATACAAGTCCCTAGATCCACGGGCAAGTGAGATATCGAAAAGGCGCCAATTCAAATTTTCGGTTTTCTCCTTTTTCTCTCCATGCGACTTTTTCCAATGCAAGAGAAGATCTTCCTCGACTTTTTCCACAGCATCAGAAACAACCCATTTGCTGAACATTTTTGCTTTTTGCTTTTAGAAAATCTCATTTTCTTCATTCTTCTCAATATCGGATTTTCCTTCACACGGAGGGGACGGCAATAACCAAGACGGCATAAGGAAGGCAATAATAAATAACATTATCACTAAGAAGCCTCGGAGCAATGCATGCTAGCTCGTAATACTCCCAAAACTCGGCGATCTTGAATTGCCTTTCATATTTTTCTATTATAAACTGCAATTGGCAGGTTTTTGTTAGTTATGATTCACATTCTTGCTCACGAATTCTTTATTTCAAATTCCCTCACAATGGTAACTTTCAGAGGAGCTCGCAAAGATGAAAGATGAACCACCTGCCCAAGACAAAGAAGTGCAAGGTACGGCATAATAATGCTTTTATTTACACCTACTGATGTGAGAATACTTTATCGATTGCAGATCGGAGAATCATCAAGTTCGCTCGGGCCGTCGGAGAAGGAGAAACTCTGTATGCAACTCTTAAGGACTGGTTCAACGACGATAAAGAGGTATCCGTGTTAAAACACAGATGATTGAAATTTATTACATAGCTCCGTTTACGTCTAAATTTTTTTCTCGATCTTGAGTACTATGATCGTTAGTATGTTTTTTACATGTCGACATTTATAAGATATTTGTTCGTGGCATGCTTAGCTGAAACGTAGATCCTTCTTAAACCCGAAATCTTTAGACTACCGTAACAAGGCGATACTACCTGGTTTTTTTAAAAGTTGAATGGGACCTTTTTAATTTAATTGACGTTGCGAGAAACTGGAATTGCAATTTTGATCATGGCAAAGCAGCAAAGTTTATGAAACGGACTGGGAATCGATCCCGGACCGGGTGGATTCCCGGTGCTTCCGCTTACCGGGCAGAAGTTCTACCACTGAACAACCCGTACCACCAAAGGTGTCTGCTCCTGTGTGGCTATGACTAGAGCAAATCATTCAGAACATATCAGATCTGATAGTTCCATCAATCCGACGTGTTAAAACTGTGGTTGGGGGGGGGGTACAATTGAGAGTATCATTCACACAGGAACAGACACCATCGGTGGTACGGGTAGTTCAGTGGTAGAACTTCATCAAAATGCGAATTTTTAAAAAGACTAATAATGAACAATTGCAGGAGTGCCAGCGACTTGAGAAAAAATTTCGAAAGATGTGGCTGACTAAGAGCGAGAGCAAGTGGTACGACGTCTATAAAGAGCCGTATGCAAAAGACTTCATCCACGGAACGTCGAGGACAGCGATACCGACCAGTTTAAATAGGATCGTAACTGCATGCAGGGTGAGGCCGGCATGAAGCCTAAATATAGGAATTTCACTTAGTTCAGTACATATATTTCAGAATTACGCCAAGGACAATAATTTCGATGGCCAGATTGATCATGAAACCGAGCAGAGGATCAAATATGGTAAGAACACGTAATTATGTATTGGAAAAATCTTTCGCAACGAGGCTGAGAAGAAATTTTTTGTTGCAACGATAAGTATTTCGAGATCAACTGGGGATGCACTGCACTATCGTAAATCGGTTATTTCCAGAAATCGAAGATGAACTCGGCAATCCGGTGATCGAAGGGCAAATAGTGGACGACGAGCAATCGATGCTGCAGATTTCGAGTGAGTGAGCTTGATATTGTGTGGATTAGGTGTGGATAACCCTTATCATTGTTCGGAGAGTAGAAAGATTGAGCGTACCGACAGTGACGTGGAAGAAATTGGTATGCGATGAAACTTGTATGCAACAATGCGAAATACGTGTCAGAAAATGATCGAGGGTTTTCAATATCGATATGAATCGTTGTGCTCGCATCATTAACCTATTCTAGGCACCGTCCCAACTGTAAAGAGTCGAGATCCGCACGCAGTCAAGAGAAAAGCTGGAGGTGAGCCGTATGTTTTGGAATTCGTGTACTATAGTATCAATGTTCCGATTTTTATGTTTCAATCATTTCCAATTTCCAGATCATCCGGGAATCTCACCTGCTCAGAAGAAGCTGTATCAGAAGTCTCAGACCGTGCCAGGTACTACCTTTGCAGTTAAATGTCAATGAAAAGCGATGGTGTGATGCGGCTCAGATCCGATCGATGCTCCTTCGAACGAAAACGTCATTGTGGAGATTTCTGCTGCAGCTTCCTCAGAAGGTGAAAAACATATACTGAGATGGATACTAACTATTTTTCGGACTTTAGTGAATGAATAGCATCTGACTTTCTAAAAGTAATCAATAGCTGATGAAACATTTAGAGAAGCGCAAAAATCATTTCGAAAACAGTCGTAACTCAGATACAACCGGCTCCATTCCGAGCGTGATTCTTCCTCGTTCGCTGACTGGCGTTCCTTCCTCAAGCAACTCATGCACACCAATTGGTACGATCTCTGAAAAGTAAATCAATCGCGGACGGTCAGTATAATTGCTAACGTAGTAAATTTGTTGCAGTCGAGGAAAGCCTTTCGATGGGGAATATTGAAGGCAAGAAACAAGGACAGCTGAAGACTACGAAAGGTGAGAGTGTTGTTCATGAATTAAAATGAGCAACCAGACTCTGAGATAACGCTTTTGCAGGCCCATCCGGAGCATTCTCATCGAAGAAGGAGAAGATTCCTTCAATTCTATCCAGTCCATCTCAAGGTATTTCGAAATAAACACTTGTACAGTAGTGAAACACAAAATCAATGATTCATTCTGTGAAATAAAAAAATAAGTTTAAATGTTTTCCTTTTCTAGGATCGTCATCCACCTCGTTTGATGGAAAGATGCCAAGTCACACTTCTTTGCCTCCAGGTATTTCATTTGTCAAATAGTTAGCTTCCTAATTCTCATTTTGATTTCCACTCGATATTTCCCTGTGGGCGAATTACCACTTCCGGTTTTGTCTCGTCATAAATTTATCCTTTTCTAGATTGCATACGATTCAAATTGAACACCCAATAGGTTTTAGAGAGTTTTGTCTGTTTTGTAAGGCACATCATGAAACAGTTCGCTCAGCGTAAATAAAATACGGCTCTGTTCGGGTTGATGGGTCCCAATGGAAAAGATGGGTCCCGAAAGAATACATGGGTATCATCAGAATTGTTGCGTTCCAAGAGAACTGATGAGTCTCTAACGAATTTTAAAACATCTTTCAGAATTGATCGGTCTCATGAGTATTGTCGGGTCCCAAGAGATTTGACGGGTCCAATTATAATTAATTGTTTTCGGGGGTATAAAAACGCGCTGAGCATGTAATTTGTGCCCGTAATTGTTCAGATGTGATTCAACCTTGGTTGCATTTTCGTCGTCTATAATTTATCAATTGCTCGCTTGGGGTGACTACTCTTCTTTCATATTCCTGAGTACAAACACATATCCGTCATCATCAACTATTCTAATCGTATCAAACCATCTCAAATTTTTATCGCTCCGTTCCAATTATTTCTTCCACTTTCCTCCCCACTCTGTTGTTACTCAATCTGTTATTTCATAAGATTCAAGTCATATCTCAATTTTGCGCTGCACACTAAGTTCATGCTGTCAGATGACTTCGTATTCTAGGAATTTTCGATAATGCCCGAGAAAATTGTAAAGGACGAACAGGTCTGGAACTTCGGACAGGCGTACTATGTAGTTACGAAGCCAGGGCTAAGACAGGGTCTGTAACACATTTAAGTAAAGCAGTTCTTCGCGAACCAAGCACGAGAAAGCCCTACTGTTTTGTCAAAGTATGATATCCGAGTGATCACTCTGGTTTCTCCCAACCACTGTTTGTCGGGTATCCTAAAGAGTGGTTGAGAGAATGGTTGATTTGCTAAAATTCCACTGCCTTTTACTGGTGACAGGGAGACACCAGAGAATTTGGGAATTTTCAGACGGTGCATAATGAAACATAATGGGCTCAAATTACATGATAAACGCAAAACGCTACCCTCGAAAACTACTCATTAATATGGGACCCATCAAATCATTTGGGACCAATCAATTTTGAAATTCTTTTGGGACCCATTTATTCTTTTGAGATTCATCAATTCTGTTCGGACACATCAACCCGAACAGATCCTAAAAGTCCACGTTCCTCTGGAAGGCGAATCCTGGTTATGCTGTGCAAAGTCAGCATCTTACAAATTTTTTGACTCAGAGTATAGAGAATTCCAACATATGTAAATCTGAGATCCCCACGATTTCAAATTGCAAAATCCGCAGAGCGATAAAAGTACCTGAATGAATACCGAAATTCGCCTTACATTTTCAAAGGTTCATTCGATTGCTTTAGAATCAATATTTTCTCAAATTTAGTTGTGAACCTGTGGAAACTAATAAACATCTCGCTCCGGTTTGGTTCGATGATATAAGGTTGTTTTCATTACAACGTAAATTGTGCCATTTTGATCACTTTTCGGCAAAAAAACACTAAAATAGAGGCCCAAACAAATGATCGACGTGCTCATTACGTAGAAGGTCGAATATAAACCCTGGACCACTTATTGGGAGCTCAACTTTTCACATGTTAGAGACCCCACTAGACATTTATTAAATCTTACGTGAACGACCTCCTATGGTAGAACATGGTGCTGGTTTCATATTTCTTGTCTGTTATGTTGTGGAAAATGGTTGGGGATCCTACCATAATAAAAGGAATTTTGTTTAATTTAGAAACGTTCAAATGGTATTTCTCTCGGAAGATTAACGAGAATGGTTAAATTGATTTATTGCTCAAACCTACTATGTATGAGTTTAATTATTTTCCACAACTTTTATGCAATGATGATTTTTATTTAAAAAAATACAGCTTGCTCAAACAGTGTTGACTCGCCGTTCTTTCTAATCGTTCTAATTCCAGATGAACTTGCCAAGCGGAAGAAAGAATTGCTCTCAAGTGCCGAATGGCAACTGAAGATCGACGCGCTTACTGAGAAGATTGACAAGGATCAGAAAGCTATGAATGCGAAGGAGACGAATTACCTGAGCAAGAAGGAAACGGAAACCACGAGCATCGGAGCGGAAAGGAACGAATTTGAAGAGAGGAAGAATCGAATCTTGGCAGCAAGAATTGTAGAAGACATTGCTTTAGAAGAAGAAAGGCTGAGAATCAAACAGGCTACGGAGAAGAAGGAAGAAGAATTGGAGAAGGAGAAAGATGCATTGAACAAGGAGAAGGAAACATAGCAAAAGAAGAAGAAGGATTATGAGGCGGAGCGTGACAAGCTCTCGCGAAGGATGAAGTTTGCTCTTGATGTCGAGAACATTAAAGCAAGGAAGTCGGCGATGATGAAGAAGAGGGATGACGAGAAGGAGGAACTTAGAAGAGAGACAGAGAGGTTGAAGAAAAAGGAGGAGTCATCGAAGATCAAGTTTGACGATGACCTTAGGCAGTTGGAGCAAGAACTTGAGCAGAAGAAGCGAGAGCAATGTGAGTGAAGAGGGTGAATACAAGAAGGGTAATTATCATTGACAAACATAATAAATATGGGTTTTGCACATTAATCCCAGATGATTAGGAATGGCTGACGGTTTAGTTAAAGATTTCAAATTTTGATTGGGGTGAGTTGCAAAAAAGTCGAACGTAGGAAATCTCTCATGAAACGTATCTAATCATCTCATTGCAGCCCCTCTTCCATCCGATGAAGATGAGACAGCTACGGAAAGCGAAGAAGAACGATTGAATGGTGAGAAGATGGGAAGGGAGACTCGAGTTTGCAATCTCATCATTCCAGCAGCTTCACAAATCGACGCACCAACGGCTGATGAGAGAGGTTTCGTTGATCAGCCGGGTGAGTAGGTTTTACGAGACATAAGCAGGAAAAGACGTTTTGTTCCTAGCCCGAACACCCGAAAAATGTTCATTTCTGCTTGCTAGACTAGAGTGATTATGTCAATCCTATGGTTAACTAAGATTGAACAAATCATGAATACTTCCATTCCAGGCACTTCAGCTGCCCCGTGAGCGAGAAGGGAAGGCGTTCAACTGAACAATATTCTTAGGCAGAGTTGAGTAATTGTTGCTACATCAAGCATCTAATCACATTAGTTTATTTTGAAACACAATCTCAAGTCATGACAAATTATACTTCCTACAGCATTTAGGCAATTGTAATCATACTTTATAATGTCGTTCCTCATCCGCAACGTCTCAATTTGCTCATTGTTTACTACTAGCTCCAGCTCAATATGTTCTTCTCATACTCCTATAGTTTGTACTATAGCACCATTTGTTTCGATGTTTTTATGATAAAAAGGCCATTTGCTATATATATATATATACCTTCATGTATACGTAAAACAGGTTTATCCAAAGAATTTTAGAATTTAATCTCGCATTTTCTCAAATAATCTCTCTGTTGTAGATATAATTTCATGAGGTATTGCGATAATTACGTCAAAATGCATGAAATCGCTGAGGTAGGATCTGAACAGAGGACCTCTGCTAATGGGAATTAATGTTGTAATACTTCGGACCCAATATTCAAGCAGTATCCTGTCCGATGTGGTGTCGAGACTGTGTTTCCTATTGATCAACAAACAATAAATTCTCTCGAACCTTGTCAAGGACGCAAATGGTTGCAGAAAGTCACAAGTGATGTGAAAACGTGAAAGCGTTCGATAGAGAATAACGTTCCTCTATCTTGATCGCATGCACTACCTCAGCTCGTCGATTTGAAGGTTTTTGGTCCTGGAAATGATGCAGAAACGGATAGCTCCACAACATCAACCCAATTATGAGGCGGCTGCTTGAATCATAATTAGTGCGAATTAAAGCGAAAACAAGGTTCAGTAGGAAACGATGGACAAGCTGCTAGGGAGAGGCTAGAATGGGGTGTTTCCTAGAGATACGCGGTTCATAAGTAGAATGGTTAACAGTAATTCAGCGACCGCACCTTAAGTAGCACTGTCGCTCTGAATCGGCATTAGCTTAAAATGTGCATCGTCGACTATTTCAGAACAGAGATCGCCATGAGAGAGACATATCAACAAATGGTATTAAATACCTCCGTTTTCCACCTTCCTGGCTTGGGCTACTCATATCGCATTGTTCGTTCGTCATTATTGCATTATCTTTTCACCGAGTCTTGCTATCTACATTTCGTCACTAAAGTCCTTCTTCCGGTTTCTCTTCCCGCCTGACTCTTCTTTTGTCATACTATCTCGTCCGATTTGATATACCGTAACTCTCAGAATATCGATACTTCTGTTGAGTCTCGGATGAGTCTCACTGACGAGTGAATTCTGAAGAAAGATGAGAGTTTTCGGTTTCGAGATTCTTCACTCAAGTCTACACTATCAGCGGGCCTTCACTGTTTGGTCTTAACCCATCAATACGCAAGGGTTGAAACCCCGTGAGCCAGGTTAGCTCAGTCGGCAGAGCTTCAGCCTGAGGAACAATGGTTCGATTCCGCTACGAGGCTAAACTTTTGCGTTGTTTTCTATTTTTTTCGCTTTAAAATTGTCTGAATATCGTGCACTATGAATGCACGAAGAATGCGCTTTATGACGAATGCGTTTTCCTTTTTCAATGTTGATTTCAGGGAAAATCTACGCGTAAGCTAATTCAAGTGCATTTGTTTCCACTAAACAGAAGTCGACAGCAGGCCGTTTTCAGCGGAAGTAAGTAATGTGGGAATTGGGGGGATCTCTCTTCTTTCCCATTCATTTCCATCAAGACTCCATCACTTTTATTGGCCTCTTCTGATGTGAAGGAGAATGGAGGCAGATGCAGAAACGCGATATTGAATCTTGATCCAGCTTTGAGAACAATACAGAAAACCGCCTCATAAGAATTTTCCTTTGTGATCAAAATCTTTAAAAAAATCCTGCTTTGAGAATTAATACAGAACCGCATACGATTTTTTCTCGCAGGGATTGAGAATTGCTCATTCTTCTTTTTTCAGGTTCTTTAAAGTCTCATCCCTTCTCTGCCCAATTCTTCTCGATTAGAAGATTTGAAATGTCCGTCCCCTTAATTCCGTGTTGATGAAGAAGTAGGATCCGAGAGGATGGTAACTGATCTTTATCTTTTGGCTGGGAAAAATGCACTAAGCAGTGTGGGAAATCCTCGGAGCTAAATGGTCGATCAATGGTCGATGGTCAATATTGGGGGCTACGGAGGGATACTAGTCGATGGAAGCAGAGTCAGGGACAGTTGATTATGCTAATCAGCATGTGGTGAGAGTGTGGGGCAAAGAGAATGCGAAGATGAGAGTGCGAGTAGAGAGATAAAAAGACAAATTGGAGAGAGTATGGGATAAATTAAGGTGCAAAGATGACTCGAGAGCATTGGGAGTGCATAATAGCAGATAAAGAGAGCTGATAAGCATCAATTTGGAATATAATAATGGATAGGATACAATTGAACACAATCCGATTTAGAGAATTACTGTGGCCTCTTGACCTTTTTTGACTTCTTCAGACCTGGAACGAATCTTTTGAAGTAGATATCACCCCCGAAACGGTTAGCTTGACAGAACTTGAATTGCTGCAAATGTTCTCATGTCTCATTATAATTCGCACACCAAACCCACATTATTAGTTCGGAATTGATCTCCTTTGAAGAGGTAGATATTCTTGAAGGGAACAAGCGGTTTCTCCCCCGGCTCGCGCTGACATCGCAATTGTTAGTTAAAAACCAAAAAGTGTAAAAAAATCACATCTTGTTCGCCCTCCTCAGTTAGAATATCGTCCGACAGCGTGAACCGCACCTTGAATCAAATTAATCTCAATTAGTGTTGTTCCCAACTATGCGCAAATGGTAATAGAGAAAAAATATTTTAAAAATTGAAAAGAAATATCGAACCTTTCTTTTTCGACCATTATTGTCCATTGTGAAATTGCTTCCGATCTCTACATTCCAATAGTCTAATGTGCCATCCATATTCTCGAATTCGAAATCGAATACATTTGTGTAACATCGCTGTAAATATTTAATCAAATAAATGCGTGAAAACGAATTACCTTTCTTATGATGAGAAAGTATTTCGGCTTGAAGGGGAAGATTAGTCCACCGAGTTCCTGAACTGAAATGAGGTATTTTCACTACTGCTCATAATTTAGAGACAAGATATGGACGCCTATTGCATAATTTCATTTACAAAAAAACGCAAATTGAGAGAGGAAATATTTAAATGTGATCTTACTCACAGGTATTCTCTCCCAGATCCGTGAAGAATGTTCTCTTATCTTCATTCCACATTCCAATCATTGTCTTCGGGAGAGACTCTCCCTTCACTCCATTCACTGGACACGGAGGCCGTACTCCTCGTTCCTTTCCCGTCACGACAGAGTACACAGTTTCTCCAACCTTCGTGAGATTGAGATCCTTTTCTCCCTTCACTCCATTCGCGATACTGAAGAGCACAAGAAGAGAGAAGATTGAGTGGATGAGCATTCTGAAAAATCGAAATTACATTGAAATCGCATAAGTTGGGATCTTAACATTGGCGTAACACAACATGAGGCCACTGAATTTCTATTAGACTAACGAATATTCGGCCCTTGCCTATCGCATTCGCTTGAGTACTGAGTGTAATCTAAGAGAGGAGAATAAGCGGGAGGAAGACGGCATTAAAAGTAATTGATTCCTGAAGGGGAATGAATGGGAGAAGAGCTCTCGCATTACTTCCGGAGAAGATTGAGTAGGCACCTATTGCCTAGCTTCTTCTTTCTTTTCATAGCATTCTCTCTCAAAGCGTCAGGGGGTGTAAAGGTCCCAGGGGAAAGCATCGATTTACACTCAAAGAAGAGATCACGCGTTTCAGATCTTCTGAATGCTCATGCGACTCAGTTGAGGACTTTACGAGAATGAGGCAAGCAATATAAGGGATTGCGGATGAGCCGTGGGAAATGATATGAACTAAGGAAGAAAGATGGAATAGTGGATGATCCCGTGAACAGCATGGGAGAAATAAAGCGAGAAGGGAGATGGGTAATGGAATTAGATGCCCGCCCCATTTTTCTCCTTCCCTTGGGACTTTGATTGCAGTGCTCCGAGAGGTAGTGCAAAATAGAAAAAGGGAAATTAGCCCCAAATTATCAACCGCATTGAGAAAGTGGATGTGAAGTAGCTGTCCCGTCAGTAGTTCAACTATGAATCAAGCAGCACTGCGGTCTTCGAGAGACAAGAAACGTGCTAGAAGAATCGCATCTAGCGAATCTCTAGCGAAACTTGCGAGCGAAGACTAGCGAAAGTTGCTGGATAGGAAAAAAAGGGGCTCGGAAGAGAGCAATATCGTGTCAGATGCGAGCCTTTTCTAAGTCGTTGGATAATCAAGAGTGTTTTCTAAAGCTTTCCAAAGTACTGCAAATGAACGAGGGAGAGAAGGAACGAGAATAGAACTCAGCATACGCTAATCATTGCAGAACATCAGTTAAATAGTCGATGAGCACCCTACAAAAACTGGCTCGTCGTAAACTGTAAATCGTAACTGTATAGTATGAGTCAGAGAATCGACACAGAAATAGCTTGTGCTACGTGTCCTTTTCCCAACAGAACGAGAGAATGAAAGGGAAATGCGTAGGGATTTCAAAAATTTCAGAAGTGAAGCAGACAGACTACTCTACATAATACTTATGTAGCAGGAAAAAGACAACTATCAAATAGGTCAACAACATCCTCCATCAAATGCAAATTCTTCAGAGTAAGTAAAATAACTCACGTACTTCTCCGTTTCTGCCTGGAGGAAAAAGAGGAATACTTGAATCGATAGGATGAGAGAGGAGAAGCGGAGAAGAAAGAAGAAGAAGAAATGGGAATAGATGCCCGCTTCCTCTTCTCCCTCAATACGTTATGCCCCTCCTCCCTCGAGTCCCGAAGTAATGGATGCGAGAGAAATTGGGAATTCCTTCCCATTCGTTTCCTTCACGATTCCATTACTTTTAAGATGCTCTTCAGTTGTGAAGGAGAATGGAAGCAGATACAGAAACGCGTGATGAGAGGAGAGCCCAATGCAAATATTCAGAAAGAGGAGATAAAGGGTAGATTATATGGATGATGCACAAGTTTTCGGGAATTTTCAGACTGGTCGAGAATGGTCTGTATCTTCCTTTCCAACTGACCTGTCAAAATTACTCTAGTTTTTCTGCATCAAGTAGTGGACTACCCTCCCATCGCAATTTGTTGTGGCAAATCGCATCAGAGAGAACAGATTCAATTCAAATTGAGCGTATTCGGAAATGTAGTATCCTCTTTGTCTCCACTTACCTTACTCATGTTTGTGGTGAGCCCTATCTTTCTAAGAGTATCAATTTTCTGAAATTCATCTTGAAACTTTGTCAATCGAAAATGAGGCTTTAGCCAGACTCAGTCCAGTCAGCCAGTCTCCCTAACTTGCCGGATTTCTTGTGCTTATGTGATCCGTCGACCCTCTGCCGATTACTGCAAACTTTTCCGGATTTGAGGATCGCTGCTTTGAAAAGCATCTTCAGAAAACCTAAAATCTAATTTACTATCAAATTTTCCGCTGATATCTAGAAAGATATGTTTCTCAAGCGCTTCACAATCAAGATCCGGTTCAAAGCTCCTATTCTTCAGACCAAACAACCTCCTAAATAATAGCGCAGAGGGTACCTAAGCGTGTCTAGAGGCAAATGATTGGTGAAAGGAAACCGCGGAAAGTTATGCACCAACCTAATACTTTGTGAACTTTTCTTTGTTTTTTCTCACGTTTGGTATATTTTAAGCACAAATGGAGCAAGATTGTTGTGAAAATTGCAGACTACATAGAAGAGATAATAAAAATGTATTGTTGAAGTAAATAAATCAGCATAACAATTAGGTTATTGGAAACAAATCGATTAAAAAGTCGACTTCGATTCAATATTAGGAAACATGCAATGTAATTGTAAAAACAATGAATGGTAGTATTAAAGATAACGCATAAATCGAGGATGATTGCCTCAACTAACAAATAGCGGAAAACTGAGAGCTATAAATCAGAAACACTATGACAACAAGATCTATCTGAAAAGGGGAAAAAATAATGCATCAAGCAGGAGAAGATTAGATAAAAACATTCCTCAAAAGGGTCATAGGCTGATCAAAGGACACTCGTGAAAATATTACTTAGTGGGTTACAAATCGAATCTGCATTGATAAGAACGAAAACGAATCGAAATAACGAATGAAACATGATATTATCAATCGAATAAGGAAGGAACGCATTAGTGACGAAAAATAACGAGAAGAAATGTTGGTTTCTAGTAGCAGAAATCCACGAAGGCAACAATAAGACACAGTTAATTGATGATAAACAGTGGGAGTATCATCAATAAGAAACATAAACATGGGCATCGTCCATATTCGAAGGGAATGGTGGGGTACTTACATCATTGGTTAACTGATAAGAAATATATCACGGATTGATGATCAGAGAAATTCAACGGTCATCGTTAATGAAAGCGATGCAAAGACATGGAAGGTAATAGAATTGATGAGAAGAACAGAAGGAAAAGCTAGATTACACTCATATCGGTAGTACTAATCATTGAACGATTGTTGGCCACTCAACAATGGAAACGAGTAGAGGATAACAGGAGAAATGGGAGAAGGCGAGGCGATAGATTCTTGGTAATCGCGGTCAGCTATGAGACGGGTAACAACTACATAGTACAACAGTAATATGTAATGGGGGCAGCTGAATTGTTGTGGATGAAGAAGCGAAAAGTTGAGCAACAATATTGTAATTCAGGAGAATCCATTGTGATATTTAGGGGAAAGGACTTCATGCAGTTGTCGCACTTATTGATTCCTTCTCTTCTTCGACTGTCCGGCTGGTCCTGAAAAAAATTGATCATTAATTTAGACTATTGGGACTATTGGTTATTGGTGAGACCATTGGTCGAGAGCGACCGATAGGTAATTCAAATTAGAATACCCATGAGCATAGGTTCCCTTCAACCGACGCGCGGTGAAGATAGTATAGCCAATGATAATCACCAACCACTTTATGCAACTTTGTGCGCGTTTCGCAACGGTGACGTTTGATTCTACATATTTCAAGTATGGTTTGTATGCTAGATTTTTTTAACTTTCCGCCCGCATAGCACATTCACAATCTTCACGCTACTCACCATCTTCCATCTCATCCGAATCCCTCATCGATCTTCCTCTTCGAGCATTCTTCTTCGCCTCTCTCGCCTTCCTGTAAAGCACTCGATTCATCTCCTCAACTCTTGATATCGGCACAATTTTGCTGCGAAAAATTTGACGAAAAGTGAGCCCTAATTGATCAAGTGGTCATCAATGACCGAACCGAACTGTAAATGAACTCACTCTTTCTCTTCTTCCCTCTTCCTGTCTTCTTCTTCCATCTTCCTATCGTGCGCCTTCTTCTTCTCTTGAGTGAAGCGGCAAGTAGGCTCACCACAGCTGAAAGGCACAGATGTTTGTCTAAACACACACCGCCATATCAGTTCACTGTGAAAGTCACTTTTAGCAGAAGATCTAAGCACCACTCTGCAATTAACTTCTCGGAACAGAATTAAGAAACGCGGAGCTTTGCAGCTGTTACCGAAGCGAGAACGACTAAAATATTTGTCAGGAAAGCACTATATTATTAGGAAAAATGGGAAGTTTGCTCACAAGCAGCCAGACGGGAACATGAGATCGATGGAGTCCATTCCTTCTTCTCCAAGTTCCCTTCCGCCGAAGTAATCGAAGGTCAGCTCTTCCCCTGAAAATAGTACGTTTCAATCTCGTAGCTTCCTCAAGTCTGTTCTATCAGTCATTTACAAACATTTTCTCTTTTACAGTTTGAAAAGTATGAGGGCGTTAGTTGAGAAGAAAGCCTAGCAACGCGAAATTTAGTTTCTATTCCGCTCACCTCGCACCGTGTCCCTCTTCGCGTGCAGCGTGGCGTGGTTGAAGAAGACTCCGAACCTGAAGTGACTTTTTTAATTACCTTAAATCTTAGATATTCACCAAATCTTTGTTGTTTAGACCCGAGTACGTCAGGAAGACTAAGAATTCTGGTTGAAATCAGTCGGGATCGTAGTCGGAAAGACTCTGTGCAAACTTCGCAAACTGTTCATTTTTGGCAAGTGATTCAAATAATTATAACTGACCGCTCGATGATCGTTGTATCACACGAGAGGACCGGAGAGCACGAGTGGGAGAGGAAGCGAGTCTCGTTCCCCTGTGAAATTACCTTTTTTATTAGCAAACTTCGCGTATTCGTTAGTTTCCATGGCTCTTTTTGAATCAGTGCATGGCGCACCACAGCCTTCCACAGAAGGCTGAGACTACTGCACTTCTATAATTCCCCGGGTGAATGGTTGAGTTTCACTCATTCCCAATATGCTATTTGCAAGCGCATGGTTGGTGATCGGGACGGATAGTTTGACGCCGGGTAACGCACCTTCGAGAAACCATTGATGTTGAGGGGACGCTTCAGACCGGGTGCGTCGTATCCCATGCAGTAGTCATACTGCTGCGGTCGGCCGGTCGTGCTGCAGTCGAGAACCTGCAACATGAGTGAAGCGAGCCATGAGAATCGAAGAACAGTTCACTGTTTTCCACCTCAAAGATAAAAATAGAAATCAGGGAATTCACGTACGTCTCCGACGTACTCGGCGACGAAACGATTCTTCTTGATTACAGAGACACATCGGAGCGTCCATTCCTTCTCAAAATCCATAAAGATAATCAGAGGGTGTTGGCGGCCACGCTGCAATGAAGCACTTTCAGTTTGCTGCTTTCCCAAAACTCTTCCCCAACTGATTCAAAGATCTCCGAGCATGACTTAACTTTTTAAAAGTTAATTGAGCGCATAACTTGCTAATCAGTGTGCGCATAGCGGGGTGGGCGCTGCAGGATCTAAGCATTGTCAGAAGCGACGCCTCTTAAAGGCTCGGCTCTACGGCAAAAGGCTCGGGTCTAAGGCGAATTCGGGGTTTCTAATTCAGTTCATATCCCTCGATTTAGATGTGGTTAACTTCGATTGGCAGCAGTAATGTAGTTCGGCGATGCGCGAAATTCCTCACAGGAAACAAGACTAAACTCATTTTCAAATTGCTGAGGACAACTTCAAAGGTCTAATATCTCCTGCCCCTCTCCTACCAGGCATCAGAATTGTCAAGTCGTAGTGTTACTTTCCTCTGGGCCTCTCACCTGGACTTCTCTGTTTCCGCACCGCTTCACGTCACAGGGACACGCATCGCCGCATTCGATGCGGAACAAACAGTCCGCCTCCGCATTCACCTGCGAATATACGATCATATTTGATTGATAATCAATGAATGCAGCCGATGGCCAATGAAGTATTCGAAACCAGAACACATCCCTTCGAAACAGGGAGAAAATGAGTTCGAAACCAGATTTTTTAACTAGAAAGAAAGATAAGAAAGCTGGCTGAAGAACTCACTCCATTCTCCAGGAAACGGGGTACGTCGTTCTTCCCCAAAGTCATATTTCTGTCCTGAAATGGACGAAATTTAGAAGGAAAAAACCTTAGAATTTTTCATTCCTTGTTATTTTTTTAAATTAAGCCAATATTCTATGGAGAAAGAACTCCTCTCCACTTCACTTACTCTCTCACCGGTCAAATAGGCGAGAGAACACGCAAAATGAGGAGATCAATGCCATCATTTACTTTGCCTATGACTGACCTGTATGCAGCATGCTCTCGGGGTTCCTCTGCCTCCGGCCATGCACGAGTTCTTCCCTTTGCACGCAGCTCCACATCTGTAATAGCATTACTCGGTAGAGCTGTAGACATCGTCTAATTCAGAAGCTGATTTGATGTCTACAATATTGAATCACTTATTCAATCGCTCAGAATCAAACCCATGAATCAATGCGAATATTCTCAAATCTATTTCACTGTATATATGAAGTCAAACTCACTTTATGTGCTCGATATTCTTTCTTTTTCCTTTACTTAGGATGATCTTGACTTCTCTTGACAGTTCCGACTGCTGGATGTACTGAAACGAGAGCTAGGTCTCTTTATTCCCGTGCAATAAATCCTCTCCTCTTTCAGCGCGGAATGAATCGCTCCGTGAGGAAACTAGCGATCTGAGCCGCTTTCAACCCAAAACGAAAAAAACCCAAAACCAAGGGTTTTAGAACAGAGTATCCCCCCTACCCCATTCTCATTCAACTCCATTCCTTCTCCACGAGTTCTGTCAATTGAAAAAAGTTTTTAAAAAGTAAAAAAGTGCGGAAATCTGACATCGAGTATCTTGAGGCACTCCTCCAGCTTCGCAGTATCCTCGCTCAAACTCCTCCAGTCTTCGATGTAGACCGGTGGCAGCCCGAACCTCTTGTTCACCAGGTTGTACCTGAAAGAATGACGTGACAGAATCAGTTGAGCAGACCAGTCGAAACAGACTTAAGAGAGTAAACATGAGGAAATTCCGTTTAAACAGTCGAAAAAGGGTAAACGAATTCAACATTATGAAAGAAACTCACTGCCACTCGATGGCCCGAAGCCGGTTGAGGTAGCGGGAGTGCTGAAAGGATCGAGTGTTCAACTGTTTCTCCAGCAACATTCGAAGATCTATCCAAAGACAGCTATTCGCAAAGGTCTCTAAGTGAAAGCAAAGTGGTACTTGTGGAGTGACCACCATCCACCCCGAAAACCTCGCGTAAGGCAAATAATCGTCCGGGGAACTCCACCAGTGTCAGCAAATTTAGTAATTTGTGTAGATGCTGACCTCGTTCTGGGCGAACTGTCCCTCAACCTCATCCTTCTTCTCCGGATAGCGGCAAGGGTATCGTGCCTCGAACACTTCGCTTCCGAGCGAATGACGGAGGCTGTGCTCGATCTGTTAATGCGATGAGCTCACAAGTGGAAAGATTTAGGCTCAAGCTACTATAGTAATGGAAGCAAGGCGAGCAAACGCTTACCGTATCGGCGTGCAAGAGACGGAGCTTGAATCCATCGGACTGCAAAAATCAGATTGGAAAATGTCGAGGTCGAGGCCGCAAGTGGTGGATAAAAAAGTCCTCGACATGCCGTTTTGCGCTCCAAAAACGATGCAAAAAACGTTTCGAAATCGAGTAATCGATTCATCGTATTATGTCCTCACCATCTCTTTCTCGATCCGAGACTCATCCTCCCATGTCGGAAGAGGGAAGCCCTTCCTCTTCATCAGAACCTGCGAATTGGTGATTGCTCTTGTTTCTTTACCACGGAAAGGCAAAAATGCTTCCACAACTTTTGAGTGAAAATGACGGAAGATTCGAAAACGTGCACAACCTTCTTTCCGAGATCGATATCGCCCATCTCTCGGTTGTCTTCCTTTGCCACCGAGACAATCCAGTCGACCTAAACATCTAGATGTTATCGTATGTCTTGAGATTCATAATCTACTTTTCAGATCTTCTTTTGTTTCTGGCAGACTTCTGGTAGATCCAAAATAAAGCTTAGTGCTTATTTCGCTATTGAATGAGTGAGAATGAATGTAGCTTACATTCTTGCTCTCCTCCTCTCCATTCTCCTCAGCCTCCTCTCTCATCTTCTCCTCTCTCTCGGCCCGGACTGCTGGATCCTCGACCTCCAGATCCTTCTTGGCATTGTAAACCTGAGCAAGACAGCTCGTTAAGATTCAATTTATATGGAGTATGGAAATGATCGTGGCATTTCTGATTACCTTCTCCATGATGCCGTCCATCTTCACATTTGGGTCGGGCGTTGCTAGTCGAAGATAGGGGGCCAGTTTCTGTCAATTATAATATTGCCAGCCGTTTTCTATTTCGAGGCTAGCGAGCCCATTCTTGCGTCTTTCATCCATCCATATCCCACCACGATCTTACCGATTCACAAAAATGTAAATAGTAGCTCACCTTCTCCATTGCGTTGAGCGCTTTATGGAGTTTCTTGTAAACTGCCGTGCTCTGCAAATGTATTTCCATTATAGAAAGAAGCTGAGATTATTTTCTGACTTAATTTAGGCATCACGATATTTACTGTTGAAGACACATTTTATCAATTTTTGCGTGAAAAAAAATTTCTCTTGAAGTTAGCAATTTAAATCTCTTCGCAGTTCTTCATCTAAACAGTTTCAAAACCTGAATCAACGCTTGATGAAGCGGTTACTGATCGTGCTTCCCGACTAACTTTAATATTCGACGCAGCAGCAGGGCGCGTAGGGGCGCGAGGAGGAGCGGGAGCCTCTGTAGCCTCATCATTCTCATCGCTGCTCTCGGATCGGCTCGAACTTGCCTGTAATACAATATTGGAAAATCACCGTATTGCTCGATGGAGTGCATAAATTCCGGGAGATCTTCAGGCCGACTAACCTTGTCAGCAGCGGTTGCAGGGCGAGAAGAGGTGCGAGCGACGTCATGAGGCGGGTTGGGGATCAGACGATCTTGCTGTCTCATCGCACTCAACTGAGCCTTCGTCGGCTAGAAAAAACAACATGCGTAACTGAACACCAAGCACCACAACAAGAAGATAAACACTTCGTTCTCCCTCACCTTTCTCTTTCTCTCTTCTGCAAGCTTTTTGCTAGCGGTGTTTCTTCCAGCTCCGCGATCCTGGGAAGAAGGAGGAGGGGACAGGAGGCTGGCAGCATCACCGATAGAAGCGGCGGGAGAGGGAGGAAGAGCAACCTGAAACAAGCAAGTTAGAATCGAGAGAGAAAATGAGGCAGGATGATTGTACCTGCATGGCACGATCTGCATAAGGATCGCGAGATGAACCATTACTCGAGGAGGTCAATGGTCGTTGTACAGGTGCATTCTGAAACAAATCGGTCAACGTCAGCGTGAGATACATAAACGATTAGAGGTTTTAAAGGGTCGCTGCAAGTTCTTACCTGGGCAGTACGGTTCTTAGGAGAAGCGGCGGAGCTGAGAGGCTGTGCTACTCTTGCATTGCTGGAGGTGGAGGGTTGCTGCTGGGCCTGCACTTGATTGGCCTAAAAAATGTTAAAAGTAAAACAATATTTCCCTTTCTTGCCCGACACATGTGGCATCGCAAACTGAATTAGCATGAAAGAGTGCTCACGTGGGCGGGTGCTGCGGGTCTGATGTTCTCGGCGTCGGAATTGGACGGAGAGGGCGCTCTGCGGGAGTGGGCATGGGTGGATGGGGCCTGGAATTCAGAGGATAATCAATTGAATACTGGAAAATGAGTGATTTTTGACTGAAGTAATGTCAAGAGGAGGAAGTAACCCTATTTCAACCTTCAAACTAATATACATTGGTGGTCTTCGGCGCGGTAGGCGCGTCACGGGTACGGCCACGAGAGAGGGGAAGAGCTGCAGCAGCTGCAGCCACTTGCTCTGTCGATCGAGCTGCAGCACGAGAAGCAGCCGACTGAGGAGCAGCACGCTTTGTCTGCATTATTGCATTGTTCAACTCCGAAGTCAGCCAGGAAGAAGGAACGGAAGATGGAACTTACACCATTCTTCACGCACTCATCTGAGTACTTCATGGCCGCTTCCTCATCAGGAATCTCCTTTATGAGCTGATGCTTCTGCGAAACACAATGTAAGACTTTCAGAATGGGCATCGCACATGCGCAGAGCTACCAAGACGGTCTTTCCCACATGGTAAACGTGTTTCATAGTCAAGTCTTTTACCTGTTGGGGTGTCAGCTGGCCCATCTTAGTCGCTGCCCATCCCTTGTTCTTCCCGAGCAGAAGCCCTGCAATGTAATTAAGTGACGCTAGAATGAGTGAAAGGACAGAGCGAAAGCAGTTCTGTTCGAATTGAACGTACCATATTTTGCTCGAATCTTGGCACGAAGACCTTTTTGACAGGAAGAAGTATTTCCCCGTCAGTATAATAAAGAAGAATAATAAATATAATTTCACTCACGGGCTCTCATAACTCGCACCGCTCGAGCGTAGTAGTCCGGGCTTTGCTTCTTCTTCGGTGCTCCGGCCTAAAATGATACAGATTACGGGATTGAATCATGTGCCTCAATCACTTAGTGATGGGTACAGCCGGATCATCAATCTGAGCCGGATATGCGTCATCAATATGCAATAACTGGTTCATTGCATACTACCGATAAGCATGCATCGTATGCTTTGATGGACTATCTGTGTAACAAAACATATTCAGCTGGATATCTGATCTGGTTAAAAACAAGGCGTTTGAAAAAGTGTCCAATGTTTTAATCACCGACTCAAATAAATGCGAATTAATGCTAACAAAGCACGGTTTTCCAATTATTCTGACCTGTATTTTCTGTTAATATACTTTTTATCTAGTGCTTTCAGGAAGTTCCATTAAGAAAAAGTGAAATTAAAAATTGGATTTTTGTAAATAGTAAGGTTTAACAGTCTCTATTGCACATTTCTTACCTGCGTGCCATCCGCTTTGCGCTTGGTCGTTCTCTGACCTCCAATGACGGCGGCTTTGGCGGGCTGGAATCGATATTGTTTAAGCACTACGATGGACACACATCAAGCAGGTCTCGCCCCAGTCTTGCATAGGCATTGGCAAATATATTAACATTGAAGGATACGCGTGATTCATTTTACGAATGATGATAGACAGCCCAAGTCCATATTGTCGAGACAGTATTCAGATCCCCATTATCCACTTGTAAGGAAGTTTTAAGAGCCCTGTGAGACGCGCACCCCAAGACCAATTTCACGAGCCAGAGGATAGCGGAAAACGGGGGCTTAGCTTAGTGATAGAGCAGTCGCATTCGTATCGAAAGGCCGTTGGCTCGATTCATTCAGCCTCCATCTGTCTTTTGCACACTCCTCTGACTAGCCCAATCTTCTAACCTCCTCGCTGCCCTTTTTCAAATCTTTCCTCAATTCCTACTCCCTCTGGCCGATCCCCGTGCATGTGTTCTCATATTCCCAAGTGGCATGCAGCTTAAGATACGGTCTGACTCATGAATAAAGCCTTCCCAAAATACCGACAACTAGTCCAGAGTCATTGAAGTATCATGGCGCAGTGATTCTACCTCGGAAGCGTGACTCTTGCGACGAAAGCGTTGGGGATAGACATTGATTTGATATCCCACAACGGGCGTGTTCTGTACAGAAATCGGTGCGGATTGGTCGCGTAAAGTGAAGCGGCAGAGTGGAAAGCGCGAGAGAGATAGAGAGAGGGAGGGAGAGAGGGAGGG
>LS514612.1:65090-130943 GCA_900490845.1 Pristionchus japonicus
CTTCCTAATTGTGTCCTGCATTGTTCTGAGTCGTGTTTGTTTCGTGAAATCACTCTGATCAATCTCGTCTCTCGTATTTCTGATGTTATAGCGCTCCTTTTCACTCGAGAGTACTGTAGTCGTCTCTCTATTCCGCGCGTTATTTCCAGCCGGTCGGACCAGAGTGAGAGAGTGCGCGGAGTGAAGAGTGAGAGACGACTAATAGCCGCTTCAGGCCTCTTTCATCTCACTACAGTAGCTCTCGGGCGCATCCACACCTGAATTGGGTTTCACTAATGGTAGATGGATTTCGCTTCCTAATTGTGATCTGCATTGTTCCTCGTCGTGTTTGTTTCAAAATATCGACCTGATCAGTTTCGAATATCGTATTTCTCATGATTTTGCGCTGCTTTTTCGCCTGCGCTTACTGTATTCGTCTCTCTATTCCGCGCGTTATTTCCAACCGATCAGACAAGAGTAAGAGAGTGCGCGGAGTGACGAGAGTCAGACGAATGATCGCCACTTCAGTCTCTCCTGATCTCACTTTCCTAACTCTTGGGCGCCACCATACATGAATTTCACAAATGGCTGATGGATTTCGCTTCCTAATTGTGTCCTGCATTGTTCTGAGTCGTGTTTGTTTCGTGAAATCACTCTGATCAATCTCGTCTCTCGTATTTCTGATGTTATAGCGCTCCTTTTCACTCGAGAGTACTGTAGTCGTCTCTCTATTCCGCGCGTTATTTCCAACCGGTCAGACAAGAGTAAGAGAGTGCGCGGAGTGACGAGAGTCAGACGAATGATCGCCACTTCAGTCTCTCCTGATCTCACTTTCCTAACTCTTGGGCGCCACCATACATCAATAGTGTTTCACTAATAGTGAATGGAATCCGCTTCGCAATTGCGCCCAGCCCCTTTTGTGGGTCATATTTGGTTCGTAATAGCTCTAATCACTTTAGAGTCTCTAATTTGCGATGATTTCTAACGGTGTTTTCGCCCGTGATTACTGTAGTCGCCTCTCCATTCCGTCGGTTCCTTACTTTCCTTTGTTTCATGTGCCAGTGTCTCATTCGCAGCTACTTCTTAGATAACGACTGATCTATCTAAAACTCATGTGACCGCCGAGTCGTGAGTCAAACGACTTTTGATCTTTGTTATCTTTCTTGATCATCTGTTTCCTCTCGTTCTGCATTTAGTCAAAGTGCTGGAAGAGATCTTTCCTCGTCTCATTTAAAGATTCCTTTCTTCCTCATCATCCGCTTTGTCTAATTTCGCCTTCTTATCTCTTCGCTACTCCTTTCTCGAGAGTGGGCTTTCATTTTGACTGTATCTAGAAACAATTGCGCCCCATCCCTCGAGGAAGTGTCTCTTCACGCTAGCTTTTCTCTCCGGGTTACTGTAGTCGTCTCTCTATTCCGCATCTTATTTCCAGCTGGTCAGAGTGTGAGAGTGCAATGAATGAAGAGGATTAGACGACTGATCGCAGCTTGAGACCCCTTTTCCCCCTCATTTCCGCCTTATTTGTCCTATTTACAAGGTATATAACGACGACTATGAGTAGGACTCGAGGCGCCATGAGTTGCAATAACTGATTGTGTAGTATTGTTGCCTCAAAACTGACCGATGTGCAATTCCTCTCCCACTTATGCCTCAACTTCCCTGCTGATCCATTTCAATTTCATATACTCTGTACTTTCTGAAGGTGATTCGCGGTGATTTCCTTGTTTGAATGCCTTGGGGAATAACTTGGTTGCACTGACACGCGATAGAGTATGTGGAATGAGAGAGACAATTCCATGAGAGCAGCAGGGAGAAATGCGCTATTAGTCTCTATTATCAGTCACTCTGACCTCTAGTCTCTGGCACTCGTTTTTGGCCGCCGATAAGACGTCAGTGTCTTCTTTTCCTCACACTTCTCTCTTTTGTGCGCCAGGTTCTTCCAGGTGTTTCTCAGATTTCGACAGCTTGAATCTATAACGTGAGTCTTTCAGTGATCTACTCATTAAAATAGGTCACCAGACCCGGAGAAACCCGTACGCAGCAGTTGTAGTCATCCTAATATTGTGTGTTGTCCATGTTCCTCTCTGGATACTGTATAATCTTTCATCGCGCTTCGAGTTACGCATTGTTCTTGATTTCTTTGTTTTCTGAACCTCGCTGGTCTCATTTGGTTTTCATTTTTTCTAAATATGACGTATGATTCAGCGTGGATTACTGTAGTCGTACTGTACTGTAGATTACTGTAGGCATTGCTTGAGCGATTACTGTAGTCGTCCCATCATTCCGCATGTCGGTCAGACAGAATTAAAAAGCGTGCAAATGGAGAGAGTCAGACAATTTCAGCGCTGGAAACTGATCTTTTTTCTCCATTTTTTCTCTGAACAGGATCAGAGAATGGTCTCATCATGACATCGCCTTTGTTAGTTTAACATATGGTGTCGGGATGATTCTTCTCACTTCTCGCGGTCTCTCCCTGTTAGAGAAACGAGATAATGTGTAGAAAGAGGAGAGGATATGCTCAACCTTAACATTTCCGTTGTGTCTCGCGAGATCTCTCGGATCCTACTCCTACATCGACTTTTGCTGTGTGCCTGCATGAGATCAAGGAACATGCAGCTCAATGATATAGTCATTCCAGACTCCACCGGTCATTCCAGACTCCACACCTCGAGATTCAACTCATGCGCCCTACGAGAGGAAAGACACCCGCTCCGTCGTCGTCTTCGTTGAATGAGAAGGATCCTCCAGACAAGACCCGATCTGCATCAAAGAACACGTAAGCAACCTCTCTTCCATTTGTTGAACTACCGCTCTAGTTGAAAGGGTAATGGCGAGGGGCACAGTTGAGGATTACGAAAGGAAATAGAGGGAGATCGATCGATTCTCAGTGTAGTAATTTCGTTAAAAAATGAGTGAATATCGAATTACCAAACACACTTCTGATTTCCAGGCTTTCTCTTCCCTCATCAGCCCTTGTTCCTTCCACTTCTACTGAAGGACAGGGAGTTTCAACTCGCTCTAAGTGAGTTTTCAGGCTGCATTAGCAACTTTGAATTCTCTGTGTCTCTTCTAGTGTAAAAATATCCTTCATTACAGGATGAACTTGAACGCTAGCACCAGGAGAGAGAAGGATAACGAGAAGGACAGAAATGGCGTCAAGAAGATCAATTCAGCAAACGATGATGATGAAGAGCGTGAGCATCAGTCTGTATTTTTTGGCTCTCTTGTCGTTTCCCGAACAATCTGCGCACATTCAAATGCGTTTCAATGAATTCCTAAATGGACTGGCTCTCCACAGGTTTAGCGGTCAGGGAAGGATGAGGGTTTGGGGATAAGTGGCACCTGCTTTTGCTCCGATTTTAGGTCTATGGTGCTCATTGCGCCGATTTTTTTTAATTCTAAAATTTCATATTCAAAATAAAAATTTGAATACGTTGTAGACTAGCTTATCACTGTGAGTGCCCAGTCACCGTCAAGGAAAAATATTCCAGTTCTTGGTCTTCGAAGGAGCTGTCGAGGTCCGGCTACAACGCCTCGTTCGATCCCCATTCTCACGAAGCCTCCAGTCAAACCTGCCGTCAAAGTCGTTACCAAGTAAGTATCCTTCAATTCAGCTTCACCTTTTAGTCGCTAGCGAACAATTCGAGAGAATAGCTTACAATTATTATTATGCAACGGTATAATAGTCCATCGATTCAAAACGATTGATATCGCAGGAGTGGCATCGCAGCTAGTGCAAAGGCAACCGACTCTGCAGCGAGGAAGGCAGGAAAGAAGGTAGCTTAGATTTGTCTTCTCTGTTTCAGTTGAATAAAGCTTGTCTTGATTCATTTTTTGTGAATACTTTGCAGATCAACAGCCCGCAATGGGAAGCAGACATATCGCAGGTGCGAAATAAGTTGACAGATTGACTAACATTATTCCAAACAATTCAAATATTCTGATTTACATGGTTTCCTTCAATTTTTTGATATGAAATTACTTATTTATTTTGAATATTTCAATTGCAGGTCGGCTCTCAGGTGTGGGTGACAGACTTCTTGCCAGACTGGCTAGACAGCAAGGAATCTCCGTGAGTGATCATGCACTATTCTGCTTTCTGAACATCAAACGACATGTGATATCCCCTGGAGCGAAGATTGGACCTCACCACCTTGTTGAACCTTGTTCTGCACAACTGAAAACACATTGCTGAACGGAGATTCGGTCCCAGCGAGCCAGATGCAACGTTTTTCACTGCAAAATGATGTTATTTGTGAAATTGAAGCATTCAAAACTCATTTGCAGGCTGGCAAGTGACCCGTTCTTTCACTTCGTCAAAAACGGACATAAACTCAGAGAGGTCATCTACAAGGAGGCTACGTGGAGATCCGTAAGTAAAATTCATAATTTCGATAGTGCTTCCATTTCACCCATCCAAAATTGATTCTAACTCCTAATCTCGAAGAGTCTCTCACCTTCTTTTCATGTCAAACTCCGTAATTACTTCTCCAGGTAATCGTGGTTGATCGAAAGAACGGCCTGGATCTCAAAGTGGCAGGCAACGATATCGATGAGATCATCGACAGCATAGACAGTAAGTTCGCTTTCATTTCGATTACTTTATCTCTTAGCATCTGATTCCTATCCAGCCTTTGCTCAGGGGATTTTTAAGGCTATGCGCGCTCAAATGACAAACTCTATTTTGTGTCAACATACCCTTAAATTGCGTGTAACCTTGCAGAGCGGAAGAAGCGGAAGGAATGGGCCATCAAGGCTCACTCGCAAACGGTCGAGAATATCAGCCTGGGACAATTCAGGTACATACAGCAATACAATTTTAATTGAGTATCTCATGAGAGCATTCAGCAATGAATATCAAGCGAACTTCGAACATGACAGTACATAGATCGATTGACCAGCGAAGTGTGTTGCTTGTAACTAGCTGACTCCAAGCTACTACCCTTTTTGTTGTTTGCAAAGAATCGGATAAGAAGAAAAATCAAAAGTGCAAATATACCTTACTTTCAGAAGGCTCTATAAGCAAGACGAATACGTGAGAAGGACGGAGCCGATGAACATTCTCGGATTGGAGGTCACGGATGAGGAACGGTAATTACAACGCTTCAATTCGATCCTATCATGCTATCACTCCTTGAAAGATTCTGATTATAGTAGCAATTCGTCCTAAGAAGAATAAAATGACATCTATGTCTATATTACAGACTCAAGGACAAGATCACTACTCCTCTCATCTACCGGGAGATGAGCCTGGTTCACCACTTCTGGAGGGAGAGTAAGTGCTCACCTTGTTTCACGACATTTTCTTCGAAAGAAATGAAGCTCTACTAGAGACCGAATGGGATCGGTCTCTAGTAGAGCTTGTACAGTAGATGTACAGATCGAAGAGCTATAAGCAAGTTATTTTGGATCTATTACCCGGATGACTCTCTGACAAATTGGGTATGGCATTCTTCAGGGTCCAACAACGAACTCGACGTCAAGCACGAGGCCTTCAGGCCCATCACTGACCGCTACGTGCTGTTGACGATGGGCGGATGCTATACCGGTGAGTGAACAGTCATTCTCTCCTCTCCCCTCTCCATCTATGTCAGTTTTCACCGTGCCTCTTATTCGGAAAGCTTCCATTCCTCCCCCGCGGCCGTCACTTAGACTGTTCTGGCGCCAATCTGAACTTCTACAGACTTCCACGTCGACTATACCGCCAGTGCGACGTGGCTTCACATCACGAAGGTGAGTCACTGGTACCGCTTCACAAACTATTTTGTTCTGTCGTTTCGGAGGTATCGCCCTCCAGTAGCTTGCTCAGAAGCAGTACAGATCGCAGAGCAGAAAGCAAGCCAATTCGTTTCAGCCCTACTCCCCTTGGATCTAAACTTGATTTTGTTCAGGGAACCAAAGTGTTCATCTTCGCTCCTCCGACCGCGAAGAACTTGGAGATCTACGAGGTATTATTTCTAATTTCATCCGTATTCGTTGATACGAATCAAGTTGCACAGTGTGGTGAATTTCGCGAAATTGAAATTGCATTTCTTAACTTCTATTTGTGCATCTGAATCACAGCACTTCAGGAGTGGAGAAGCGAGCAGCTCGATGATGGAGAGGGTCCGAAGTACTTCGTGGGCGATCGACTGGAGTACTGTCGGAAGGTGAGTTGCAGTCTGACTAGTCTTCAGCTGACTAGTACAGGAAAAACACCATGATATTCCTATGTAATACAAACGACAAATAGTAACAGGAAGCGATTCATTTCCGGTAAACGATGTTGGGAATTGAATTTCATATTTTAGGTGATCGTGAAGGAAGGCCAAACCGTGTTCATCGCGCCGGGGTGGCTGCACGCGGTGTTCACTCCAGCCAACTCGATCGCCTTCTCCGGTTCGATCATCTGCCGTAATGGGATGCATATGCAGCTTAGGTAGGTATTATTAAAGTAGGTATCATTTTCGCGGAAAAACACAACTTGTAGCGATCATTAATGAAAGGGATTGGCTTGAAAGATAATAGAAATGATTCACTTTTCAGACTGTCGGAATTGGAGGACAACGCAGGATTCGCCGATAACCTAAAGTTCACCCATTTCCGGTTGGTGTACTGGTATGTCGGAATCACGATCAAGATCGAGTTGGAGGGTGATTTTTTTTAAATGATCATTTTAGAAACCTTATTCTTCTGCTTACAATGTTGAAATATTGATTTCTGCTTACAATGTTGAAATATTGACAATTACCTTTTGAGTAGAAGATTTCAGTGTCTCAATATCTAGAGTTTCTATAGAGGTCAATTGCAGAATCCTTCAAGACCATCACTGATCGATCGGCGCGGTCTGCCCAAGATGCTGATGACGAAGGTACGGGTAGTTCAATGGTAGAACTCCTGCCCGGTAAGCGGAAGTCCCGGGTTCGATTCCCGATCCGTGCCACAACCTTTGGTGTCAAATTTCGAGCAAATGCAGTTTGGATGACCAACTATTGCAACGTTCTCAGTTGTAGAAAGTGCCAAGAACTTCGCTCGACTCGTACAAGAAGGATTGACTCTGCAGAAACACCTGATCAGATGGGCAAAGGAGGATGAAGAGGTATGTTTGTTGCGCAAAAATCAGCGAAATGATGCACATTCCCGGAATCACGAAAACTTATACAATTGTGTGTTAATTAGGAGACCAGAAATCCGAGTTGACTTTGTGATTGCCAAAAAGTGGAACAGATATTTCTTGGGTCAGTCATTAGGACTGTGTTATTTTGCGAAATTGACTTACATATTGAACAATTACAGAAGCTCCACGAGCTTGAAGAGAAGAAATCTCTCCGTAAGAAGCTCACCGACTACGAGATTGAGTATCTCTCTGTCTACCATACTCCGCCAGGCGATTTCATCCATGGACAATCGAGAAAGAACATCATCGGAGATTTCAGTGCAATACTGAAGAAATGTCAGGTGAGACGATCAAGAAAACTGTTAATACTGAAATTTTGTATTGACTTTAGAACATGAAATTAAACCATATCAAACGCTTTGCAGAAACTTCCTCAGTACAAGCGGATGAAGTCTTTCGTTGCGACTGAAGACGAGCAGAGAATGGACTATGGTAAGTAATTATGTTGAAATTAAACCTTTTTAAGCAATGAAAATACATTTTCACGGAGAAAGGACAACTGTAGATGATGAGATCATCACGAAACACAACGTACTAATTGGATTGTCTTCAGAAACTGCATCCGTGGAAGTGCTCAACCAGAATTCGACTGAGGAAGATCTACTTCAATCTACTTCGCAAAACCTGAGTGAGTTGGGAATGGAGTTTCAGTAGGATTACATTATGACCGATTACGGTTCTGGAATAACTCACTGTTACGTTCTCATTGCCTAGTATATTTTACTGCATAGCAGTTCGACTACAACACGATTTCTGAGTTTTCTAGGCGATAGCGAATTCGAGAGGGAAGCCAAGCAGCAGAGAGCTGCAATAAGAAGGAAGGCGACCGGTAAGACATCGGCTCTGGGAATTCCTGTACTTGAACCGGCCGGGCTAAGCCGTACAGAGTACAGAGTGTACGGAGCCAAATATAGAATTGAAGTAGTTCTGCACTTTCTGCAATCTAACAAACTGTTATCGACGCAAAATACTAGTCCGGATTTACCGAATGACTCTGTTGATTACATTTCCAGGCGCTGCAGCAGACTCGCAAGCGAAGAGGGCGCATGTTGATCAGAACGAGCTGCTCCAGGATGACACAGGTTCGGATTTCAATTTCAATGTTCTAAGTGGTTTCCAGCGTAGACTTATTGTTTGGAATACATAAAGTTTTGCCTAAATTCAGACATGATGGACTTCGCGCATGAAATCGACCCGCTAGCCATGGATTTGTCTGAGGACCAGCATCAACCCGATCCTGAAGGTACGAAGTGATCCTTTACTATGGTTTACCTGTGTTCAAATGCTTCTTGAGCGGAGAACGAGAAGCCTAGTTACACAAAGCAAACTATGAACAGTTGGTTCTTTATCAAAGCCGACAGCAAAGGTCATTTTTCTTCATTCATATTTTGATAATTTGTCTGGCTTTTCAGCACTGGCGACCGAAGCAGCCGTACCTCAAAGTGAAGGAGACGGCATGTCCACTATTGAAGTGTTGAACAGACTCGAGGAGATCAGTAACGAGGAGAAGATAAGAAATGCAGAGAAGGAAAGAATGAACAAGTTGCTTGCTGAGAAGTACAAGGAAGATACGAATCAATGGAAGTTGAAGAGAGAAGAGACTGACAAGAGGGCAGAGAAAGTCAGAACGTTCAATCCAGCGCTCCAGGCGTGGAAACGGAGACTGGACGGAATCCCAAGTAAGTGGGAGGTAGAAAAGTTCGGTATCGGATAGCCTCTCATGATCATCATAGATTCCTTTTTCCCTTGGGGTCCTAGGTAGACGAAAAGTATTACTTTTCCGCTTGCCCAAAGACTGCAAAAACATGTCAGCATTACAGCATCCGAGAGAAGGAAGGAGTGGGAGAAAGATATGAAATTGTGGGAAACGAGAAGAAGCGAAATCGACGAGGACGCGGATATCGTCACAAGAACGAACGCCGCTCTCGATTATTGGAAATCCAAGTTGGAGGACACCAGGAGAAGAATCATGCCATGTGAGGAGCACGCTGTTCATCTTTTCAGAATGCACCCCTATTTACTACCCCTGTCGCTCGCATGAAAGTATTGCAACTCCGAATTCTCAAAATGAGGCTTTTGAGGATGCATTGCCTAGGCGTTATTTTAGCTTCCAAGTCCCACATTCTCAATTTTGATGGGAAATGGAAGCTTTTCAGCTTCGTCACAGAGTGGTTCATCGACGGCTGCAGGGCGAGGAGGAGGCGATGGTCAGCAGGGTGAGTTGGGCAGGCAAGGGAAGAGGAACGATCGAAACAAACGACAGTTTTCGGAGCTCAACCACTATTTGGACCGTATGTTGCCCTATGAAACACACACACACATTTGTTTGCCCGTTTGAGCTCCGAATTCTAACAGAACAATCATGAAGAAACATCTCCTTTCCAGGATCTTCCCAGAGAAGAGCAGCGGCGGCAAGAAGGGCAGAGGATCAACCAGGTTAGTAGGGCTGATAGGGAAGTGGGCATAGGTGATTTGGATTTATTTGGAGACTACAATACTGCGATTATGCAGTTATTAACCTAAATGTTTATCTTGACGGGCTTGCAGGAACATCTGGTTTCCAGTCCGACGATACGATAAAGAGAAGAAAGGGAGGGTAACGAGAGAACCACCGAGAACTGTACATCGATCAACACCAAGTATTCTACTCCATTTGAACTGAATTCATATATTTCTGGAACCATCAGCTACGCAATTCTTTTACACTGAATTCATCTATTTCTATAACCACCATCTAGGCAATTCTTTTTCACTGAATCAATCTATTTCATGAACCATCATTTCCGCAATTCTTTTGAGCTGAATCCATCTATTTCTATGACCATCACATATTTGCACTGAATACAAGTATTTCTAAAAACAATCCTTTTGCACTAATTCCAGCATTTCTCGAACCATCATCTACTTGATTCCACGACCTTCATAACCGATACTGACTTTTCATTCGGTTGTTTGTGTTCATCTTAACTGCATTCGCTCTCTCACAAGGTGCCTCTATCCACGACATCTCAAAGTTTCAATTATCATCTCAGAACTTGTTTTGCTCGCACATTTATTTCAATCTGATTTGTAGATAAATAGTCGTGTTATTATCATGCTGGCAAGAATGCTAAACCATGAAGAGCTGATGTGCGCATGGCCCCTAGCATATCAATCTACGGTTGTACCACTGGTATCGCCTCCACTCCCACTCCCAACACTCCAATTTTGACATATTAGTTGTATTCGTCAATAAAGAAATAGTATAAACAACGGAAAACAAAGGGAGATGCAAAGGGTATTGGGTGGGATTCTAGCAAGGCCAATTCAAGGACAGTTTGAGACATTCAACACTCAGTTGGTGTCTAAATATGCGTAATGTGCAATGTTGGGGTAGAAATGGCTTGTATAGAATAAGGAATAATGTATTGGATTTGAGCTACGACGATAGTTTACCAGTAAGAATGAAACGAATTTGAACGGAATAATCGACTTGTCAAGCTTGTCAAGCTTGTCAAGCTCAGTATGCGTGCTTATACTACTATCTCGCTGAATTTCTGGACTGATTCCTCCTCGAATCTGGTTGATCACTCGATGAGTAGTTGTAGAAAATAAGATGACTTGAGAAACCTGAAACCGTAGAACTGTTCGATGTGATCAATAGAGTGCAATGTTTCAGTTGATATTATTCGAGTAAGGGCTGAATGAAGAGCGAATTATGGAAACCGTACCGCCTGTAAGGATCCGTCTCCATGAGTATCTCGATGTCCCTCTGAGCCCGGTGGAATGTCTCCTTTCCACAGCCGTTCTCCAGTGCAGCTTTCGTTGCGGTGAGTGTGTCGTAGTTCAAGTTCACCTGAGTGCAAACCATCATGTCATGACTAACTTTCTCACTACTTCCTAAGTGAAATGAAATTAATCCAACAATTAAAGTACGGCGAATATCAGTCACATATCTCACTTTCTGTGAAGAGTTTTCCTCATCGTAATCTGCGATGAACTTCGCATAGATCTCACGGACTCTCTGGGCGATCGCGTCCTCGGTCTGAAAAGATTATTTTAAAAATTGATATTAGCCGATCGCCGTAAAAGCTCTAAGCGATCAATGTCTTTCTGAGGTTTAGAGTAGTTTGTTTCTGTCTAGTCCTCGGAATGGTTGTGTTTCACGAGTTTCAGAAATTCAATAGTGAATCCTTCAATTATGAACTCTGCTCCCCTCCGGCACCTCAGGTTCTGCATTCACTAGATTTACTCACCTCCATCTTCTTCAACTCCTCACATTCCATCCAGAATTCGAGATTCTCCGAATTGTGTTCAGTGGTCAGGAATCGATGGAAGAGACGGCGGCCACCTGAATATTAGTTAATTTAATAATCAAATAAATTACTAAAAATCGAGCAATATTCAATTGACTTATGCTTTAAACCGCGGTACTCACTGGGATCATATAGAAGAGCCTTGAACGTGCTCACCCAGTTGCTGGGGTTTTCCTTTGTTGGGTTTACAGTTTCTCTGGAAAGGAGAAATTCTATAATGTACGTCGTAGATTATAATTACCATCTAAAGCATCAGGTAATTTATGTTTGATTACTAACGAGGACTTGGGAATTCGATCCTTTGACTGTTGGAGGGCAGAGCTGGCGATTGCGGAGCTGAGTTTGTTGCCAATAGAGGTGAACACTCTTGAGAAGCTGGAGCTGCAAGTAAGGAAACGATAAAAACATAAGATAAAGAGTTGTTATTGATATCAACATTTTCGAAATCAAATTAATTATCCGTGAAACTCACCCAAACCGTTTCTTCTTCTGCGTCGCAGTTCCATTGCTGCCAGTAACTGGAGGTTTCCTGTTGGTAAACATGATTATGCTCCGATCGCTCATTGAAATTGTGGTACTTGTCTAGTTCTCCGGAAGAGTGTCCACCCTTCATCCACCCCGACCGCCATCCCTGCGTTTGGAAATATCTTATTAGGAATGAGTGAAACGCAACCATTCCTCCGGGGAACTAGACAAGTGCCGAAATTGTTTAGTTCCATTGTTATCTCACTATGAAACCTCACCATTCACATTCGCTCAGTGCTCCGACCGTTGGCAGATGAGCGAGGGAAGCAGAATGGGTCAAACCTTGACGGAACGGCTGTAATAATTACAGTAATCTTACGAAACTCAAAATCTCTTCGCACAGCAGAGGTCAGAATGCTGTTCCTTTTGGACATCGTGTTTCACATCCTATACGGCCATATTGGGAGTCGCAGATATAGATATATTGGATCTCAATGTATCATCCTTTCCATACCTTGTTGTCCAAATCAATCCACACTGGCTGAGCGAGATGAGGATATGAGGATTTGTAGTTCGACGATGGATGACCAGTATCGGATGAGATAGAGGAACCTGCGATGAGATATGTTTCACAGCATACATGTCAATTTGTTATTTTAATAGTATAGGCTAATCAGAGACGACGTACTTGTCGTATCCATGGACGGAACAGCAGTTCGATGTCGGCCGAACTCGTAATCGAATGAGGACGAGCCAGTTGAGAGCTCGGAAGGTTCTGGAGTGGCAATGTGACTGATACGTTATATCTAGTTATTTACCTAGCATTTGATATGATGTGATCTCAGTTCTAGTACTAGAATCCTCGTCGTTGAGCTATTGGTCGATCAACTGATCTATTAATATAGCTGCAAACTCACGACGTTTGTTGTTGTGGTCGGTCCTCGCCGTGGAAAATCGACGCGGGAGATGAGCAGAAGCACGATATTTCGATGACCGAATCATCTGGAATGACGAACTAATGGAATTCATGTCAGAACAAGGCTCTTGGAAGTGTTTCATGAATAGAAAACACTGCGGTAGATATGATAACTCCTGAGATATGCCTACTCAAACACACCTTCTGCGGTGAATGGTGGTTATGCGATGAAGATGCCGATGAGAAGCCATCGAGGGAGTACGTTTTGTAAGCATTCATCTGAAACATAAATATTTTGCACAAATTGTCTTCAATTCCGTTCTAACTGTCTATTTTGAGATGTGAAACACACCTTCGACATCCTCATGTTGCTATCCCTTCCCTCCACTGGATTGAGCAGGAAGCATCCATCGTTGATCACTTCCACTAGGCTGCTGTCTCCGAAGTAGCCAACCTGCATCATAAGATGATTTTAAAAAAAGTTAAGAGAGAAAAGTTCAAGAAATTAGATCATTATTTAGAGCTGTTTGTTAAAAACAAAACACGTTCGACAAACCTCATTGGCCTTCTTCATAATCTTCGAGATGTGGAAGGTGAAACAGCCGATTTCGTTACGATCACTGAATATGAACATTGGTTGAGAAGCATAACTGCATTGGATCGATCAAGTTATAGTTATGCTGCTGATTTTTTTGTCAGGAATCTAGGTAACTTGGATCAGGCTCAACTCACATTGGTTCCTCATTTCCTAGACCCTTCTCGAATGCCGAAATAGTGATGGCATCATGGTAGTTACTCTTGTCAATGTCACTGAAACGCATACATTAGTGATTTGCAGATCGAATAGAGCAGTGTATTGCTTAGTGGTACACTACGTATGTGTTTCACAAGAAAGAGGACACTTCTGCCTTGCACAGTATGCTAACTCACCCTGACTATTACAAACTGGCTATTAGTATGAACTCACATTGTGACAGTTTTGTTGAAGATCGGCTCATCAGTGTTTTCGATGAGTCTTGTTCTGCAATTAATTCGCTATTGAGAATTTCTCTCATTTGATGATTTCTCTTTGTTAGTTTCGATAATTCTAAATAAGTGCTGCAAAGAAGATAATAAGAATTCGTCAACAGTACCTGAATTTTTGAATCGCTGCAGAATGACTGAGATGCGCGTTCCTCTTCCGACTCAGTTTGCTGTTGTCTCGGGAACGATGAATGAGCTCGACCTGCAATGTATGTTGACATGTAAAATTATGTTTACTGTTGTCTATCCTACTTGGATGAATGTTGTGCGACTCCTCATTATGTGACGAGTTGAGCTCTTCTCTGAGAAGAACACAGCATTCTCCACATCAATCTTGAGATGACCAGGAGCGTAAGAAATGCGCAGGAAAACGATGCCTGGGATGTAAAAAATTGAGACAAGTTTCGAAATAAATGATTAATTACTTTGGTCAACAGTCATACCTTTGATTCCTTGAGAGTCAGCAATATGCGATTGAAGGTTGAACTTCTCTGGACGGACCGACTGGGATGAGTCTCGCTCTGCGAATTCGGAGAAATACGAAGCACGTTATCCACTTTCACAGAAAACTATTACAGAGAACATCCAAATGTCATGCGTTACGGTAATTTGAACAATGTAAGCTCGAAATGATATTATTCACCTCTCTTTGGAGAACTAGCGACCATACCACGGCGAATTCCGGAATATTGCGATGAGGAGTTAGAGGATATCTGAAATGAATTTATCTTATAACTCTAATTGTAAGTATTAATAATATTATTGGTATCCTATCTCCCCTTCCAGAGCATCTTGAAATGAATGCAACTCACATCAGAGATCGGAGGTCTTCTCGGTCCATCAATCCAAATTCCCTGCTCGACTCCGTACGTATTCGTTGTCCGAATGGGTGAGAGATGAGGCTGATATCGAGTAGGCCTTGAGTTGGCCTGGAAATATACCGTTTTTTACACATTGCACAGCACAAGATCCTTTTCTCCTACTCATTACACGCTACACAGCAGTTTAGATAAACCCAAACTGCAACTGACCGCGAGAGGAGGCATTGCGATGAGTGACGAGGTATGTTTGGGCCGGAATCCCTGCATGTCTCTTGAAAGAGGCGGTGGTTCAAAGACGCCAGGCGAGCGAACGGAAGCGCATGGTTGGATGGGCGAGACTTCCTAGAAGATACATATCGTTAGTGATTATTATTAAACATATGCTAACATATCTCCTATTCAAGGGTAGTATTCAAACCTGGATAATACCGAGTCGTTCTCTTCCTCTGCTCTGCGAAGCATGCTTGCTGTGAGCAGAATACGTCACTGCTACGCCCTGAGAAATAGCCAGTACTAACGTTCCTGTTCGATGCAGCAACGATTCGCACACGACCCAAATCACAACGAACTACGGTATTTCCCTGAAGATGAATGGGTTACGGTACCTCATTCGTAGAGTATGTAGACGAGGAAATGGTCGAGAGTCTCTGAGCATCGTACCGACGGGACGTCGCGCGATGGTTCACTGGTTCGTTGCGATGAGACCGCCTGAACAAACAATCTGTGATTGTGATACTTTTTTGAGTCGCATCTTCTTTCTAATTGATCCTGGCAAATTACGGCCAATAATTCCTTCATGAAACTTATGTCTCACCTGCCCCTATCGCTCTGATGTCTTGAGGATTGTCGATCTCTGAACAGCCGACCGTAGTGCCTGAATGAAATTTCTATTTTTGGGTTACTATGCACTGTTGCACAGTGTTATCTCCACATGCTTCTTCTTCTTCTTGACCCAGTTCTATGGGATACGTGTGAGAGATTTGAGTGGGAAGGTACAGTACCTGGCTGGCAGTGACGGCTCGGAACTCTCATCGGAGAATGAGTGGTCGTTCTCACGATGGCCGTAGGAGTCCTCGCCCTGTATGTATTTATTTGTCTTCGATTCATATTTCAAACTTTCCAATTAGAGAACTAGTAATAGTCAATAAATTAATGCTAACTTCTCACTGTTTGATAATATAAACCTATAATTGATAACACGTCTTTCTAACAGCCTAGTTCCTGCTCACCTACCCGGCTGCACTCGAATTAGGGTTGATTAATACTCTTAATCTTATCTCAAATCTTGAATAACGACGTAATCGAGCTCAAAATAATTATATTTTTTCACCGATTCACTGGACGACATTTGATCGATAGCAGTTCCTCGTGCGCCCGCCGGCAGTTGAGGAATCGGCTTGCGCGGACGGTAGTTTGACATCTAGAAATGGCTAGATTATGCGATAATAGCGACATATGTGACTAGGGTACGCAATTATGTGCGAAAATAGTAAGAAGCGAGCCTAATAAATGCCAATTATGGGCAAATCGTAGATAAGAAGCGACCTATGCAAGAGCAAAAGGGAGTGAACTAATTGGAAGCGATAGCAATACTCAATCGTGACAAAAGAGACGAAAGTTATTCGAAACTGATAATTCTCAACCGTCCCGCCAAGTGGGGACAATCGAAAAGACGCGCTAGGTGTCAGTCAAAGAATGAGGCAAATCGGGAGAGCGCAGAGCGGCGAGAGGAATAGTGGTCAAAGAGGGGGAGGAGGGAGTGACAAGTGAAAGGAGAGAGAGAGAGAGGTGATGAATGACCTATGGACAGTCTTGCTTCTCAGCAGATCAGATAGGTTACAACTTTAGAGGGACCGAACTATCCTATCGAGAATAGATCAGATCTGTTGTCGAATTTCCAGTAACAGCTGAACCCCGGGGAGACATTTACTGACTCATTTGAGAAAGTCGTAGGAACGTAGAAGGAGACGAATGAGGGGAAGAGAGGCAGAGGCGACCCATAGACAGTCTCTCTCTCTTCCGCGGCTGGAATTGCATCCCACTGCGGCTTTGTGGACCGAATATTCCGATCGAGAAGCAGCCTATCCATCCCTCTATTGTAGAGGGGTTCGCTCACCTATCCAAGTGTCAAGTGTCCAAGTGTCAAGAGACGGAGACGATGAGTAAGTAGAGGGAAACGAGAATAGAAGGGTAGAGGGGGAGTGATTCATGGACTCATTCTTCAGCTGTTTCTATTTCATCACAATGCAGCCTCTATGGCACCTTCCGACCGATTGAAGAGAAAACGCTGTATCTGGAGCTCACTTTCCTCTTCATTCTTTCTTTACTCATTTCCCCACTCTCATTATCATCATTGCTATCCTTCATTTATGATCTCTTCCTCACTACTTTTTCCATAAACAGTCTCGCTCATCCGTTGATCAGATAGCAAAGCATCGCAACCTTGATGGTCCGCCCTTTCCCATCGAGATAAGATCATCTCTAGGGAGTGTGATCGCTTCTTTGCTATTTGAACATGGATCATGATGAACGACTGTCGGGCTCTCTCAACCCTTGTTCTACTCGACATTGGGGTTCTCGATCAGTATAATTACTACTCGAGTGAGACTGCAGCATAATACAGCTTACAACTCAGCAACGATCAATCATCCGTTATAGACAGTTAGATCAAAGGGGCTGATTGGGGGATTAAATTGGGAATGGGTGATTAAAGACTGTGAGGAGAGGCACCTAATAACCCATTGACAGTCTTTCTACTCTCTCGATCTGAAATTATCATCACCAAACTCATATTTTCCATTGAGTAATTATTATCTCTAGGGAGTTTGATCACTTATCTTTTATTTTGAACTAAGAGCATAATTAGCGATTGCCTCAGTCTCTTAATTATTGCACCGACACTTGACAGTTAGAACGCGGAGACTGCTAGGGGAGAGAGAGGTGGGAAAACGAGAAGAAGAGAGGTGCCTAATTACCCAGAGATCCCTCTCTCTCTCTCGATCAGATTACGTCATACTACAACCTTGATGAACCGATCTTTCCCACTGACATGGGAATGGTCTCAAGACACATTCTCCGATCTTCATGAAACTTTGTAGGCTTATTAAGTCGACTACGCTGATCTCAAAACCGTTTTCAAAATCTGCCAACTAAGTCGTTGACGGGAGCGGCATCGAGTTGAAGTTTAACGTGTGATTTTGTGAGAGCCGTTTTTGCGTGACATAAGCCCATCGCTCGCGTACTCTCTCAACTGGTCGGATGGCCTAGTGGTATGGAGGGCGGACTGGTATACGATAGGGTGTGGTTCGGTTCCGCCTCGCTGCGTTTTTCTTTTGCCGCTTTTGCTAGATGTTTCGACAACTTGTAAATTTCCGAGAACATTTTTAAAGGTGAACACAAGTACACAGAACCCGTTTTGGCATGTGTTGTGCATATGAACAATGAATGATCACATGACTTCTGACTTTGAAACGTCTAAAATATGCTAGTAAGGTCATAGATTGCATTTTCAAAGCTGTTGAGCACTTTTTCATTTTGAAAATTTTTCACGGAAAATTACAAGTTGTCGAAACATCTAGCAAAAAGCGGCAAAAGAAAAACGCAGCGAGGCGGAATCGAACAACACCCTATCGTATACCAGTCCGCCCTCCATACCACTAGGCCATCAGACCAGTTGAGAGAGGACGCGAGCGATGGGCTTATGTCTCGCAAAAACGCCTCTCACAAAATCACACGTTAAACTTCAACTCGATGCCGCTCCCGTCAACAACTTAGTTGGCAGATTTTGAAAACGGTTTTGAGATCAGCGTAGTCGACTTAGTAAGCCCAGAAAGTTTCATGAAGATCGGAGAATGTGTCTTGAGACCATTCCCATGTGAGATATGATCATATCTACGGAGTTTTGGATAATCCCTATCGCATGTGCCCATCCCAGTAATCCGCATGGGAAGCAGTGACCCGGATGCTACCGTACTCCTGCCAACTGGGATATTGTATACCTGCATACGTTACCGTACACCTCGAGCGAGAGGTAGCCCTTTTGAATGAAAATGTGTACGGACGAGTCGTCACGGAAAACGGAGGGAGTTCGTTATAGCTAACTAACAAATAAATTTTTTCCTTTATCATCATACAATAGGCGAAGTGAAACGTAGTGAAACAGTAAATATGGTAGCAAGGAAATAGGGGGAAATCGTGAAACATTGTTATGCATAGTTGACTGACATGTTTGAACGCGCACGGGGGAATTAAGCAGCTCAGTCACCGAAATTTCAGCTAAAACGATGATAATCCAGGTGAAATCTCACAAATTCGGACTCGTATGAGTGGGGGGAAGATCGGGTGGTTGGGGATGGTAAAGGCATTACGAAACGATGCTACATAGTAGTTGGACGGGAGGATCTGTACTCGGGATAGGCGAAAGGACGACTCAAAACGGGCAGCGACAAACTACTGTTCCATGGAGATAAGACAGACCCAAAACAAACAATATTTCGGTAGTAATAAACAATGGTGCAATCAAGAGATAAGAATCTTACGGACTATGGGACAGTGACTCTCGCTCTCTAATGTATGAAGCGAGAATGAGACAAAGAAAGAGGGACTATCGTCGGTCAGACACAGCGAGAAAGCATGCCAAATCAGGTCAGGATTCAGAATCCGTCGACGAGCTTCGTCTCATCCGTAGAGGGCATCTCAGCCGAGCCGGCAGATGAAACGCGGTCGCGCGCTCGATAAGTCATGTGCGAGACGGGACGAGTAGGAAGGAGTATCTGAAAGATGCAGTTGAATGAGAAATACAAAATACGTTCAGAAACTTCCAGGAAAAACTCTACATGAGAAGCTCTGTTTTCACGCCCAGTACATGATTTATGGGTCGAAACCGATTTAAAAGGATTTTCTCCGAACCTTATGCCGCCTACCGTAACCCTCTGCAGAAGCAATGTCACCTAATGCCCCAACTACTCACCTCGTTCGAATCAGAGCTCAGTCTGTTCTCGCTCGGAGACGGAGGGAGGCTGTTGATGTGGCGAAGGACGTGAGGTGAGGGAGGCTGCAGGGTGTCCTGAGATAGATTTATCATAACTTCAACCGGGAAAGAGTATGTTGAAATAACAGCAACTGTGTGAACCAGAGAAAGAACAGAATCCGGACTCGGCTATATCTGATTACCTGGTGCGAGTACCGCTTGTTGCTCATGCCTCCGCAGCCATTGGCAGTGCAGCGGCAGCCTGCCGATGTTGAGGGATGGTCGTGGCCTGAATTGATTAATTTCATTTGTTCGTTCAGCAGTGACTATCTATCAATCGTCCCAGTAGATACTGTAATACACCTCAGTCAGACCAGCTGGTTGCGTAACTCACCATCAAGAGGGGGTGATCGGAAGAATGAGGAGGTGTGGGATGGAGAGGCGGCGAGGGAGATGTGCGATGAACCTGAGATGGATGCATCAGATGAGAGATTGAATGATAAAGATGAAAGATGTCTCACGAATGGACATCTTCTTGTCTGCACACATGCTCTTCTTGCGAAAGCCGTAGTCGACCTGAGAAGTGAACAATCAGCATACAGTTCGGGTTTTGGAACACATGTCCCCATCTACGTTCTGTTCTCTCCAAGAAAAGGTGTGAAGAACACAAAAAGGAACACGGAACAGAATTCAGAAGATTTCACAAATGCTGACTGCTCACCAATTCCAGATTGCCCTCGTCCGTGTCGTTGTCCTCGACGTCCGAGTCGATGCGAAGAATCTGCAGAGCCATGTGTTTGATTTGGGGAGGCGCAAGCACAGGCTTCGAATCCACACTGCGTATTCTGCCAGTGTTCGCTGATTTGAAAGCGTTAAGAACTCCAAATTCAGCCCCTACTGTTCTATTTGTGAGGGCTCACCTGTCCAGGTGGCTCGTCGCTCTCTGTCTGCTCCGCCGGTTCATCGGCTGGGTTCAGTTGCTGGTTCTCATCGAGTAGTCGGATGCAACCCCGTCCATCCGGAGGGAGGATCATGTACTCGCGCTCGTCGTAGTTGCCCGCTTCCTGAACAGAGATGATTGGCCAGGATGAATCAAATTTAGTCGCTTTTCCCATCATGCAATAGTCTGGTTGAGAATTCGAGTATCGCGAATGATGAACTCAATGCTGAGTTCTAATTGATATGACGCAACTTCGGAAGTAGGGTCGAGGGAGAGTGCAGCAAGTACAGCAGACCATAACCAAGCATTTACCCAGAATTTACAGCACCGAGAAAATAAAGAAAATTAGGTAATAGGCCTTCCCTGGCATCCAAAACTTACCGGTCTCAACCATCGGTAACCTGGCTGAAAAGTTTGAAATAGGAACAGTTTCTCCAGTCGAATAGTTTCTCTAGTTGAGCGTGTTTTAGGAAAAGATGAGCTGAACTTATGAAGATCTCCGCAGTGTTTGTTCATTCAAGAACATCTGCCTATGGTGAAGTTTGCGGTCTTGAATAGATGAAAATAAACCCCCAAATTTCTAAAATCATACCCTCATCTCCTCCAACTCCTTCGCAGAACAGGTCGGCGTCTTGATGTCGTATACGTTGTGAAACTGGAAATGGTTAGTTAATTAATTAATTGTTCAGTCAGTTAATTAATCAATTATTAATCACCTTGGAGAAGTCGATGTTGTACTGGCCGTTCTCCTTCTTGTAGTGCACGAGCTTCTCGAATCTGACAAAAAAATATTCAATAATCCATATTCAGCACAACATGGTTGTGGATGCCATGATTAGTTTGTAATGAGATGATGAAATTAGAAACATTGGAGAGAGTTCGTACCGTTTGCCCCAGAGGATCTCCGATGGTAGATAGCTGGTGCGAGCTTGCGTCGTCGATCCCACCGACTCGACTACTCCCTCGAGAATTGCTAAAAAAACGGATTTCATGTTCTGGCGATAATCTAGCGAATACTAAACTAGATTTTTCTATCCTATTTGTGGGGGCACTGTGCTGAAATATCATTCACATGTATCTGGCATTGTACTTGCACTCTAACATAGTTCTTGATTGCTGTTGTAAAGCCCATTTGAGAGTGGAAATTCATTGCATCTCTCACCAATGATTTCGAACTTTGCAGTCTGAAGTGACTCCTTGGACACTTCGTACAGCGGAGATCGCTCGTCGATTTCATGGCAGATAGTGATTGGCCAGATGACGAACACGCGATCCAGTCCCTGGTCGTATCTGAAGACAGGTAGTTGTTCCCGTAAGCGAAACTCTCCTCAATCCACACGCTCTCTCGTCGATCAGACCGAACGAGTTGGTGAAATGAATAGAGAAGACGTTACAGTAACGCACAGCACGCTAGCGGTACTGTCCCGGAGCCCAAAGATCAAGAAGATACAGGAGAAGGGGAGATTCTAGATCACCAATTCCAAAGAGAAACAACTAGACACCACGGTATGACAACGAGAGATTTAGAGACCACGGCAAAAACCTAACCCAGAGCAATGGACCGCGTTTTGGTGGTCAGTGATGTATCTGAGATGGATTTCTTTGAGATGGGATGGGGACTTTTACTCTCTCATTTAGTCATGCTCTTTCGCTAGTAAGACGGTGCTAGAGAGCATGGGGAAGTGAGAGAGTCAGATTATCGATCGAGTAAGTAATACCTACCCGACATCCATATCGAACTGATGGAACGGAAGGAGTTCGCCCTCGTAGGTGATGCATCGCTTGATCATCTGATATGGCTACATTAGTCAACCTTCTCTGATTTTCGAGTGTGTGAACTATTGTTTAGTCGAGATATTATATATCGAATGAACAATCGGGTTTTGAAGATTAAGAAGTAGTCGAGGATAGATTTCATTCCGAATCCCTTTATCCCCTCCCCAACTCCTCGTTTACCTGCAATCGCACATGTGCCTCTGCGAGCGAGCTCTTCCTCATGTCGCCGACTCTGTAAATCACTCAAGTGAAGACAGGACAAAGAGCGGTTCAGTCAGAGATCTCTCCTATCTCCCTCTCTGATAGCTAAGAAGCAACAGTGCAGTGAACAGTTCAGAGTGTACTGAAAGATGAAATGAATTCGGGTGTAAATCATTCGCCAAGCTGTCCTTACTGATTCTGTATACATTTCTTTGAGATGGGATGGGGACTTTTACTCTCTCATTTAGCCATGCTCTTTCGCTAGTAAGACGGTGCTAGAGAGCATGGGGAAGTGAGAGAGTCAGATTAGAGAGTCAGAGTCATCACATTAAATCATTCGACTGCTATGGTAGGTCAAGGAATAGAGATTTTGAGTACCTGAACAGCAGACACAGCTTGCCGTCTCTCAGACAGATCACGGCGTTCTTCGAGAAGATCAGAGTGGCTGCTCGTTTGATCGGACGGGCCAGTTTGGAGAAGATCACACCAGCCATTAGGGTCTGAAGGGGATTTCTATTGTTTTCGTTGATCCAACTAGTGGTAAGATGGGAAAAAAACAGGTAGATCTCGTGAGAGCGACGCTGCTTTAGCGCATTTTTGTTTTGACTGGGTTGGATTTGAAAGAGCACGACCTTCATTAGTGTTTGAACAGGGTCTCATCCGGATAAAAAAATCGTGGGAATCCGGAGATTGTCTCACTAAAAACAAAAGCTAGTTATGTTTCACCCCGAAATTCGAGTTCATCGTCTTTGCAGTAGTTTTGTTCGAGAATTTCTGCAAAAAAAAACAAACCTGCGACATGACGCCCCACATGAACTGTACGCACATTGTGAGCACGACGAGTGTGCACTCGTCCGTTGGATATCTGAATACATGATTCGACTGTCTGGTTTCACAACTATTACTAAGGCTGGTTCAAAACGAGATCTGGTTATTCTTATAGAACTTGTTGTGTATTTCCTTTTTAAAATCTTATAATTGTTAGCGCAGTTCGTATTGACTTAGCAAATCCATAATTTGATTCCCTCGAGATCACATGCCTCAACAACTGAAGTCATCCCCCAAATTCCGCCATTTCCTCCCCGATTCCAGTTCAGTTTACATGTTCTCTCTCTCTCCCATCCGTAACGTGACCCTTTTCGCCCCCTTATGTTGGTTCCCTCCTAAGAGGGGAGTAATCCAATTCGACCCCCTCCTCTCTCCTCTTTGTCTTCGCTCTCCCGCTGCTTCCCTTCCCTCTCCCTCTCTCCCTCTCCCTCCTCCTCCTCCTCTCTCTCCCATTCCCACACTCCCTTGGCACCCAGAGGGTGTGAGTGAAGGTGTGAAGTGGTGAGAACCACTGCCCTCTCCCTTCTCCACGCACCAACACTTTGTCTGACCACATATAGAGAAGGGGGAAAGTAAGAGAGTGCTCTCTTCACATGATAGCCCCTCCAAAATACGTGCCACTGTTTTGGCCCGGTGCGAAGATTAATGGCGCCCTCTGGTTCTTCCCATGATCTCTCACCCACCAGACAGAGCGAGTGTGCTAATGAGCTGCTACTGGCGTGTCCCCCCTCTCAGCACACACTTTGTTTACGAATTGTTCCGAAAGGACCTCGGGCGAAAATCGGAGGGAAAGGAGAGAAATAAACGATTCCCTCTCACCCGGCGGACAATTATGGCTAACAGATGTGTGCGCCGTTTTTCGCTTTGTTTTTCGGCTATGTGCGAATCTGAGAATGCGGCGCCCGTCCTTTGAGGTGTTATGGTCGGTGTCTCTCCACTGCGCACACTCTATTGCTCGTCGGAGAAATCGAGTACGCGTGCGAAAGAAAGATGGCCAGGAATTGCTTGAGAATGATGGAGATTGAGGCAAGAAAAGTGGATGGCAAACCCTCCTTCGAGATGAAAGAACAGCGAGACTCACCGAAAGCCGTAACCTGCAATGCAAAAGGGTCATTATTCAGAACGCTCGGTTCTAATGCAAAACTCGAACTGCATACATATTACAACGATCTTCTACCCGTTTCGAAATGAGTAAAAATGCCTTCTTGAGAGCATTGTTTCGTTCTTACATACACGAAATCCGAGGACAACTTCGTTAAAAACATCAGCTCACCAATGGTCGTCTGCGTCGTGAAGGAGAAGATGAAGACGTTGAGGCCAGTCTGGACGTTGCCGATGCACGGCTTCCACGTAGTGTCGTTGAGATGGACGAAGTCGCCTGGAAAGATCAAAGATCAATCTAGTCTATGGTTCCCAACTCCTCCGAATCCAGTCTTGTCTAACATCTTGTGCTCAATTCCACGAACTTGCTTACGATTTATTCCCGTATTTTCCTCATACACAGTAACTGCCTGTCAGCATTTGCTGATTTATGGGTGCTCGTTCAGTTTCACGCTACAAGTTCTCATCACGCAAAGAAATGAATGTGGTTGTCAGTGATATCCCCATCTGTGGCTTAGTCCCTCTGAGTGTATTTGCAATGATACTCTTCTCCTCCCCACATGCAGATGGTGTCAATTGAATCTTCCGCCCGCAAAGTGGAACCCAATCTATCTTCACTCCACTCTCTCCACTTCGCCCCCTCTCTTATACTCCCTGACCAGCGAGAAACATGCAGAATGGATAGAGTGCGGAGTGTTCCACTGATTGCATTAGAGAAGTGTGAGGGAGAAGTGCGAATTGGCCAGTCCTTTTCCTATCTCCCGAGAGACTCCCCTCATATCCATCGATTAGGAGAGATTAGAATCTTCGGATGGCAGATAGAGTATTCTCACTGATAAGGCCTATTCAAAACAAGAGTATGCGCGAACTCATCAGTTTATCAGCACTCATAAATCCCCTTATCAAAACCCTCGTATATATCATCTGAATGCCAGTCAAAAACACATGTGCGTAGCGAAATTTACGCACATGTGAAACAAAATCTCAATTTCTCAAGAAGCGTTGCAAATCTCAAAGGTTTCGGAGAGCTCTCTCGACGCTAAGACAACACAGCACCCGTGAATCTCACCGTGTGAATACGTGATCGTGTAATAGATACACAAGAAGAAGCACCAAGATACGCTCATCCAACTCTCTCAGTTCAATAGATTGCGTACGTGAGTATCCTAGTGCTCGAACATTCCAAAAATTTGAAAGAAGAACAAAATCACTAACCGTGTGAATAAGCAATCGTGTAGTATATGCAGGAGAAGAAGCACCAGGAGAATGCGAATTGGAATGAGAAGAAGAGCAGACACCATCGCCATTTCATCTCGATGATCGTAGTGAAGATGTCACTGAAATGCACTTGCTTTATGACCATTGACCCTGTTTTCACCCTTTTGTGGCCATTTTTGTTCTTCCTCTCGTTTTATTACACTATTTTTTTGGGTTCTCAAACAAATAACATATTCATATCGATGATAGTGATGAAGATGTCACAGAAATTGTGATAACTTTGCTTGTTTTTTTTTCGATTATAGTATCTCTGTGCCTTATTCCCGATTCCGTTGAGCTCATAATTTATGTTCTCTGCCCTTTTCATCCTTTTCATCCGGTTTACTCTAGACGCTTGTTCAGTCTCAACCATGCACCGGAACTGCTGTGGCGTCTACCGGAAAGTTATTACTATCTGTTATGAGTCTGCTCGGGTCGTGACAGTCTATTTCTCCTGACAACTCATGCATTTCTCTTCGTCTATAACTGAGAGCGGATACTACTATTTTGGTATCCAATGGCTTGTAGCATCATTGTTATTCCCGAGAAGCTGCTGGTTCACACTTCTCTCCTCCTCTCTCGCTAATCCTATTCCAAGTCCATTTGCGGAGCTCGTGTCACACCCTTCTCCCATGATATCCTCTTGAGACGAGAAAACGATATCGCACACAAGTTTGCATGCAACGGCTCTCCATTCACTCTAGTTTCTCGGTTGAGATGTGAAAAAGCGTGTGCAAAACAGTCAGATGAATGATTTCTCTAGCAGTCATTCGCTGTTATTCCCACCTCTCTGGGCGCTAGACAGGGCAAAACAGCGCCTTCCCATCAGAAATACTGTGGGAAAGGGCAGAAGATCGCTGCAAACCGTCCAAATCAGGCCTACTCACTAGGTGTTCCGAGAGGCGAGAGAGTGTGTCAAAATGAGAGAGCAGAAACAACGACCCTAATCCCCTGTCCTCATTCTCACTTCTGGCAATAACTTCCGACCCCGTGTGCCCCTCTTCCTCCTTCCTCTCCTCTCTAAATCACTCGGAATGGTCACAAATGCAAACAAAGAGAGGGAGCTGCAGCCCCGTTTAATGGGAAGTTAATGGAGAGTCTTTCTTGGTACGGAGAAAGGGACTAGGATTACGGAAGAGAGGGAAAGCGGATACACCGATGCGGCTACTAGACACATCTAAGGATCCAAACTGGGGTTCGGATACTAAACAGCTGCCATCATTCAGATAAGTCACTACACGAATCGACGTCGACTTTGTTTTGCACGTGATATCAGACTCTCGTTTGATTCGTCATATTAGGCTTCTATTCAGACCTCTAAGATCGACAAAAGAGTCTTGAATCATCTTCAATGGACTAAGCGTACTCAAGAAACATCTAAATTCAAACAACCAAACATTGTGCCCAGAAACCGTTGTGAGTCAACATTGCTTGTTATTCAAAACTGTTCTAAATTCCAAAACCTTTGCAAAACACACCAAAATTAGTTTCAAAATGGGCAAAACCGGTCAAAATAGCCAAGGAAAAAAATACTTGACTCAACAGGGACACACAGGCTAGATCTAGTAATAAAAAAGGTTCTAAAACTCACGAGAAGTACTTCCTCCGCTGCTTGGGGAAATTTAACATGCAATATTCGCCCTATTCTATCAATAAAGTTTCATTTCCCCCACATCTGCGCTTCAATATGTTCAAAAAGTTATCGAAATTACTCACGAGAAGTACTTCCTCCTCTGCTTGGGGACGTTCTTGAGGGAGATATTGCAGATGCCCTGCTTCTGCACCAGTCTGTTCCTGAAGGCAGGCACCTAATTTCTCTGATCTGGATCACGATAACAACCTTATTCGTCGACTGCCAATCTTGGGCGTCCGGAAGAACCTGCAAAGGGTTTCGAAATTGATGTTTGTTGTTGTTTTCGAAACGATCAACATATCGTTGGATGATTGGATGAACTATTCCTAAGGATTTTTCGCTGGATTTCGATAGGCTTCACTAGCTATTAATGGCGTGGATTACACGTGATTCCGGAAGGGCATGCTTTCCTGAGAGCGCGATTTCTGGTGAATCAGGCTCTCTGGAGCTTTCGGACGGCAAACTGGGGTTTCAATATACCGAATTCGATCGTATCCAGAGTGGGAACAGTACAACCATACCTCGCATACTTCCCCGCAACAATAGGAGGAGGTGCAGGCGGGGCGTCCTCATCGACCCTCGCCACTAGCCTCTCCTGCTCCGGTTCCATCGCGATGTCACGCTCCCGACGCTCGGCTGAAGTGAGAGAGTTACTCATTTGTCCCGAAACTAGTCAACCAGACTGAAAGAAAACTAGACTGAAAGTGCGAAAATGTGAAGACAGTCCAAAAATTCTGGAAAGTCCACCTGTAGGAAAAGGAAATGCCCCCACTGAGAACAACATCGCAAACTTAGCAACCTGAAGACAACAAAGCTGCTACAGTAGGCGTCAGCCCGACGATGGCCTTTTTGCGGTTCATAGCAGCGTGTGGCGCGTGAGAGTCACGCGAGGGCCGGATGAGAACTATGCGGACGACTCGGTCGCGGTTTCCGAGATGTGGGAATCTCTCTCTATGCACTGGGTGGAGTCTATCCCCTCCTCTCTCTCTCTCTCTCTCCCTCTCCTCCACTCTCCACTTGAGATGGGGAAAACATACGGAGAAACGGCAGGAATCTCTTCAGTTCTTGTTCTCTATGGGAGGTTAGAGAAGGTGGGAGAGCACGGGGAATTGAGAGAGTCAGAGATATCTACAGGCATGTTTTGCTCAAGACTGCTCGCTTTTATGTCTTGCGCATGCGCAGTGATTGGAGGTAGGAATGGTTCGAGTCTCTACCTTCTGAGCGTTCTCTCTTCGATCACACAGAGCGAGAGAACATGGAACATGAGTGAGTATGGCTGTGATTGGAGGTAGAAGAGAGGAGGAAGGAAGGCAATTAGCATATAAATCGGGCGGAGCGTGCTGTTTCCTGCTGCTGTGATGCAGGCAATGGTATTTGTGCGCTCCTTCTGTTTTCCCTGTTCTCTCGCCGACCAGAAAAGCAACATAAACACAAATAGAGTCGTTTATGGGCATTTCGCATGCTTTCCATGACTTTCTAACTCTCGGGAACATTATATTCTATGTGGATGATCAGTTTCCGAATTCTGAACTAAACACATTGGACAGCGCTAGAGAACTAGGAAGTTGAAAGAACGGGAACACTAAGACATGTCGCTATGATACGTCGAAATGGCTTGATTCTCTACGTTCCGCATACTCCATTGGACTACCTGAATGACAAAATAACGTGCTAAATGAAGAGACTGTTCAGTCACTAGCTGTAGTTAACTGCTCAGCATACTGATTGGTTCTTGTTTTCGAGTCGGCAGAGAGGTGCAAACAACCAGGAGTGAGATGGTAAGACATAATCTGATATCGATGCTAAATCGTGAGAAACTGGAGCGGAAGTAGTAGACAATAAAAACGGGTATTGCGCGCACTCTGTGCCTATGCACTCCTATTCCCGCATATGGGTTTCAAGAGTAATACCATTTTCATACCAGAAGAACAAGTACGAACGAGAAACAAGAATGAAACGGACCGAATCGTTACAAGTCTCTAGTTTGGTCTGGGAAGGAACGTGCAAACGAAGAGATTCATGCCTCTACTCAGCTCCAATTAGTGTTGATTGCCAACCAAGTCTCTATTTCCCTCGCGATTACTCATCAAACATGAGCGAGTTATCGATGATTAGATGATAAGGCGAAAGAGTATTTGAGAACCGACCAACTCCCTCTTGTCAGAGACTCTCCCTCTTTCCCATACTCTCACTGCGATCAGCCAGAGCGAGAGAGTGCGTGAATTGGAGAGAGTCAGAACATTACTCGTCCTCGTCAGGAATTAATGAAGGATTAAGCGAGTGTGACGCGCGTTTGCGAATGGAGAAGAAAGAAACATCGAAAGAGATGATCGACCAGGGGGGAAACCCTCCTTGTAAAATGGCAAGTTCGCAATAAACATGCAGAAACTGGTCGTTTTGAGCCCATTTTCAGAAAGAAACCCTATAGTCTTCACTAACGCTGCAGAAACTGCCCGTTTGATGGAAAGTTAGAACTGGAAACCCTACCTAGAAGCAAAGTTCACTGAAATAGCTGCAGAAAATGACCATCTTAGTCTCCATTTGCAGCGGGAAACCCTATGAAGTTCAGAAGATGGATTGAAAAGATGAAATCATTGTTATGATTCAGTGGGAGCTGTAAGATGATAACACACAACCACTTCTTTATGGTTTCAGGCCGATCTGAGACAATAAACACTGAATAGAAATGCAGCGTATTATTTTTGGGAAGTGAGAAGGCGAGAGACCGCACAAAACGTGGAGAGCAATCATGATTCTAGTGAAGCTCGTGATTAGACAACGGGGGAAAAGTTACACGACAAGAGGATTCGAGGAGAAGAAAATGGAGGGAGAGCCGGAAAATCACTAAGGCAAACGTGAGAGAGAGAGAGAATGTGGGTGAAGCGAGTGCGGGGCGAAATTCGGGTAGAAATGAAGAGCGAGGGGAGGAGCAGAGATGTTCTCTGTTTCTCCCCATTCTACGTGCTCGCTCGCCGGTTAGACAGAACGAGAGGGCATGGGAAATTGAGAGAGTCGAGAATGAAGTGATGTTAGAGAAGACAAGAGAGTGTGCGGAATGGAGAGAGTGACAGAGTGATTTAGAAGGTGGGAGGTGGCAGAAAAGTGGGGAAGAACAGGGCGACATCACTCACCAACCATCAGTCACAACTCTCATCGTTCCACACACTGCCTGGTAGGTCAGATTGGGCGATTGAACAGGAGAAATTGAGAGATCAATTCTAGTCAGCTGCCCCTGCTATCAATCTAGGGTGTATTTCAAAAACCGACGAAAAAAACGTGGGAAGCCGGGTGTTCTGGTGAGAAGTGGTCCGAATTTGTCCGCTCAACATGCAGAACGAAAACGCAGGCTGGTAAAACTTCTTCGATATTGCTCAAAATGGCTATGAACAGTGACATACAGAACGTGAAGGCAATAAGGAGTTCATGGGCGGGTCTTCGTAGATCCTGTTTCGAATTTATTACTAATTGTGCGTACCGGATCACAACATTGCACCACTGGAGTCTGTAGTCTCGAGGGCCACTCGAAAACGGACGAAATGCGCGAAAGGTCACGGCTAATTAGGAGAAGTGACACTGTTCTCGGATCAAGAAGCAGTAAATCTGATCCCCAATGCACTCTAGGTCTGTCTGATGAGCCACAACCGTACCGATATCAGCCTGTGCGAGTGAAATAAACGACGAAGTGCTTGATAAACGACCAGGAAATTCGAAAGAGTGCAAAAGAAAGCTACCTTCCGGGCGTGACGATCTGTCGTTCTCCATCACACTCTAGCTGCTCAGGCACACTAAACAGCGGGCGAATTGGAGAGACTCAGGATATTGGGATGATGACTTCAGCCACTTTCCAATTTCCTCCTCATTCGAAATCTGGAGCTCTGCGTCCGCCCGTGGATCCCGCGGTCTATTGGAAATCTAATGGGCTGAAAAGTGAGCTCCCGTCTGACACTCTCCATTTTGCATGCTATCTCGCACTGTCTGATCAGCTAGCGAGAAAGTCAAAGAATGCGCAGAAAAAGAGTGAAGATGGCCCCGGAATGAGAGGAGGAAGAAGTTGAAAAGGGCGAATAATGAGAAGAAGGGCAAGGTTCAAGGCGAGAAAATGGGTGAGGAAAGAAGGAGGAACCTTCTTTTTCTGCCTCTCACCAATTAGCTCGCTCTCTTGCATTGTCTGACCGGTGAGGATCATGGGAGAGACACAGAAAGGAGGATGCACGTATGTATGCATTGCATTGTAGACGACATAAGAAGGGATGAGCGGAGGAGGGAGTTCACTCTCCATTCAACTTGCTCTCTTGTTGGTCAGTCAGGGCGGGAGGGCAGAGAGCTTTAGAGTGTCGGAGAACTTCTCACCAACAAATGATGGACTCCTTAAAGGAGGGCTATTAGCAAAGAAATTGGCGAAAACATGCATTTTTTGGCTGCAAAAAACCTGGGTCGAAGGAGGCATCGAACCATCGGCCTTCAGAGAGGTTGACCGGAGCTCTAACCACTGCGCTACACTGGGGTGTTGGAGCTGCTCCTCTCATTTCTCATTATGATCGAGATGCTTTCACATTCAAATTCCCGCCAACTCCCTGTCCTTTCAAGCGCCATGGCACATTGCCAACTCGCTATAAAATCGTTCAGGCAAAAGGTACAACCATGCGGGTTTCGGATTTCTGATATGGTTCATGATAGCTACAGTTCTGCGTTGGCAGATTAGTCATCTAATATTTGCTATTAGCCCTCCTTTAAGCAGTACTAGAGGAGGAGGAGGACGTTCATTTGATAGAGTGCCCTTTTTCACTTCTCAGAGCAACGGGTTCAGTATCTGGATTAGCCACACTCTCCAGATTGTCATATGGACGACGCACGGGCCACAAGCAATGTACTAATGAGCCTAAGATGCGACCACGTTGCGACGAAGACGATCATTAGGACATAATCATCCAAAAATGTGGAAAAAAAACAACTAGTTACACTCACCATCGAAAATCAAGCAATCTTTGAGAATGTAGGGCATGCGTGAAGTTTACTGCGGAGGGAAGAGAGAAGGGAAGAGAAGTGAATCACTGTTTCCGCCACTTATAAGACGGGTACAGATGAGTTTCACTGATCGAAAAGCGCCGAAATCAAACGTTACTGAATCGTCCGCACTGTTTGTCACAGGATGTGTGCAAGGTTCTAAATACTCGGGAGATCAAACGTTCGAAATCATCCTTCCACTGCGCTAATCAACCATAAGTGAACGTCGGTTTTGACTTGGGTGCAGAGAAGTTGAACAGGTAAAACATCACAAGTTTCCAAAACCACTAACTGTGTTGATGTGATCAGAGAAGCAAGCTGAAGTTCCGGGTTGAGCAGTGATCAATCGTCACTGGTACAGGGAAGAGAAAATAGTAAACTCCCCAAAGTGCTTTCATAAATCACTTCTTGAGGTTTCGCGAGCCGTTTTTCGAAGCTGTGGTTAGCCTGCCCACATCTGTCAACGATAGCCAAATCGGCGCCCATAATTCTCGGGGGATCGTTGAGGCACCCCCGTATTTGGGACCAAGAGTGGGTGGCATTCAGTAGTACCATGAATCACTAGCCATATGCATGGTGAAGTGGAAGCCAAAGGCCAGGTGAAACTTCAGCAAGCTTCTAGTGTGCAAAAGCTGACTTTTCAGAGAAATGTTTTCCAAATTTGAGTTTTGATCCATTAGCTTGTCTCAATCCTTTACCAGGCCTACACTACTCAGCATGACCAATAGAATCTCATTCTTTACCTTCATGAGCCCTCACGAGCAAATGCTGCTTCTTCTTGTCTCCTCCGTGCCTGAATCGACTCCCGACGCGACGATGGCGACTCGAACTGAATTGGGAACCATTTTAGTGAAAATCGTGGATTTTTTGGTGTATATGGTATGCAATATTTCCACGTTTTCTATTCAGCTTTGATACATTTGCGACGGTAACGATTGGCGATTCGACTCGAACTGAATTGGGGAAGTTTTCTTGTTGATTACGGTCTTATTTTCATAGTTTTGACCATTTTTAGCGCATTTCAGAGTTCTACTGATACAAAAACGCTCAATCCAGTGTTTTTCTGAACTAGAATACGAGATTCTCGGTGATTCCAGTTCGACATTAGGAAAAGAACAAGTCCACTTTGCTTGAGTGCTCTAACCTTTCCGCGTATTTTCGCTGAAATCAGAAAAAAAAGAATCACAACTCCGTCTGCGATTTCAATCATGAGAGTGGACTGATTTATTTCTATTCCTAGTTGAGAACCGATTTCTCTCTCGGGATTTTCCGTTTCCGAATTTCCATGAAGCAACTAGTTTTCCCATTTCTTTCCGAAGAAACATCAACAACACCTTCGAAAAGCGAGAAAACGGAACAGATTACGACAACCGGTTCGAAAAACAGGAGACACTTACGTGGGGCCTTCGACCCTGTCCAACCGACTCTCCTCTTTTCGCACAGTCCCTCACACTTTATGGGCAACGAGAACAGTTCGGAATGATGAGACCAAGACATTGCTTGTGTTAAGCTTTCGGGGTGTTGCCTCGTCATTTTCATCCCCAGTTTTAGAAGGAAACACTTTTAAATGTCAGTTTTCTTGATTTTTTCCTATCACAATCTTTTTCTCAGCATCGTGAGCTTAGATACGAGGTGTGGGAAACTCACACTACGCTTTGAGCGATGTGGTGAAATGCTAGGAACCGAATAGCATGAAAATATGGGAGAACTGAGACGCTTGTGAAACTTCTCTTTTGCGTTTCCGGTATCGTTTCATCAACGGAAGTTGGGTTTAGATCTACTCAAAGATCACAAATCTTGAGGATTCAACGTGAATCTGAGCATGTAAAGGAGTGAAAAAAACGATAGTGTATCCTAATTTGAGACCTAATTTGAGAAGTCCTAGATCCTTCCGAATGTCTTGACTTGCTCAGTACCTGACGACATGGTTCTCGATGTCGAGACTGCTCGAGTGAACCCTCTCCGCATCCTGCCGATTCAACACATCCCGTAGCATCGAGCGACGCGTGTGAGAGAGGAGAGGAGAACGAACGGCCGAGGTCCTCCTGGAGTCAATATTATTCAGAAATACGCTTCATAACGATCCTTAGCATCGAGGTTACGAGAGAAGCTTCGAACTAACATGGATGCTAATCAAAATATGGAGAGGAAGTGAGATTTTTAAAGCAGAGCATCTGTGTAACCACCATAAGGGTTGGACAGGGCATGAATAAGCGGTGCTTCGCGGTATCAAACGTGTGACGATGTGGATGAGATTCAACGTCTTAGCTCCTAAAGTATTCATACAGATTCACTGTGGTCTCCTAACATCACGCAATGGGCACCCATATAACTTCGTGAAAGACCGTAATCTAAATCCGGAAAGAACGAGATTTTGAAATATCGGGCTACTCCCAAAACTGAGTGGGCTTGAGATCGCACAGGCAAAGATATCTCAGAAATGGGAGAAGAAAGAGAGGAATGAACGGCCGAGTATTCATGTGTACTCCCATATTCATACGCTCGTCAATCAAGAGCGCATCTCCGGATGGGATATCTCTCACGTTCTCACAATTGGACAAGAATCAACTATAGGTTGGTGTGGGTCCTGGCGTAAAGTCATGGCAGGTGCCAAGGAACAAGAGATCTCATGATACTCCATGAGCCTTGATTCGAAATTAAGAGAGATAGTCGGCCGCATGAAGAGATTCAAAAGAACAATGTAGAGAAGGGGAAGAATCATGAGAACATGAGAGAGCCCCATCAAAAAAGCGATCACTGCTTCTCAGTACACCCTGAAGTGTTGATTAGCCGCTAATTGGACAAGGGCCGCTTCCCGGAAAGGTCGGATTCGTAAAGTCGTGAGGGCACTTGAGCGGTATCTGTGGGAGGCTCTCTTCGTTTCGCGCGCTCTCTCGGCAGAGTATCGAATTGTGACTAACGGTGTGCCCAAAACTGATCAGAAATCGTTCAATTGCGAACTGAATACCCGAAAATGAAAGACAGTAGGCTAAAGCTGACAGTAGGCAGCGGGAGATAAATCGAGCGGTATCTCACCATTTGCTCGCTAGAGCTAGATATCAGAAGCGAGAATTGCTCTCTCATGCGGCAAATTAATCTCGAATAGTCGTGTGGAAAGAGGAGGGAGACCTTCTCGTAACGAAGGAAGATGGTATTCATCGTGAATCTTGGTAATTATGATCATGACTTTCTGAGAATACAAAAACTAAGACAAATGGCGCTGAATCGCAGCACGAAATCACCTGCTTCGTGGTATTTAAGGCGCGAAAAGAGATAAACTCCGATGGAACTTCATCATCTTTCTCAAGCTTGCGGCGATTTTGTGCGCTAAACATCGGTCGGCGGAGAAACTTTGTGTGGGCTTGAGAGATCGGGCAGGTGAAAGCTCAGAGAAGAAGAAGCACATCAGAATCGGGCACGAATCGTCGATGAATGAGATGCTTCGCTCAGACTCTCTGACTTTCGCCTGCTCTCTCGTCGGTCAGAGAGAACGAGATAGTACGCGAATTGGAGAGAGCAACGCCAAATCATCGACGCAATTTCCGGAACGTATCAGCGCATCATAAGCGAAAACAAGCAGCTACAACTACGCAAATTGCTGAGCGGCCAGGTAAGAAGCGGGGTGAGAGATACGAAGGATCTCTTCCCTCGACCACTTCAGTCTCTATCTTTTCCCCCATTTCACACCTCTCCCCTCTCACTCTCTGTTCCTCCTCCTCTCCTTCTCCGTGTTGTTACCATGGATATTCGTGGATTATGGACTCCCATCTTCTTCTTCTTCTATCGCAATCCCCCTTGCTTCCTTCCGCTTATCTGGGATAAGGCAGACCCTCCGACGAAAAGCAGCCAAACAAGAAAGAGTGTTGCCGCTTCTTCAGAAAGCAAAGCAAAGCAACGCCGCAGGATGGTTATTAGCTAGACACAGCATATGAGGTGCCCCGCAATTAGCGATAATAAGCAGCCTTTGCCGCGTGAAACAATGCCGACGACACAAAAAGCGCAATGCTGGATAATAACAGAAGCCTTCTTTCGCAGGGCGGAGTCTGCTCGAAAGAACAAGGAAGCAAACGATTTTTGAAGGTGTCTCCGAGATTTCATCAAGAACTGAGATGGGATAATGATCGTGAAACACCGGTGCAGAATAACAGGACATACGAGTGCATTTTGCAGATGTCTCGTAGACCTTTCGAAACACCTGCATACAAGTGCACCTGCATACTACAAAGAAAAGCACCGAGACTCGAGAGATGCCGTTTCTCACTCCACTCAGAAAATCTCTCACTGGAAGCGAAAGATTAACGGATTAGTGCCCTATTTGGCAATTCGGCACGTTCGATAATCTTCAAGATGAGAAACAGAATGCTTTGACAAATTAATTTGGTGCAATTGATATGTAATCTGCTGGAATTGAAGCTAGAAAGACATTCGAGAGAGATTTTGTGGGAAATAGTTCAAAACATACCTGAGAATATGCTCGCGATAACTGCAGCGTTGAAATGCTTTCGTGCGAAGCGACCCCTCTGTACTCTTCGGTCTCATTAGCAGAACGGTGAGAGTATGCCGGTTCCTGGGAACAGACAATGATTCAATATTTCGAAATAACAACGAGCAACTGGACACTATTTCAGTACACCGAACAGCAACGTGGTAAAGTCGAGTCGGTGCGACAAAGGACAATGAGAACAAGAAAGGATAGGCGCTCACGCGCATCTACGGACAAGATGATGGTATTTAAGTGGTTCGAAATATCAATATACGTCTTGGATCGGCACATCTTTGTCTATAGGCGAGGAATAATGGTGGAGGTGTCTTTGGCTGAATCCATTTCGACTCTCCTCATTCTGCACTCACTCTTTCATGTTAGATGCTGCCAGAATTGAGATACCGGACCATTCCTAATAGCACAAGTATGCGAAGTAGTCAAAAAGGCCCGTGAACTGCTCTCAGTTCCTTCATCTAATGAGGCGGAAATTCAGCGAGGAAAGACAATAGGGCACATCGTTTTCTGGCTACAACAAATCAGAAGCAATGATGAGATGGAGAAAGATTCGATATTCGGATGCAAAAGGAAAGAGTTGCGTACATCTCGACACCGAGGCACAAATTATGCAGGCTAACCTCGCATAATCGAAAGCCGGAAAATGCGAGAGATTCAGGAGATTCGGCGCTTCAAAGGATCATCCTCATCTAAGGCGAAAGGAGGAAGATGGAGTACTGCCCTCCGTCTCTCCTCATTCCACCTTTACTCTCACTCTGCCTAACCTGACAATGAGCATGCGAAAGAGCAGATCGCATCCACCCATTACTCCGGACGGCGAATGGGGTGTTGAAAGGGTAAGGGGTAAAGGGAGGAATGGAAGCTACTGAACGGGATGGAAGGAAGCGAGAAAAAACGAGATGGCCTAAGGGCAGACGAATAGGGAAGACAGACAATGCATTCCTCGAGAGAGATGGGGCTCTTTTCCTCCTTCTGGAGCCGGGTCGGGTTGAATTTCACTTGATCGTCGCTCGTGATAGGGGCATCTTTCAACGAATTCTTTGTGGAAGTAGGGATCTACCTTCGCATTTTCATTTGCTACTTTTTGGGCTGAAAGATCTTATGTTTAGTTTTTTTAGACGACATCTTTCCGCAAAAATGTTCGAAGGCAAAACTGCATGACTCAGCTGTTTTTGCTAAACTTTCCAACTTCCCCCACCATAATTCCTAGTTACTGCCGGCAAACTTTCCTTCCATCCTACGTCATTCCTCCGCACATTCACTCATGCAGCCAATAATCTCGCTCCACACGTAATGGTCTCCGTTTCTTCATTCTCAGTACTCTCTAGTCGGGAAGTGAGAGCGATAGAGTATAGGCTGTGAATAGAATCAGAACGCCTCCGGATTCCACGTGGCTCATATTAGCGCAGTGCTCCAGAATCTCAGTCACTAATTCCATTCACCAGTCGCCGGGGCGTTCCCATTTTCATTTCGCACACTGCTTTTCTGGGCATTGAGACCGAGTGAAATGGAGAGGCCAGAAACCAGAGTCTCCTTCTAAAAATGGCAAACAGTTGCGTTGCTAGGCTCGACTACGATTTCTCTGTTGCATTTCGCATGTTTCGAGACAACTTCAATTCACTTTCCCTTCCCTTCTACACAATTCAAGCCATTAGCAATTCATTCGTTTCCGCACATACTCACCGGCGTTTTGAGGCTACTTCCTGTTCAATTTCGGAGAGATGAGCCAGAAAAAGCATGTCTCTTCTTCCATTCAGGATGCAACAGTTATTGAATCCTTCAAAGTCATATCGAGTGTACTCCTTGTTTTGTTGTTGTTCGTTCAGGGCCGGGGGTCATTCTTTCGCTGTTAGCTAGTAAATGTGTAGTTCTTCAGTCCTTTCCTCCTCGTTCCTACACAGAATCTCGAAGTACCGCTTAGGATGTAGCTCAGAACTTCACAAAGGCACTTATTTACACGTTTTCCAAAGTTCCGGCTCTTCCTGTTTAGTCTTCCTAGCAAAACGCTTGCTTTGTCGCTCCACACTCGCCTCTTTTCAGCCATTCATCATACATATTCACGACGTTGTCGCTAGAAAATGGCAATTTCCAATTCCGTTTTCACTCCTGAATCACAATTTTGAGCGTCAACTAATTAGTTTTGCCTCTCTTTCCTCTCTTCCTTCGTCATTGGGCGTAGATGTAGTCGTGCTTTCTATTATCAGCCGTCTTTTCTCCTCTGAGAAGCAAGCAAGGAGAAAGATCATATTTCGCCATCGTATGCGCCGGCATTCGACAACCCTCTGCATCCCACGTGCTCTCTCGCCCCTCTCACTTGCCAGAAAGCATCTATATTGTGGAGACAGAGACCTTTCACAGGCATTGCGGCGGCTGTTTTGGTAACGACACAGAGCGAAGGAAGGAGTGGGGGAATAACTTCTTCGCTCTCCGTATGCTGTGCAATAGTCTCTCCATTGTCCCTGCTCTCTAGCTAGTTAGAGTAAGCGAGAGAGTGTGCCAATTTGAGAGAGCGCCGACGCCATTTTCACCGCCCGCGTAAGTGGCTGCGATATGCGCCGATAACCCCATGTGAGATAGGGAGAGAGGGGAGAGGCTGGTTGTCTTTCGTTGCCTTTGCTATTCTATTGCGACCAGGATTCCCCTTGTGATGTCATCACTTCTACGAATCAGCAGTTTTCTCACTGTTTTCCTCATTTCTGGCATGAACGCCTTATTGTTTTGCCGTTCCTGCACAATCCCGATTTGGATTCGCGCTAGTGGTGTCATCCGACCCACTCTAGCTTTTGTATTCTCTATTCAAAGAAGTCTGGCACCGGCATATTTGCTTTGTTTGCTTTCCATGGATGGATTTCTATGAAAGTTGGCCAATATTGTTCCATATTCACTCCAAATTCCGCAATTTCATTCCACAGCCGGCTATGGTTTCTTTAAGGCGACAGTTAAATCGCCTGACTTGAACCTTTGCCTTTTTTGTTCACATTTCCGGTTCACATTGATATCAAATTATGAGGATCTCGGGCATTTCATATCTTTGCTATCTCTCAGAGGAAGTAAGTGAAGTCTGGTACAACCACAATCCTTTCTTTCTACGCCTTTCCCATGTATGGAGCCTCGGAATTCGTTTTATCGCGCCGACTCTGCCTGAGAATCTGGCTGGTTTACGAGGAGGAATAACAACTGAACGCTGTCGATGTTGCGTGCCCCTCTCCTTCTCCCTCCCTTTCCTTGAAACATATTCAGCCCGTACTACTCTGAAGATTCGAGATGACTCAGAAACATGCACTTTGTGACATATCAACCCAATTTTTAGATGCCGTTTTACAAACTTCCCTTCCGTTTCGCCTGATTTCTCGAATTGCCCAGTAAAAATTCTTCAAAATTTAATAAAACTTCTTTGCAGGATGTCCACCGAGGTCGAAGAGCATCTTTTTCTTGACGAAGCGACCCAGACCGGCGTCCCCCAGTGTCTGCTCAATGTGAAGATCACGGATGAGAGGTATTCAATACACTTTTCTTCGGTCGAAATCGAAATGGGATCACTCATGGATTCAAGGTATTCTTAGAGTATGGAGGTATGATGGCATAAGTGGTCTGAAAACGTAGATACCGGTGTATCCCAATACCTACTCAACGTAAAGCATATCGGATGATAGGTATTTGCAGATGTTTGGGCTATATTTTTCGCAGAGTAGGTGAGTTATCTGTCATTTTGCGGGTTGAAACTAGTAGACCGGCATGTGTCTGTGCATGGATCAAGGAAGAAAGGTGAAAATGTCTCCTAACAATCAAATAGTGAAAGTTGTAAGAATAGCAATTGTTCTTCGGTACCGAAGGGAGGTGTTTCAACAGCCCAAACTTAGCTGGATTTTCAAATTCTTCATCAGATTTTGCGCAATATGTGCTCACAAAGGAGAAAGAACAGATTTTAGATCCAAGTAGGGAACAAGATATCTCCATAGAATGGAATGGATAGGATGAAATGATAACGAGCAGTATCGCGTAATTGGTAGTCTCAGATGACTAGGTAATCCGAATCGCTTTCGGTAGATCCCACCGTAAATCAAGTCATCTGGAAAATGAGCCCCGCGGGGGTGAATGTCCCCCGCAAAACGACCACCTCTCTCTGGAATGGGCTCCTCGGAATGAGCCCTCTTCATTTCACTTGCTGTCTTACCTCTCGAACGCGTGAGAGTCCGAAGAACAGAAAGCTCTCTCATTGGTAAGAGAAAGCAAGAGACCGTGTTAGATGAGGAGACATCGGTGATTGCCCAAAGTCGACCACCTCTTCGAACCCCCATAAGTACCGGCAGTCGGCCCTTCTAATCGAATGATTTCCCGTGGGGTTCTCTTCCCTTTTCTCCTCCTCCTCTTCGTTTTCAGACAACGGCAAAGTGAATCACGCATTGTTACGGCTCGCGGAACTCCTTTCTAGGATGCTCTCTCGTTTTTGCCTTGTCTCTCGCCTCACTAACACAACAAGAGAAAGTGACAAGCATGATCTTTCTGTTTTGCACACTCCCTTGCTGCTCTGAGCGTTGAGAAATACTTGTAAGCGAGAAACGAACATTTACTTCTCCAGAAATGAGCATTCTCCGAGAAAAGTAAACGCGCATTTGGCTTGTTTGCTCCGGAATTCTCATAACCAGTTTTGTTTTTGTTGAACGTCCGTTTATGCCCAATCCTCATTCCATTTCATGAGTTCCGAGATTCCGTCTGCGATTGGACTCACATAGGGTGGTAGATGCTCGCATTTTGTCTGGAACCCCCCGAAAAACGCTCATTTCACATTCACTTTGCTATTCTCAAAACTTTCGCTGCTTCTTCTAGTGGACACTCGGCTTCATTCCCTCCAAACCATTACTCTCTCCGAGTTCCCTGCTCTTTTGTCAGTCTGACATAATAAAAGAGTGGATGGAAAGGGAGAGAAACGGCTCATTTCCTCTCGACTCTCGCGCGAAAACAAAGATGAACCTAGACGCACGTCAAAACATCCAGCGTTCTCCGCAATCCTCTGACCCTCATCATTTCCCACTCTCTTTCGCTCTTTCTCAGTGATGTAAGACTATGCAGAATAAAGAAAGACCAGCCATTCCTCATGAGTTACTGGAGTGTTGTAGGTCCGGACTATTCCTGATGGAAGAACTGCTTTCCATATTTATCAGGGGCCTCTCTCGACCAGCTGACTTAGTTGTTGAGAGCTTCGTTTTCTGGACGAAAATAGGGAATGGCTGTTCGAAATCTTCCCTCTCCTCGTTCCATCTTTCATCGATCTGACTGACTAGTATCTCTCAACTTCTCTGCCTAAATTTTTTCGCCATATGATATTGTAGTTGGGAGCTGCGTACTTCAGCTTAAGAAAGGGATGGTGGTTCGTGGGTGCACTCTCTTCCTGTTACATGATTTGTGGCTACGTCTACTCGTTGTGACACTAAATCGTGGCTCGTCTTTACTTTCGAGTCTCAAGCTCTCGTCTTCCCTTCCCTTCCTTGTATCTGGACCCTACCGTTTACTAGTTGAAGTCCATTGCGCTATTCGCTATGCTCTTCTACTCACAAACGTATCGTACCTCTTGACTTCTAATTCCCGAAAGCCCTTACCCCTCAATTCTTCTTGTCTCATATACTTCACATCCACAAGGGTGGTGAGCTATAGGTCGAAGGGAAGTCAGTGAGAGCAGTTCATTGAACCTGATCTCTCTGGATTCATGCAACAGTAGGTGGATGATGTCTGAATGCTTGGAAGACTTCGATGACTTCCAAGACCACCAAGAAAGAAGGAGAAGAGGGAGAGTCAAAAGTTTCTGCGGGTGCACTCATCAAGACTCTTTCTCCGCAGTTCTAATCGACATCCTTCCGGCTCGCCGAGAGTCTCTGCACTCTGCGGGGGTGTTGCTCTCTCAATAACTCACGCTCTCTCGTCTTCTCTGACCGACCAGAGATTATGCCCGAAAGGGAGGCTAGACTAAGACATATCCGGTGTCCAGCAAGGTCTTGGACCTCTCCATGTCGCCCGATCTCTCGTTTCTCTGATCACTTAGAGATCACACAGAACGAGGAGAGGTAGACTCTCTCCATTTCCTACGCTCTCTCGCCCCATCCGCCTCTCCTTTGTTCGCGGAAGACGACTCGCACACACGCACGACTGCGATTGAGACTAAATGACTCCCTCTCTGTCTGTCCGACTCTCTCATTTTACCACGCTCTCTCACTTTGTCTAACCCCGAGAGATGGAGAGGAAGTGAGAGACCCAGGGACATCGACGGTCTGTTCATTCCGCATGCTCTTTCACAGATCAGTTAAAGCGAGAGAACGAAGAGACTGGAGAGAAACGAGCTAATCCCTGGCTCTCTCAAAATCCCACGCTCTCAGGGTGGCCCGGCAAAGTCAGAGACATAACTAGCCAAAGCCAGAGTGAATGTAGGGACTTCCTGGGTGTGTAGGGGCTTGTTTTCCGGTGAGAGAGCTCTGCTCCACGGTTTCTCAACACCTCTTCTCTGGCTTCTTCGACCAATGAGATGTATTCCCTGATATATTATGGTTTTGCTCGAGAAATTTGTGGTCTTGTGAAAATTCTTTCCTCATCGTAGCGAACTCCTCGTTCCGAATTCGTCTTTGGCTTCCACAATTTCTCTAAATCATGTACATGCCATATCTGCCATGAATACACGCAATCATGGACTCCATATCTCTGCTTCCTGGTTATTATGCACATCTACATGTTTTCCCGTCTCTTCTCACTGCCTTGCAAGAAATTATCCGCATGAGAGGGGAACATCCTGGTTGCATTCGCGCGATTCCTTCTCTACTTCCTTCTGGAAATGTTGGGAGCTGACTTCTGACTCTCTTTATTAGAACGTAGTTTATCTGCCACGAGACTTATTTCGTAAATTCAGTGCTTTCGAGGCTATGCATAAAAAAACGTTTGACTTTTTTCAAGCCTCTGGGAGTCGATGTTCTAGCTCTTCATGATGAGTGAGATTCCAGAAAATGGAGATGGTTACAGATTCTCCCCCTCTCGTTGTTTTTCGCAGTGGCATTTCGCTGCAAAATGGGGAACGTCCTGCAATAGAGAGGAAGACCCTCTCTGCCTGCAGCTGTAGTCTGTCTCTCCTCACTCTGCACGCTCTCTCCCTCTCTCTGATCGGAGAGAGAGTGCGCAGAGAGGAGAGAGTGTTGGCATTAATCCTCTCTCCATTCAACTAGCGAGCGCGCGCAAATTAGCCATCCCGGCACCATCTCCCTCCTCTTTCTGCTACTTGTGAAGTTCAGCGTATCCATCTACCATCCACCATTCCTGACCACAACCCAGCCTAGAATAATATAATTTAAAGAATAAGTGAAACACATCCATTCGTTCTTCCGGGGAGTCCACAAGTCGTCTATTCTTGCTTTTTTGAATCTGATTTATCTTTCCCGTTCACATTCTCGACCTTGTGATCTTGAATTCAACATAACACCAGAACATCGTAAAGTTACGCTATAATATATACTTTTGTCGCCTTTATTTTGAATTGGAACGTCCTGCTAGCCAGGAAAACCACTCTACCCCTTTTACTTCCTATCCTCTGGGACGCGCAAATTAGCCATCCCGGCGCCATCTGCCCCTCTCTCTTCCACTGCAGATGGTCTGACTCTCTCCATTTCCCACACTCTCTCGTCGGCTAGAGATAGAATGCTCTCTCACTTCCACGTGGTCTCTCGCACCATCTGAGCAGCCATTTTTTGCTGTATAGTGGCACCTGATGGTCTGCTCTTCCAGTGGGCGCCATTTATTTCGCTTCTTTCTCTTCATTTCCTCCCCTGAAAACCCCCATCACTTAGCGTATGCGGCTAGAGTGGATGCGTTCAAATCGAGTGGAGGGGGACGGATTCACTTCATTCTCGTGTGGGGCTATTGGTTTTGGTCTCTCCGCGTTGTTTGTTCTTCTGTACATCAGAGAATGGGTGAGATCGTGAGAATTGGAGAGAGGGCCTGAGAAGGTTCTCACGCTGTTGTTTGGGCGTCATTCCCTATGCGTTCGGCGCGTATTTACTCAGCAGACTTCGCGGGCGGTCGAGCAATGATCTCTTTGCTCTCTTCAGCTCCCCTATTTTTTACTCCTCTAAATGATTTAAGATCGTTTCTTGGTACACGTACCATCGACCTTGATGCAACCATCTACTTCTAATGATAGAGGACTTTTGGCCTACATTTCCTCAACCTGCTCTCATCAAGCGTTCTTGTTAGTGCATGAGTTTCAAAACGAATGAAATGGATGTTTGAGCTTTCGAAAGGCTTCTTAGTTTCGCCATTCTGTGTGAATCACAACTTCCGGTGGGTCTCTTCCATGCATTTACCACCTAGTAACCACCCCTTTGCTTTTTCTTGTTTACGTCGGGTACATGATTAGGGGTAGCTGTAATTAGGGATAACACTGTGTGGAGAAGGATTCCTGTTATCACGCAATGTTGTACGAAAACTTCGAGTGGCCAAATGCTGGCTGGGTACATTTTCTGAGTCATGTCGTGATTTTGTGTATTTGGCTTTGTTCATCACACTTCCTCCTCTTTTGTAATAGCCACCTCTACTTCTCTCGCGTAGGCCGGGTACGTTTCATAACAAAGTATCACAATAGATCATTCTGAGTATTCTCCGTATGAATTTCTCAACTCTGGCTGTTTGACTCATGACTTCCGGTGGATTTTCGACTTCCTCTTCTATTGTAGCAGCCACCCCTACTTTTTCTCGCGTAGGCCGGATACATTTTATCAGAGGTCGGGTATGAATGGGAGGTGAGGCTATACATCATCCAGAGTAGAGGTTTGACTCCTGCACCCACGCATTCTTGAGTTCATTCCGTAGACTGAGAGGTGATAGGAATCGGGCGTTTTGACTACAGTTAGCCTCTTCTTCTCTCTAGTTTTGTGATCATTGGCCAACTCTTCCTTCGCGTTAATTCCCCCTCTCTCCACTGTTTTTCCTCTCCTATCGGCAACTCCCTTCGAGTCTCGCGTTCTTCCTGTCAGAGTTGAGCAGGAAAGCGGGGACGGAAATGGAAAAGGCGCTCGCCTAATTCAGACTCTCTCCATTTCCCTTCATCTCTCATCTCTCTTCCCTCTAGAGAGCCCCCAAAACGACTAGAGTCGCTCAAGCAAGCTGCTAATGCCCCCAGTCAACTCTCCTCTACCTCCCTGATCAGTAGGAAGTCAGAGAAAGCAAGAGAGCATGAGAAAGTGAGAGAGCGGGGAACAAGAATGGCCGGTCTCCGCAGAAGAAATGGCCCACGGAGAATGGCTGGGGCTACTCCGCTGGCCATTCCCTCCTTTCCCCCTCCAGTTGTACTCTCAGCCTCTCTCCTGCCTCTTATCCTCTCCTTTCCTTCACTGTTCTATTGTCAGAGAAGCTAGAGAGCACGATGAGAGAGGAGAGTTAGTCGAATTTATCCCCCTCTCTCAATACGAAAACATGTCATTGGGGAGAGTGCCAGCCACAGGCACCTTACGAGTGCGGGGAGAGGAGGCTAATTTGCTACTCCTCTCGGGAGTTTTTGTGTTTCTGATATCCACATCCATCTCTTCCGATCTATTTTGCCATCTCCCGGTTGTGATTAGAGCACATTTCGAAATCTCGGGGGTTATTTACTCTGGAGTGGAAATAATTACTCACTCTCACATGACCTGTGGTTCCTAATTATCGGTAGGCGGCATTAGCGGATCCACTTCACTTATCGTCGCCCAATTAGGGACTAGTACGATTTCGTACGGGATCGAGCCAATTAGCACTGGTACCTTCCCTATTTGTCCTACCGTAGTCCTCCTCTATTCCCTGGCTTTGTGATCTCTGCCCCGGCTCGAGATCAAAGATGCAATCTCCCTGATATCCACATCTTTTTTCTGCTGTTTTCACGGAATGAGTCACAACTCAAGATCAGAGATCATGGGTTCATGGTCAGGCATTCGCTAGCTATCTTACTTTACCCTCAATTCCTCTCCTCGAAGTTAACTCCTTTTTTCGCAGTTTTCGTCTTCGACACATGTGTGGCTCGCGCGTTCGCGTATTTCCATTCTCTCTCTTTCACATGTTCTCTCGTCAATCAAGAGGAGAGAGATAATACGCGAAATGAAGACTGTAGGGTCTTCGCGCGTCTATTTCTCACTACCGTCGCGCGAAAACAGTCCAAAGGAAGACGAGAAGAAGAAGATTGAGAGGGAGGAAGAGGAGGAGAACTCCCCACTCATTGCACATCTGCTCCTCACAGGAGAACACTGTGTGCACCCCCTCTAGGCCGCTTTGGGAGGAGAAGAAGCCTTTCACTTCCCCAATAGACATTTACGCATCTGCAATGGATTATCTGCGCGTCTAGCGCGCTTATCATGGCCGTTAGAGATCGAGATCTTCTTTTTCGAGTACTTTGTCTCGTTGACACAAGGGTAGGCGGATTGGAGCACTGAGGTGGCCTGTTCATCGTTATTTTGAGCAATGCATCGCTTGTTTCGCACGGTTAGAGATCATGAGGAATGGAGAGAGTCCCAATGCTGACTGATTCATGTGCTGGTTGCATATTCTATGGGCTGCGCCACCTACTCAGCTGCAATCCTGTGACCGAATCCTGTGATTGGGAATGGAATTCCGGCATTCCTAGACATCCGGGAATATATCCGGGAAACATTCCCCCCTTTGCTGCATTCCCGATTTTGTCATAGGCAGCTTGGTGTCCTCATGGCATTTTTACTAGAAAGGTAATCTCGTCTCTCTCATAGTTTCTTCCTTCTATACTCCTATGTATCGTTAACTAACAACTATGTGATCAATCGCGCTAATCATCCCTTCTCCTTCCCTCTGCCTTCACTTGTTTTCACGGCACTTGACTCGACTCACGGGTTATCTGGGTGTGAAGCGTGATGCGTGGGAATGTTTCCTTCTCTTTGAACATTTTGCTGATATAGTTCCTTGAGTCAGTGTAGCCAAGTACATTCTCCCCAAGAGAGTTGTGAGGAGAAGAGACCCCTGCGAAGACTCCGAAAGTAATTGAATATTCACGTTTCCACAACTACTGTTGCTCCAAGAATGCGCCCGCATTGCTTCCCTCAAGGATGACTCGTCCTTGTATGGCTGGAATTACTCAATGGGTTTGCTGTTCCCTGGATGACTCTTCAACCTTCCGCTTCTTAATAAGATGCTTCGTTATGGGTTGACGTCAAACACCTTTTCAATCTATGATATATCTCACAAGTTCGTCGTATAGTGATCGTATAGTGATTCGCTATCATCATCACCATCTGATTGGTCCCTCAGGGACTCGAGGGCGATACCGTATGCCGACGGATTATCGCTCAAATCATGCTTTTCTTGTGAATATCGCCCACGATAGTGGCCTGTATTGAACAAATATCTCTCATTTGTCTGAGTATTACGGTACTTAGACTGCGTCCTCAAAACATCTCAGTAAGATTTGCTCGTTGTTAGCAGGCCTGGAAGTTTTGACTAGCTGATCTGCCGACCATCTGCGAATCTCCCTGGTTTTTGAACGGCGAGAGACCACGGGAAACGAAGAGACCGGACTCTCCCTGCTGTCCCATCCGGCATATTAGAAGGGAGGGAAGCGCCCCTCACCCTAATCCTTCTCTCTCTCTCTTTCTCGCCCATCCGTCCCCCATATATCTCCCTACTTCCCCTCAATTTCTGCGCTGTTTTCGCCATATTTTACCTGAAATTGGATGAGCTTCGAGCCTCTCACTTTCCTGGATTCTGTGCTAATTTCGAAACTGCTTACACTGCGGATGTGCATGGAACGAAATTAGCCTCTCGCCTTGCCCTACTCTTCCTGAAATTGTTCCTGTCTCCTCATTTCGCATGCTATCTCGTCTATTCGGCAGAGCTCTAGAGCGTGGGTAATGGAGAGAGTCTTCCTTCCTCCCCTCCCTTGTCCACACAGTTCTCTGCCGAAGCCCCTGAGGGGCTGGCTACTCCCATCGATTCACACCACTATATTTTTATTATTGCTTAGCTGGTTAGATTACATGTAATATGAAGACCTCCCTTGTCTCAAGCGTTTTCGAGAACTTGCATCCTCTTGTTCTAGCAGTATGTCTTCTTGGCGAAGGCTTCACATTTTTCCTGTTGTCTCCCGTGTTGGTCTGACGCATAGGCTTCATAGTAATCTTGGACTACTGCTGGTTCTCGTTTCTTCATATTGGTGTTCGCTAATTTGTCTTTACTCGATTTCGCGCTCTTTTCGTATACTCTGTGAAAATGAAGCCAGCCGGTACTCAGGGGTACACGGCGATGATCATCATCACTTATATACTATTATCCCATTTCTACGCATTTTTTGTGTGTCCACTCGTTCTCGCTCGCTTTTCGCACACGACGATCAAAACTATTGCGGAAACTATTCAAGGGGAGCTCATGGTGATGCTGGCACCTTGCGAGCGGGTCTATCGAAATCTCGAGGAGGACCAGAGACGGTTGCTGGGCAGGTAAAGCCTTTCCCTGTCTCGACTATGCATGCTCATTCGTTTTTAGAGACGGAAGAGAGTTAACATGGAGGGAGAAGCGCGATAATTTGAAGCTTTTGCTGGGAAGGTAATGCTATCTGTAGTATTGAGCTGAACTCGCATCGCACTCGCACTGACTATGCATGTAAAAATGGTTTTAGAGCAGCAATCTCTACTTTATGAAAGCGATAACTGGAGAACCCTTGCATAGTTGTAGTGAGCAGGTAGGTATGGACAAGTTCTGTGAACACTGACTATCTTCTGTGACATTCAACGACACGATATGTAGGTAGATTTCCGGGACTAGCTCACCGAGACAATAGACGGTTGATGAGAAAGTGAGCAAACAGTCTCTGGATACTTGGTTAATAGATTCAGCTAAGCGTTGGGAAGGATTGATCAATAATGGGAATATTGCATCAGTCAACAAGATCAGTGAAGGATGTTGGGCAGTATAGGTTTGATGGGTAATTTCTCTTATCATTCTTGAGCCTGGTACCTCCACAGTTGCATAGGTCTCACTACGGTATATGTGAATTGATTTCTTGAACCTGTCCCAGATCAGGGACGAATTTGGAATCGTACAGTGGGCTAATGAGCGTCTAGACGATGTTCAAGTGATGAACTTCATCGAGTTCTTCGAGTAGTAGGCGGATCAAAAATAGAGAGGACTCGAGGGGGAAGAGGTGATCCCCATTCAGTAGTAGTCGACAGTTGGTCGTGGGCATGTCTCGCTTCACAGTGAATCTGCCACTTGGCATGAGGTTTGTTGCATAGAAATCTTAACCATTTCGAAGACACACTGGGGTAGGGGTCCGTCAAACAGGTGGGGCCATTTTGACGTCACAAGGCGACTGAAAATATCGATTGACGCATCTTTACCTCTACAACTACGGGGTAGGTTAAAGGTTCATTAGGCCAATCGATGCATCATTGACGCATCATTGACCGCCCCATTGCAGGAAGGAGTCCGCGAGTGACCTCCAGAGTCGACTGAAGACCAGAAAGCTGCTGGGAGTGGGAGAGAGCAACGGAACCGTCTACAAGAGCAAGGTACGCCTATTCGTTGAATTCCACCAACAACGAGGCTTCATTTTCTCCTTAATTTACTCAGAAACTCGGTATTCTGTCAAAAATACTGACCTATATGATGGGTAAAAGGTTCCCGGGAGAAAGAAAGAGCAACGGGACAGTGTACAAGAGCAAGGTTAGTAGTCCCGGACTTCGTCTGCTCCCTACAACTCCCCACGGATAACGTTCATTCAGTAGAAATCATACATTGAAAAAAGACGGTGTATTAGTTGATGTTGTCCGAGATCTGACATCCCTACAACCATCAAATCCTTATTTTATGGCCTATCCGAGTGGTAGAGCAGATTGCTTGCCTACTTTTTGTCCTATTTTTTTTTAAGTAAACACGATATACTGGCCATAGGCTCGTTAGATACTGGTCTATCTTGCCTTTAGCCTTTTGCATAGGAAACATAGGGTGAACGGAGCCATTTGAAGGCAAATGAAGCCATGATTTCCCAGTGGCTGCTCAATATGTATCCAAAATGCCATACTTCAAGGCTTTCAAGCTTCGTTTCACTATAATCCTAGGGTTGTTATCTAATTTGGGGTTACATTACTGATGTTTTGGTATAGTGGGGACGTCTTTCCGGTCATGGTCTCACATTTTACCTCTGGCCATCTTGCCAAAGGAAGTGAGTGCGTGAAATGAAGAGAAGCAGGAGAATGCTCGGTTTGGCACATCGGCCTCTCTTTCACGTGTAAACAGGATGAATGTTTGATGATGAGGGGGTTCTCACTACGGAGATTGCGAGTGTATTTGTCAGGAGAGAAGCTTGCTTGGTTATTTCCGTCATATTTATAGATGATGTGTCGGACAATAGAACGTCTGCTATGCAGGATTGTTGTGGTTAGGAGTAGCAGGATTGTGAACAACTGAATGTTTTTGAGGTGTTTCATAAAAAATATTTTCGTCTATGGGGTTTTCGCATATTTTACGCATGCTTAGACAGCGCTGTGCAAATTTGAGAGGGCCTAGACGAATTTTTGACTCTTCTTAGGGCAGGAACAATGGTATTTGGATAATTGCTCGTAATTACGAGTCGACGGAGGCTAAATTAGGGGGCAGACGCATGGCTGAGAGAGGGACTATAGTCGTCCTCACTCTCTCAAAACTGCCTGATCTCTCGTCAGTCAGCGAAAGCGAGAGAGTATGCGAAACGAAGAGAGTCAGACTTTCGTTCAACTGAAAGTGGCTCTTCGCCGTAATGAGTACGGAGAACTGAGCTCTTTTTCAAGTTTTAATTAAGTCCTTTGACGTGTTTCGCTACCTTCCAACACAAACAGGGGGTTGGGTAATTTCCTCAACATTTCAATCCAATTTCCTGGTATCTTCCTGTGAAGACCCATGTAATCACAAGGTCGTTGTCAGGGACCCTACGGTAGCGCCCACTCAGCTAAGAATAGTTGGTTGGATCACTCAACTTTACATGATCTCTAGAAAGAGGTAGAGCGAGAGCGCATGGAGAATCGAGAGAGTATGACGATTCGGCCAATTAGTCTCATCGATTCTCACTGCCGTCACAGTGTATTTTCGGGGGCGATCGACGCTTGGCCGTTAATCCCCGTTGATTAGACTCCGGTCCCCAGGGCCCGTCTCTCGATTATCCATCCTCTCTCGTGGGTCATCATTCTTGAGAGACTATGGCTAGTCAGAGCGTGAGATGAGCATGCGTAACTGAGAGAGTCAGAGATACAAGGGGCTCTGGGGGAATGAATGATGTGATCGGGCACCGTTAATCCGCTCAGCTAAGCCAGTTGAGCCATTCTGGGAATAATGATGCGTAGAAGAAATGTGATCTCTCTTTTAATGAGGGGGATTCAAAAGAGCAAAAATATGATGAATTGTTCGAGATGAAGAACTCGTGAATGATGAATGCAAGGGGGTGAATCACTAAAAGAGTGCTACCGTATCCCATAAGAGAAAGTATAAACATATCGAAACTCATCCCACATAAAATCTGAGCGTTTAAACTCTCATTCAGATCTCTCAACTTCTCGGCATCAACGAGTCTCTCTGCCAGTCGTTCCCTCGCGGTCTCTTCTACTGGGAGACAGGCAACACTCTGTACCTCTTCCTTTCCGGAATCCTGGTTAGTCTCATACTCATCTCATACCCTCTCATGCCTCATTTTTCTAATACCGCATATCTTTAACACAGATACACGATTCGAAGCTCCCTAAATTTGCACTTCAAGAACGCGAGATCTAAAAATCACGAATAAATCCGCAAAATAAGAGTCATTAATTCCTTTCCAGTGCGTTGTCTTCCCTCGTATCGGTGCCCTGATCGATCTCGGTGTCTCCTCTGCAACGCCTGAATTCTGCGCAGCCATTCGCTTCTACGGGCTGGCTGTGCTGTCGTTCGCCTTGCTGCTGAGATGCATTCAGTCCAAGTGAGGATTCATCATCTCATTCTCAATCTCGGAAAAAAAACGATGGTTTGGAATACAGAGTACGGACTAATCACTAGCACTCTTATCCTTGCCCGTTTTATTCCGAGAAAGTGACAATGCTGTCATATTCAGGACTGAGAACCGTGAGGACGTCGCTGTGATCCTTCTCATTCTCTCCTTCCTTACTCTCGGACAGATAGCCGGTAAGAGGATGACAGTCACGGATGTTCTTTGCTCTTCAGAATCCAACAGAAAAACACGTATTCAGTCTAAATTCAACTACAAGAGGGCAGTTTGGCAAACGTTTCAAAGTAGAAACTAAAGGAAATTAGATGTTTGAGATAGCAGGGTGCGAAATGGGTTCTCACAAGGAAATTGCTGTTTGCTGTGATTGATGTGTTCAAGGGAGATTGCGAGGGAACACAAACACAACACCAGCAACACACACATGTTATGAAAACCATCTTTGCAGACACCTGTACCATATAGCCATAGTCAATCGTTATCCAACGAATATTACGACCAAAGATTGACATTGCATGAAGCATATCCGTTTGCTGAATGAGAATAGTTCCCATCAACTGCACATTGTCCCTCAACTCATTTCATTCCTTGCAGTCTTCTTCTTCATCAACGGTCTCTCCTCCTTCGTCCATCTCTTCCTTCGCTGCGGGCTGCTCGGAGGGCACATGACCTACCACTACTGTCTGGATCCGGATGGTGAGAGAGTGATCTTTGATCTCTGATTGTGATAACCGATCTCTGCTCAGTTTGCGGTCGTTTGATTACATGGCACCCATATGATTTGATTTGGGGGTCCTGTCGGTTTTTCATACTGTATAGGTTTACCTGAATACGTACCAAGCATTCGATCGTTGGTTATGGGGTCAGAGGTTAGAGAAGTCGCACCCCTCTTTCTGCAAAAGTGTCGCTTTCACCTCTGCTATAGATGAACTCACCGATCCCTCTTCAAAGTGCTGTTTGTTTGCGCAGAAGAGTGGCTGATGAATAGAACAGAACGTGTGACAGATGGGATCAATTTCACGGGGTGTTCTGGGAAAGAGCTGCAAGGATCACTTTTCACACCTTTGCGCTCTCTTGGAATCCCGTGGTCTCTCTTTTCTTCTTTGACGTACCAATAAACCAATCGGCACTCATCCAACCGAGCGAGATCTTCATCCCACGGTTCCTACCGACGAACTTCCTGGTCTCTTGCTTGGAGTTGTGCGGAAATTGTGCTCAACGTGTGAGACAAATGCAACGAAGAACAACTCTTCAATGACCTATTTTTACATGCCTCAGCTTGCTGTAGGATCAAGGCAGAATCGTAATCAACCCCATTCTAGTGGGAGTCCAGTGCTAGTGAGAGAAGTTCAGAAAAACTGTACGGACCCTTTCACAGATGAAACTCATAAAGATTTGAGTGAATTAATTCAAATAATTAAAGGATTAATTCAGTCATTTTCAGTGCGAATCCTGCGCGCGCTCTCGCACTCTCTCACCGACTTCGTGGATCGCATCTCCACGACCATCCCTTCTCCTCCTCCCTCCATGGTCTCCTCCACGTCGTCGTCCATCTCTCCGGAGGAGAAGAAGGACCTCTAAATCTGTCGATTCCATCACCCTGTTTCCCCACTTCATGTACTCTTACTATGTCTAACCTGTGAAAACCACTACAATACTCTGTACTCATATTTGTCAACTTCTCCCTTCATCCCCATCCCCTCCCCTTCCCCCTCTTCTAACCACATCGTCCGTCTCTGATGATGACAAGGACGATGTCTGACTGTCTGACCATCCTGATTTGGCACATACCCTCGCATTTCTGTTTTCACCTTTGTTGACTTGTCTCGCTAACCTTTCCAAACCGTCTTTTTCACAAATTCATGTTCTCCCTTTCTGTCAAATAAGCGAACCAAAATTCCCTTGATTGTGTACTGTCCTTTGTTTCCGAGTTCAATTATGTTTCTCTAACCGTTTATAACCCCACTTACCACTGTTTCCCCTTCTCGTCTCCAATCGCATAGGGCTTAGTTCTGCTCAGTCCAGAACTCATTGGTATATTCTCCTGTATCTCCCGAACCAACCCCGTCCCCTGTCTCATGTTGACTCATAAGCCCGATCTGCATAATTCGGTACTTGAGTCCATGAATCATTGTTGCAATGTCCCAAAACTTGTGCCCTTCCACCCTCGTCCCCTTCATCTTCGAGCGCATGGTCTTAATTCTATGCTAGAACCCGAAACTCATCGTACGTTTACTTGTCCCTCTTGTCCCCTCCCTTCATTTCCGCGCATTGTTCTGTTCTTGTAGCCGACGCGCAACCGATTCATGAGCTCTAACCGTCTCATTCTGTATGCACTCTCTCTCCCTCATTTCTGAACCCCACTGGCTACAATGCCGTCCCTCTTCTCTCCATTTCGCATGCTGTTGATGTCCCCGTCTTATGCTCTTTAGCGATCCGAACTTGAGATACCAGCTACATTCACGTTATCCCTTCCCCTAACTCCAATCGTATTTTGCCGTTCGTTCGCACTCGAGATATGATCCTTCTCACTCTCGAATGCACTATTGTTTCCCCCGTTTCCCCCGTTGTCTGACTCTCTCCAACAAGCATGATATCTCGGCTTCTCTGGCCAAAGAGAGATCTAGCTAGGCGAGCAGAGCCAGACACTCTTCGCCCCTCTCCCCTGTTCTTATCATAACTCCGTGTGTTTACATACTCGAGAATCTCTTATCCCGTCCCTGTTTGAATAGCGCCGCTGAATTGTTTGGAACTTTCTCAGTATGGTTGGTCACCGAGCGAACTCTACCCATTTTGCACGCAAAGTGGCTAGTTTCTCGTCGGTTTCCAAACCTTATTGTGAGTATCCTGAATCGTTCTGCGTTCAATTTCCGACCCACTTTAATCCCCTCGTAAGTAATTGATAATCCACGCATTCCTCATCGAACCGTTCCCCTGTGTTGCAATTCCCGGCTCTGATATGTTCTAGCAATCGCTAATTTCGTAATTTATTGATATTATGCTAGCGAGCTTGATCTCGGCAGGCTTTGTGGATCACATAGCAAGATTCTCTCTCTCTATCTTCATTTCTCACTGAATCGCTTCAGCCAATGCTGACAGAGGGACTATGTGAAATGATTTTTCCGCGCTGAATCTCATCGGCCACGGCTGATAGAGGGACTAAGCGAAAGGAGAAGAGTTATATCTCGCTAGTGTATACCATTTACCGCGCCACCCAAATTCGCCACCCAATTGTGACTACTGCAACTTGTACAAAGTAAAAAAAAATGCCCGGAATCTTGCTGTCTGACTCAGATACTTGAACACTCGAACACAGAACCTGACATTCTAAACGATATCCTCAGAGAAAATCGTCATTGTTTGCCTTCTCTCTACTACACTCTCTTCCGTCGTTAGGAATCACCCGACTATCCTCGTTATGCATGCTCTCACGTTAATCAGATGTAAGCCCAAGTGCCCAAGTGCCCAAGTGAGGCATTCAGCCCATCGCAGTATCTAGGAGCATGTTACTCTCTAATTTTACCCCTTCTAGTTTCAAACTACCCACAAATCTGCTCGTTCTGCAGTTTCGCACAGCTGATATGCCAGGTGCTCTCACTACACATCTGTTCCCTTCGTTCCTTTTATTCGGCAAAAAAACATGGTCGAATTCATTCTGAAGCTACCGTTTCCCCTTGGATTCCGCGAGCTCATTTCCCGTGATGAGAAGAAAGCCCATCTTCTTCTCATCAAGCTCATTCGCCGGGGGAAGAATATCCCGTAATGTTCTTACTCCCTCTGTCTTCCCGTAGATAATAGGCAGTCAGAGGGGACGAGAGAGTGCGGACAATGAAGAGAGACGGGCAGGAAATAGGCGAACAATGTTCCTCTCCCATCTCATTCACGTAATGCATGCAGAGCAGACCATCAGCCCCTCTTTGGGCCTATTATTTTCCCCCGCCCAGGCAGCTCTCTTCATTTCGCACACTATCTCGCTTGCTCTGGCCATCAAGAGAGCCAACAAAATTGATAGAGTAGGAACAGAGCCTCCCGCATAGCTCTTTTCTGTTCCATTTCCGCCACTTTCCATCTATCTTCTTCTTCCTCTCCTCCTCCTCGGATTGCTGTTTCTTCTTCTCTTCCCTCTCCTTCCTACAGTTTCCTAGGCGCCCAAGGGGCGAGCCCACTCCATCTAAGGACTCTCCCCAGTTCCTCCACTCTCTCACCAGTCAGAGAGACTGTAGAGCGTGCAGAAAAGAGAGACTCGGGCTATTCTTTGCGGGTGTTAGTGAGAAATTGCGACGTTTTTCGGGCTCCGGGGAGCCCTGGAGACCGGAGCGCCCACACGAAAAGGCCGATTTCTTGGGAGAAATCTCAGCTCCCAGTCCTTTTCTCTCTCATTTTTTTGGTCAGAAGACCTACCGTAGTTCCGTATTAACTTGATGGATTTTAGCACTTATTTCCCCAGAACTCTCTACTAGGAATGTTGCGTAGGGGGATGCTACAGCTAGAAGTTGCGAATAATTTCCTGACAATGACAGCAAATCTGCTTGCGCACTTTGTTTCCGGAATAGCATGAAGCCGTCTATAGCGAGTGGACAAGGGATGTACTCTCTCAAATTCCAACGCTCTCTCATCGGTCAGACAGAGCGAGATAGTGTGCAGAATGAAGAGAGTCAGACGCTGAGTAAAATAGAAAGGCGAGGATAATTAGGCGTACGTCGGGAGCAAGAACCCCCTTTCTCAGCCTATGACAGTTCCTTTGTTGTCCTTCCTTTCCTCCCTCCTCTCCCCTTTCTTCCTGTTATTGACATCTTCTTCTGGACGTGTGTGCGAAGATTTCTTGAGCATCGTCTAGTCCACCTACGCTATCGTTTAGTTGCAGTTTTGCGTGAATCATCAGCGCACTCGGACTTGGCATGTTCATTGCAAATGCAAGTGTCTGTTGTTGTTTCCCTGAATTCCTCCACTGTTGCCTAAGAACTTTGCACTGATTCTCGCCTAGTTGCATCCTCTTGTTCGATATTCTGATAGGATGATGTGGCCAACACTAGCGATAGTATCTCAAGCGTGTCTGCATATTTGCGTGACGGTTTCCTCCTACGCCGTTATTTTCCGGTAGTTTTCCGTGATTCACCGGAAATTCCAGTTGCAGACCAATGTTCAGGAAACGGTCACTGTGGATGCCTGATTTTGTATCTTTCGGATCCTTCAAATGAGTGTATCTGCCTACAATTCTACGACTGATCAGAGACCTACTACAACACACTTGTTGTGTACTGTAGTAGGTCTCTTTTCTAGGCCTGTTAGTTTCGCCTTTGCAAGGTTCCGTCGAGTTCATATTCAACACTACTGGGAAATCGTTTTCTCTTTGGTTTATGCATTCCACATTGTCGTATCTGATATGCTAGAGATCCAATTCAGCTATAAATGCCAAGACTGACTATAGCAAGCGACATTTGTCACTTCCCCATTCCATTATGGTCATGTGCTAATGAAATGGCACCTAGAACTGTTCGATGTGACTCTCTAAGGCCACTTCCACACTCTATTACTGTCATATGACAGTCACTGAAAGTAACCTAAAGACGTGCTTTTCTAATGCACTTCCCTATTACATCAGAGCCATATGGGTCTTGAATGGCACCTTTCACTGTTCGACGTGACTTTCTAAGGCCACTTCACTCTAATACAGTCATATGATAGTTAAGGAAAGTAATCTTTTCCCTTTCGAGGTTTGACTACTTCTCAAGTATCCTCATGCGGAGCTTCATTGGTCAGAGAGATTGCGTATCCGACCTGACTTTCGAAGACTCGGACACATTCTGCTCGACGAAATGTAATTCGGAATAGTAGAAGCCGTTTTGTTAATTCGACGTGTGCACCACAACATTCCTCGAATTTACTTCGTTTTCGCGTTTTCGAGTCCCCCCCTCCCTCACATTTGCGTTTGACAACATAACATACGTAATACATTCTGGATATCGGCAATTTCGAATTAGATTGATTGTCTTTGGCTCGTAATCTAGCGTCTCAGAGTGATGAATCTAGAGAATAGAACTACATTCTAGTGCGTGCACGTCATCATTCTCCTCTATGCCACTCTAATTCGTGCGTTTCCGGTCGTGGAAACCTCCTGAATCTCCTCTGTTTGGTCTCTACTCTGTCTGAGTTTGCGCAACATAGTAGCTGGAGAAGTCGCCGAGTGTCAAATTACAGAGCATTCGAGATCTCGCTCTACATTCCCGTTTCAGCTTCTTGTTCTGTCTCTCTCACTTCCCCAGGCTTTCTCGTCGGTCAGAGCAAGAGAGAGATTGCACGAAAACGAGTGAACCTTGTGCTCTTGTCTTTCTGACCAAAGATATAACACGCAGAATGAGGAGAGCAAGGCCATAGTTCCCCTCAATCCCATCCGTATCCGATCTCACAATGTTCTCAACCGCAACCCACTCAGATTCAGATTCCAATTTCATCAAGTACGCTAAATTCTAGGGTGTTTTTTTTTAATTGTTAGCCTTATACAACTTTCTTGCATTGCTTTTGTTGCAACTTTGGAAGATTGGTTATGGAACAGAGAAGTGATCACTGTTTCTTCCAGTGCTAGGGTATATCAAGAACAAAGAACCGGTTTACAGTAATGATTCGAATTGAACGGGTAGAGAAATTGGATTGGCTTGAGAACAACATAGCTTGGTGCGAATGTTTCGCTGGCTCTACTTCTCCGCACTATAATCATTGGTTGTTGCTCTTCTTTCACTTCCAAGCCTCCCTTTCAACACCACTTTCTCTACATCGTCGAAACAGTCGCGTGTTTTGCCTCATCCCTTTCGAAACATTGCCTCAAAACGTAGGAATACGTAGGGTTGAACGCAAAGTTCCCATCGTCGGGACTAGAGTTTCGCCTCGGCGCGTCTCATTGAATACCTAATTGCCCCTATGTTGTAGCTGTCTTCCTTTCATGTTTCGTTCTATTCATTCCGCAGGCTCTGCGTGCAGTCAGAGAGAAATAGAGTTCTCGACATGTGCGCGAAAATAGCCGTCTCTTCCTCTTCCAAAATTCCATTTATCACGAGTCTTTGGTCGTTTTTCTCACGGTAATGCGCGAGGAAAGAGTCCACCGATGGGGCCATCTTTCCTGTCTCTGACTCTCCCCGTTCCTCACGTTCTCTCGCCCTCTCTAACCAGCGTGAGAACGGGCGGAATATAGAGAGCATCACTGCCCGGCACCCCATTATGAGTGTACTTACTCCCCAATGAGTGCACCTCAGAAGACTACGGTCGTCCATTCTCCCATCCCCCATTCTCTTCTTTGTCCTTTTTTCCTCTCTGCCCTCTGAGCCACCGTAATCTTGCGAGCCTCAGTCTCTTCTGTAGTGCTATTTCTCTTCATTCCGCGCACTATCTCGCTGTATCTATCAGGCGCGAATATGAGAAGGAGAACCGCACTTTAAATCCCGCAATAATTAATCATCCTGCCTGGCATTCTCTCACTAGCTCAAGGGATCAACAGCGTGACCACTGTTCACAGCGACAAAATAGTCCAGAAGTTCAAGGATTGATCTGATTCTCTCACTTTTCGTGATGTTTTGTGTCTCGGGCAGAAGGGGTTGGAGTTAGACCACTTCTCAGAAGTTCGTTAATCAAGTGAGCAGTAGTCAATCAAGTACAAAATCCGCCGAAATTTGTAGTTGTATCGCGGCAAGTGACTTGTTTGCGCCCAGTTGTCTTACATAAGGCACTACTGACGCATTTATTGCTCTGGTGTCTTACAATGAGACCTCTGAATTGCTCGATTTATCACATTGCTTGACAATCGTGCTTGACTATCGTTCACTGCTTACACGTAGACATCCTTGAGTTGTTTCCCCTTCCTCTCACTATATATTTTTACTCTTATCTCCATCATGGAAAGAGATTGTGTGAAATGAAGAGACTCTGCCTCCTCCTCCTCCTCCATTTCAGTCCTCTGATCCGACAAGCACTTGAGGAGTGTCTCCCCTCACAACCACAGATGCTTCCTTCCTTCTCTCACTCTCCTCGTTTCACACACTCTCTAGCCAGTCAGAGTGGGCGAGAGAGCAGGCGAAATCGAGAGAGTGAGAGTCTCTCCGAGTCTTCTGCCTACCCATTCTCTGCTAACGAGCATCTCCAAGGTGTTTCAGCCCCACTCTTTCCCTTCTTCTTCCTCGGCAGTGGAGTCAAAGTCCTCTTCTCCTCTCTCTTTCTCGATATTCTGTGTTGCGCACTTGCATGATAGTCTGTTTCTCTTAATTTTACCTACTTTCTCACCGACTCTGACCAACAAAAGTATGCTTATTTGGATCATCCAGACCATTCGATCGCGTTACACGTGAGGATCCCCGAGATACAGGAGTTTTGCTGATTTTGAGCATCCATGCACATCTTCATGTATTCAACGTAGAGATAATTGAACCCCTTTGATTAGATCCATCTGCTCGAAAGTGTGCAGCAACGCCATTGTTTTGTGCATGCACGTGTCCAAATATAAGTCCTTTCTCGGGTTTCAACACACGTGAGGATCCCCGAGAGTGAGGAAAGGTACAAACCCAGTGCCTTGAAGCTCTTATTTCACACTTTTTTGCGGAAAATAGCACATTCCGTGTTATTTCGCTACTTTTCTCTTCCTTTGTTTACTGCAGGTAACAGAATTGGAGTGATTGCAGTAAATATGATTTTATGAGCGTGTTTTGGCAGTATCTCAGTACCTAGATTGAGCATAACACAGTAGTAAATTCCCTTTCGAAGGCAACGATTATGTGTCACGGAAATGTTGCGAGACTCTAATTCAAAGGCACTAATTTTTGAGCGGTAGACTCTAATTTCGTAAAAAGTTTGCATCTGTTGAAACATCTGCTAGAAGGCATTGCATGCTCGTTTGTGGAATACTTGTCCGAATTTGTTATTTTAGTCTCGGACTGAAATAGCGAGAGCGTTTGTGAAATGATGAGAATTCAGTAGTTGCTTTCTGCAGCTGTCCTCTAACGAAGTCCGTAATCAGATCCATTTCCTATCTACTGCATGAATCCCTGATTCCGTTGTCACTTTTCTGATGTGTTTCCAAAAGTCTTTGCAAACATTTAGAGCTGTAATTTCACGGTCTATCTAACAAGTTGCTAACTAAGGGACTCTTTCTGAAAAAAACCCGCTCAAAAATGTATGAGCAGCCATCTTTCTCATTTCGGGTGTCTGTCCTTCGAATTACTCGCCCATTCTTGCCTGTAATTTCTCTCCCATTTCGAATAATACAGGGCCAAATGCACAACAATAGGTAAAGGAGAGTACCGTACTCCTGTGCTTTAGCCATGTACACATGAGTTCACTTGCGACGATGTCATTTCAAAGGAAGACATTTCACAGGAAAACATTTCTTTGTGGAGTTACGGTGGCTTTTTGGACTCACTATTGGCCAGCAGAGGTTGTCACTGAGCGGAACCTTAGCGTATTTTGTGCTCACTCAAAAGTGTGAATACCTAAGTATCTCTCCCTCCACTATTGTCCCCTTTTCCTATTTTCGTCGTAAGTCACTCCCCCTTCCTTTAAATTAAATCGATTCCTTTGTGTCCGATATGGGCAGCGTAACAGTCTTGCTCTCTTCATTCCGAATGATCTCTCAGTTCTGATGATGTTGTTGAGAACAGGGAAATTGAGAGAGTCAGGGAACATCATGGTCTCTCCATTATTCGTGTTCTCTCACTCTGTCTTACCTGTAAGAGGGCAAGAAGAATGAGAGACTGTGGTCAAAATAGGAGGGTCCAGCGCGGGGGCCCCGCTTATTGGCTCCTCCCACCAGCTCGATGGAGTACAATACGGGACAGTGAGGGCGGACTGACGTCGTAGAACCCTCGCGATTTCTTGATGCTCATCACTTTGCACTATCAACTGCAGATTAATCACTTTGATATCTCTCCCACTTCTCCATTCTCATGATTTCGATAGATTGCACTAATATCAGCACGCTCTACATTCTATTCAAAAGACATCAAGTTTGAGCGCGTGTACTATAATCATGCATTGTTGCGTGTTTGTCGTAATAAATCTGGTGAATTCACTACTTTTCCAGAATTTCGTCCGCAATGAAGTCCGTGTTTGACGAGGATTTCCTCGTGCTCCCAGACGATTTCAATTTGTAAGTTTAGATCTCTATTTTCAGCTCGTTTTCTCATCAAAACATGTTTGAAACGACTAATTATGATCATCCGGACACGCTTCTTTTCCGCTTTTGATCATTGGATTCTGATCGTATACCGGATGTGTTCGTTTTCAAATAGGAATGTAATTGGAGCTCTTACGCAGAATGACAATACCACTAAAAGCTGTGCCCGATTTTCGAAAATGGGCTAATTCGATATGGGCTAATTCGATATGGGTCTAGACGATTTACTTTCGAAATGAGTGTGTGACGTCGCAGCTAATTGAGATATGGGGCAAGAAAGACGTCTCCAGCGAAATTCCAGCATAATCAGCTCATCAGATTCAATGAATTGATTCAGAACTGGACATGAACACATCTTCGCTGTCATGGAATCGGAGTTTAGGAACAATTTCAAGGACATGGACGACTCGCATTCGCTCGTACTGGTTACGGTAAGTGTTCTATCTACGCTAATTAGTATGGAGTACGGTATCTTCGCGAAAGATGAGACAATTGGGCCTGGAGTACGGTAGTTGTTGGGCCTCGGCCGTACCAGTTACGGTTTATAGTTCCGTCGCACTTTTGCGTCATACCCGGCTCGGCTCGAGTTTAATCCTCTCCCCTCATTCAGAAAGAATGAGGCTGAATACGTTCTGAAATTGATGAAGTCCTATTCTCGTGTGAGAGAGGAGGGGGTGAATACTGTAAACGGGCAACACATAACTAGAGATCGCCTTGGACATGCCTTCCCTGTAGTGCCTGGGTCCCTGTTCTCTCGCTAGTTAGTCACGGCCAGTCAGCGGCCTCCTGTTGCCTAGCAAGGCGTGCTCGCCTTCGTTCTGCTAGAATGCCTGTACGAAAACGACACAGAAACTGGCTTGCGTATGGAAGAGTACTGTACTGATTTATGAGCAAGGATACAAACCAGTGAAATGTCGATCATTACTAGCTTATAAGAGATCAATTTCCAGCTCTACTCGATCTTCACCCTCTGCGGTCTTCTTGCCAACACGATCTTCTGCGTTGTCGTACTTCGCTGCAAGAAACTGCACAATGTATGATCTAATTACATCTTAGGAGTATTCCCTATGTGTTGCACATTGCATGTTATGGTGCAGAGAAGGAAAATGTGACCCACAAAAGGATGCAATTGATATCTGATGTTTTAGTGCCAGAATAGTAAAGTGAAAGTGATAAGATTGAAAGATTTTGACTATTAGGTAACCCACATGTTGATGACCAACCTTGCCTGCTGCAACATCGTCTTCCTCATCTTCTACCCTGCCTATCTCATGAACACCTACATCTTCTCCTATTCGGACTGGCAGTTTGGTGAGTCTTTTCGGTTCCCTTGAGTCCGAATCGAGCGCTTTCTACAGCAAACCACAAAACAGTATCAATGTTTTCATGCTCGTAGAGCAATAAAGACCTTGTAGTCAATGAAAGATGTGGAATAGTACAATACGAATCACCATTCTGAACTAGTCTTAATCATCTCTATAACAAGAATGCGTGAAAGTCTTTCCAAGAACAACTATGCCGCACTTTGATTTGCCACTTCCGAAACTCATCATCTTTGACTTTTGTTCACAGAATGCGGAAGTTTCGGTTGTCCTTTTGAGTAGAGAGACAGAAAGACGAAGCGTCTCTAGGCAATGCAGCGTGACTTGGACTTTCAATGATACGTGACATTTCAGGGACATTCATGTGCAAGGTTTGCCTCAGCGTGATCTACATCTCGTCTACTGGTAAGCAACGCACGACATCCTTTCAAGTGTAGTTGGATACAGAAGTCAATTGTTAAATCTTCAAAATCCGAAACAACACACACATTGTCGGATTCGACATAAACACTATCTTGTGCGGACTGAGCTGAAACATATGATAGCTACCAATTCAGGTTCCTTCTGGTTGATGTCTCTGGTAGCAGTGGATCGATGGGCGGCCATCTTCGTGCCAAAGAGGAGATTGGACATGCTCAAGTGGGTATAGTTTAGCACTTGTACAGTTCGCCGGAAGAGCCGTTCACACATTCGAAAATGAAGAGGAAGGAGATTTTACCATTGAGTTCCATCGTTCAGATGCATCTGTCTCACTCTCGTCATCTGGGTCATCTCGTTCTGCGTTGCAGCGCCGTATATCTACTATTCGGAGGTGAGACATCAGTTGAACAACACACTTGCACGTCTTCCAAGTTGCTCCATATGGACGTAAACAAAAGTCAAGAGAATATTGGAAAGACTACAAAGCGCGTAGTTATTTACCACCATATCGTGAGAAGAATGCGTAACAATTGCAGGTGGTCGTTCAAAAGACGACAATCAAGTGCGGCTGCACCATGGATGCTTCCAAGACCTTCTTCGGCTTCATGAGCATGGCTATGGTAAGAAAAATTTATCGGCTTGGCCTCACTAGTTTTGTTCCATTGCGATAGCCTGCCTCAGACCACTAGATCCTCAACAAGATAACCTGATGACAACCTATTTGCCACTCAGTAAATGAACTTCACAAGCTGAACTTCAGGAAGTTCACAAGCTCCTTGTGCAGAATTTCATTGCGGTACATTCTCAGTGCTAGCGTCTATTCCAGGTTCATGACGATGACAATAGAAGGATGTTTACCCCTTTTCCGAATAATTAGAGAACACCAGTGCATTCTCTTTCTTCCCTCCTTCGGAAAACAAAGGAACGAATTTCCAGAGAGCGCATAGAGGATTGTGTTACTAATAGCTATTCCGGTAGTTCGAAATTACTCCAAAAGACCAAAGCCACACATCTGAAGAACAAACATATTAGTTACAGAACATGAGATCAGTTTGAGACAAAATGGTTGATTATGAACCTACGCAATTCATAAACATTCGTCATTTCAGTTGACCATCGTGTTCCAATA